>CM052901.1:36375780-36415114 GCA_028534135.1 Potos flavus | reverse complement strand
AGGGTGAATTGGGGGAAATTGGAGGGGGAGATGAACCATGAGAGATTGTGGACTCTGAGCAACAGACTGAAGGTTTTGGAGGGGAGGAGGGTGGGGGCTTTGGTGAGCCTGGTGGTGGGTATTGAGGAGGGCACGTATTGCATGGAGCACTGGGTGTGGTGCATGAACAATGATTCTTGGAACACTGAAAAAACAAAATTAAATTAAAAAAAAAAACAAAACAAAACACTTCACAGCCAGCCTGACTTAGGTCTGTTTTCCAAGGAAAGCAAGGGTGTTTGGGTGTTTGTTGTTGTTTTTTTTAATTCTAAAAAACCAAGAATTTTAGATTTTATGTTTGTCATTCTGATTTCATAACCATGATGTGAAAATAAATGTGTATTAAAAGTGAAAAAAAGAAAATAAAAAAAAAAGAAAAGAAATTCAGTTTCCAGATTGAGGGTTGAAAACTTAAATACCTCAGGGGCCAGGCAGATAGTGAACTTTTTTTTTTTTAAAGAGGCTGGATATTAGGAAAAAAAAAAAAAGCACAGACTAGAGAAAACATGCCTCACCTTAAAGGGGCAGTCACTACTCTTTTCTAGAAGATTATTCCCATGCTTGCTGAAATGTAAACCCAGGAATATGAGAACTTCTGAATTTTAAAGTTAAGTTGAAAGATAGGCATGCAGTCTTTTGATTTTTAAATATTAATGTTCATTTTTAGAAATATTATATAGAACAACAAAACCTTTTGGGGGGACATGGTATACCAGTGTGCACTCTCTGTTTTAAGTAGCAGTTAAATTTTTTCACTGTGCTTTGCAGAAGGATGCAATTCATCTTCCCTTATTCCATTTTCCTTAGGAGCTCTCAACAATATGGTAGAGCTCCAGAAAAGAGTGAGAAGCCTTACGGCTCTGCTCCAACATTTTTAATCAGACTGAGCTCTGGCTTGTCTTGCAAACTTCAGATGTTTCCTTTGGAGTTGAACCTTTCAAACTTTATCACAGCCTAGTGTGTCCTCAGTGGCTGCAGTGTTTCCACCTGGAATATGAGAATGGCTTTTTTTATGGAACAATAACTTCCTGATGAGCTGTAAGTTAAACATTGAAAATGCCATAAGTGGTAATTATGGAGAAGAAACATTTGATGAATCCTTTCATATGGTGAAGAGGCCTTTCATGGATGAAAACTTATGTCTAATATATCCAATTAACAGGGTCAGGCTTTCTCAGAACAAAACAACTCCTACCAATGCATCTTCTACCTGCACTGACCACTACCACTTGCTCGCTCCCTGATGAACTATTATCAACAATGACAACTAACATTTTAGTAAGAAGTCCATCCTATTTGTGTGTGTGTGTGTGAACCAAGACTGAATTTATGTTAAGAAAATTCTGGTAATTGTTTCTTCTCTGCACATACTGCCTTTCCCACAAACAAATCTTATCACTGAATCTCTCTGTGCTACTGCTCTATGCTGAACCCTCAATCTGTATAGGAAACCCTGAGGTGGGATCTCCTAACCTGCTTCCCAACTTATGAGGTAGCCAAAACATTTCCAGTCTTCCCTCTCTCTAGTCCCTTGGCTTCCGCTGCTACTTGGCCCATTCTATAATGTCTGATTCCCATTCAAAGTGAAGAAATAGTTGGGTTCAAACTAAGAAGGTTAAAAAGAACTACACTTTTACTTTGAGTGCCTACAAAAAGTTACAATCCCATAAATATTTGCTGTTCTGGATATAGCTATCCTTGTGATGTGTATATAAGATGCAGTCCATATAAAATGACTTTCACCTTCTCAGGAAATGTCCCTAGAAATATAGATCCTGCTGAGATAGAAAATGGCAGTTGAAAAGAGAACACAAAAGAAAAGCCAGGTGTCATTTGGGTGATGGCAATTCTGCCCTCTGATTATAGGATGCACATTTCCCTTTTAATGTCTCTGCCTGGGCTGAATGAAAGAATACTGGTTGAGTCTCAGGACTAGGTACACAGTTTTCAATGTAAACAACCATCATTAGGTAATACCTTTCAAAGACATTTTTTATAAAATGGACCCCCAAACCACAAAGGTACTTTTCACACCATGATTTTCTTCCATAAATTTACTGCTGAAAAAAGGTTTCTGCTACTTGGGAGCACAAATTGTTCTTACTGCTGAAGTTTTCTGTCTACCTAATAGCAACTCTACTCTGTAAATAGCATAGAAATTGCTGAAAAAATTCCCATTTGGTGACTTTGAAAGCAGTTGAATTCTATTCTGACCAGAGAGAGAAACAGACAGAAATACATGGAAAGAGAAAGAGTCCAAAATATTCGCAACACAAAATGAACATTTACAGCAGGAAAAACATGTTGGATCAAGTCAATCAATGTCCTAAGATCAAAGAGAAGTCAGTTTCTAGAGTAACAAAAAAATCATTGCTCTGTCAATTTAACACTGGCTGTTAAGAATGCATAAATGATGTAAGATGGTGAGAAAACAAGCAAAGATTTTGATATTGTAGCCCCACACAGGTCTCATAAGCAAGCCTGCCTTACCACCCATATAGAGATACACAGTGGCTCCTGAGGAGCTACGTTCTATATAGAGGGCAAGAGGCAGAGCTAATGTGTGGTAGGACTTCCTTTTTACCTGAAACGTTGTGGCTCAGTTTTCAACATGACTACCTCTCACACCAGGCAGGACAGAGATATATTCCAGTTTCCTATCCCTACTCATTATGGGTCTGCTAATGATATTCCTTATTAATATATTTTGTCCTTCACAGCAGCCCCACTCCCTTCCCTTTTCCATCATTCCCCCTATCTCCTTACTCAAAAAGAGTGACATTTATTTATTCTTCTTACATTTCCACTCAGTGACTTTCCTGATTGGCCACGCTTTCTCTGGCTTCTACCATCTCTTCTCTCACTCCACCTCCTTTCCAAGACCAAATTCCCTCTCTCCCCATGAAACCTAAAACTTTTTTTCATATGCCGGATTCCAGAAAGCCCTTCTTTTCTCTCTGGTACAGCTACAGAATTCTTCAGTATCCTCTAACGAAGTGCCTGAGACCTACTCAGTCCTTTCATTCTGCCTGGTGAATTGTAGTTTAGGTTATTTCCTTGGGAAGGGCAGAAGGAGCCAAAATTCACTGCAAGTTACATATTCTCATGAAGCATTACCAACAGTTCTATGGAGCAAAAGGGAGAAGTCTTTCCTCTGTCAATTTCCAGGCTGAAGCTTATAAAACTGGTGTAATAAAAAGGGTCTTGAATTTGAAACTAGAATATCTGGGCTCAAGTTCCATCTTGGCTACTTCTTAGGTATATGACCTTGAGTAAGTGAATTAAATTACTGAGTCTCAGATTCTTCATCTATAAATCTGCCCTATAGGATTCTTGCCCTAAAGGTTTACTTAGAGGATAGATTAATAGGCTGGTTGAAAATTTTATGTATAATATATATTACTTATGGTATCTATTATATATATGTAGTAGTATATTTTAAATACTATGTAGTATATGTGTAGTAAAATTATATGTAGTATATATTATATATGTTTATCTTTTTCCTTAATCTTAATTGTCATATTGAGCCTAACTAGTTTCTCTTAAGCGATAACTCTATGTAGAGACAAGGGATATCCCCAGGGAAAGGTTGACAATCTGGTTATTAAGAGACCTTCAGGAGTGGCAGTCTGTCATGGTCAGAAATTTGATTTTGACAGTGCCCCAGAATTAACCCGTCCAGGGAGGCTGATTGATATAAACCAAACTCATAAACAACTGATATACAAACTAGAACGTCACTCGCTTCCAGTTTCTAGCTACATGGTAAGCAGAACTGGTAATAAAAAAAAGTCAGTTAGTAATTATGGAGTTAGATTAAAGGGAGGTTAGTTAATCTTTTAGGCAATTTTATCTATGTTATATTAAAATGAATGACTATCCCTATTTCACATGGGAAAATATCTCTGGTCTGGTGTCTTTTAGATTCAGTCTTTCTTTTCTAGACATTGCTGAATTCACATTCTAAATTCTCTTCTGACTTCCCATTTCTCTAAATTCCATGGTACTATCCCCTTTTTTGATGATACCCCTTAGATTTGCTAATATCACTAATTAAGCTACATGTAAGTCACATTCCCTGAGCCTGGGATACATTAGATCTCCTTCCATTATATGTTGATTTAATTTTTCCAGCTATTAGCGTTCTTGGGGTGCCCCACTGGAGCAGCCTGGGGCTACTATCAGTTAGTCTAGTGTTGGCTGAATAGTCCAAGTTATTAGCCTGGGTTTCTCATTCACTTTTAGCCCCACTGGGCATATTATATTAATAGTCATTTATTCAAATAAGTAGGGGAAATGGATAAGCTAATTTCCCCAGGTCACCTTCTATTGGATTATTTTCCTAGAGTTAAATGAAACAGTTAAATCTTGCAAGCTCATTCAATTTGATTTGATTCTGAGAATAATTTTATGATGCTGTTCTCATGTAGAAAAGGGCCTGTGGCCTGAGAAGTACTAGATGGTAATCTTACTAAGTCAATAAGATAATTTAATATAAACAACAAAATATTGGCCCTAGACCCAGAAAAAGGCAGTTCTTTTTTTTTTAATTAACATATAATATATTATTTGCCCCGTACAGGTCTGTGAATCATCAGGCTTACACATTTCACAGCACTCCCCATTGCACACACACTCCCCAATGTCCATAACCCAGCCACCCTATCCCTACCCCCCCACCCTCCAGCAACCCTCAGTTTGTCAGAAAAAGGCAGTTCTAACAGTTCCCTGAGATACACTTAAAACAGAACTATATATGTAAGAACTAGATGTGTTCAAAACAAATTGGGAGTGACTATTCCTTTTCAAATAGACATCACTTTCAAGAGTAAAATTATTCACATCTTCAGAAAAGAATTAATTTTATGGAAATTTGATTTACACAAATGTGTTGAGAACAAAGCTACTTGCTGCATTAAGCAAGAATCTTTTGGAAAGAAAAGCGGAATGGGTTGTACATCTTACAGACTAGAAATATGGAAAGATCCCAAGTGTTGCTGATTTAATTACCCTTTCCTGTTTATTCTGTTGGTTCCAGATTTAATCTACAAAATTGAACTTGCGGGAGGCCTTGGAGCAATCTTCCTCCTCCTTGTACTTCTTGTGGTCATCTACAAGTGCTACAATATTGAACTGATGCTCTTCTACCGACAGCATTTTAGAGATGATGAAACTACCAATGGTAAGCTGTATCCTGTTGTCCAACTTCAATTAAAAGGCATGAATTTGTGATTATGTAGGAGAATATCCCTATTCTTAGGAGATATATGATGAAATATTTAGAGTTACAGGGCTATGACTAAAGCAAGTCACCCCTCAAAAAGTTCAGAAAAAAATTTATGTATTTATCAAGAAAGAGAACAAAGGGGAAAAATATTAACAACAGGAGAGTCTGGGTAAAGGATATGCAGATGTTCTTTGAAACTATTTTATTTTTGTAATGTTTGACATTATTTACAAATAAACAGTTTAACAAGGAGACATGAGTTGATCAGCAACTAAAACAATTGCTGTCAAAACCCTTCCCCTTACTAAGAAATAAATTAAGAATCAATTCCATTATTTTCCTTCAGAAAATTCAAATTTAGGTACAGATTATTTTTAGCCATTCCTAGCACTGAAAAAATAAATCATTTAGGAAACAGATTAAAAGTTATGAAGATTCTCTTTTTAAAGCTCACAGTGCATCTGGATCCACATATTTTGGATGATTGTAGAACCAGTCTCAAAAATGACCTTAAAGGATAGAAATTCAGAATGTAGCTTATAATTTTCTTATATTTGCCGTCTAGGGCCCTTGGAAATCTTTTGAATGAAATATCAATAAAGCATTGTATTGAACCTTGTTTCTTTGAACATTCAAAAATGATTTAATTTTTCAAGAGAATAGATTACCATATATCAAATCAATACCAATAAGAAATCATGACATGTAACTTGATATGCATAAAGTCCTCACCCACAAACTACTGTAAGTCTTGGAAATATATGTGTGGAACCCCTTAGGTAAACCAAGATTAAAAAGAAGTCCATTTGCAAGTCATTAAAAAGTCAGATTTGTATTCTACATTTCATTATATTGAAATAATGAAG
The DNA here is from genome assembly GCA_028534135.1 of Potos flavus. Taxonomy (NCBI): domain Eukaryota; kingdom Metazoa; phylum Chordata; class Mammalia; order Carnivora; family Procyonidae; genus Potos; species Potos flavus. Next base: position 36,408,979 of record CM052901.1, on the reverse strand, counting down.
GTTAGAGCTTTTGTTTGTTTTTCTAAGATCATGGTCTTAAAGAAGAAGGATTCATGATTTTGTTTATTTTTATAGTGGTAGAAGGGCAGAGTGGTGACTGTAAAAAAATTTTTGAGGAATCTTCGATATTGGTCCTATGTTTTCTATTATGTAAATAATGATATGAGTGGATTTTAATTGACTTTTGTTTTCATAGTCAATTAGATAAATGTTGTTTGATGAGTACATATGCATGCTCTTTATCAAAGCAGTATAGTTACCTAATTATTATAGCAGCCCATTTAAAAGTATTATAGACCCTTATTCAGACATAGTTTCAAAATGAGAGATTAGGGCCTGTTCCAACCATAATTACGTGCTCCAAAAATATATATGAAAGTGTGGTCAGTTTCTATATATAGCAATTAATATAGAAAAATATGACTTCTCAATCAGAGAAAGACAATTATCATACGATCTCTCTGATATGAAGAATTTGAGAGGCAGGGCAGGGGTAGGGGAAGGGAGGGAAAAATGGAACAAGATGGGACCGGGGAGGGAGGCAAACCATAAGAAACTTGATCTCAGGAAACAAACTGAGGGTTTCTGGAGAGGAGTCGGGGGAGGGATAGGGTGGTTGAGTGATGGACATTGGGGAGGGTGTGTGCTATGGTGAGTGCTATGAATTGTGTAAGACTGATGATTCACAGACTTGTACCCCTGAAACAAATAATACATTATATGTTAATAAATTCAAAAAAAAGAAAAATCTGACTTCTTACCTGCACATGTAAAATAACTAGATGAAATGTACCACTGAGGAAAAGTCACTGATTCACAGGTGCCAACAAGTGGCTAAATTATCCAATTGAGAATGTAAAAGATGCATTGTCTAAAAGAAAGAACATGAAAGGGAGGCTCCTGTGATTAATTTGTTCTGAGTCATGAATATAAGCAATTTGTCAATACTCTCTGTGATGATACAATTTATTAAGTTAATCTGTAATAATTAACTACATTCATCACCCATACCCAATAATCCATATTAACTGATCAGTTGTAGTACATATTTGTAAGATTAAATTCATGCTAGCATCATAGGACATTTCAGGGATAAAATATTCCACGTTGCCTCAACATCTCCAATGTGGTCCATGTGGTCAAAGATGAAAAATAATCTAGAGCATTTTGGTTAGAGAATTGTATGTATTGATTCCAAACCAATTGTTTTAGGGAGTGAATGTAATGTGGAGGGAAGGGACTTCAAGGGTTTTCGTTAGGAAGGAGAATTCAAATATTTTTTATTCCTACATGGAAACTTAGACTTTAAATATACAACCGGTACTAGCTGAATGGAATACTAAAAAGTCAGCAGGTATGTGGTGAGGATGCATAAATGAATATTAAAGCTCTGTTAGAAATACTTGCTTTCGTGATGCCAAATATCAGCTAGATAACTTACGAATTTTTCATTACTTTATTTAAATACTTTGGCATCTCATGGACACAACTTAGTTTTACCCTTATACTTTTTGTTCATGTTTTCTCTTTGATTCATATCTATAGTAGCATTTTCTGAAAGTTCTTATAAAAATGCCTTATTTTTATAAAATAAAATCAATCCAACAGACTTTGACTTGTTAGCCATTTTTTATATAAGTCTTTTCATTTTAATCCACCAATGATTGCTTCATTTATTTGACCTTTGAGTTGTTCAGTCATTAAATATTTATTAAGTGTCTACTATGTGGCAGGCATTATGCATGATATATTTATTTATATTCCTCATCTGGATCAACACACACACACACATACTATAGTAAGCACTAGAGATATAATCACGATGTTACACAGTCTTTGCACTTTAGAAGCTACGGATTTAGTACTCTGTTTAGCATAGCCCTGGAAGAACGGGGTTATAATCAGGAATGGCTTCCTGGTGGTGAACAGAATTAAAATGAGCTTTGAAAACTGGGAAGGAGAGGTGTGACAACAGGAATATTCTTCCACAGTTTGGTTCCTTTCCTCATAACTTCTCTCTTCATTGGGAACAACATATGTATGGTGATTGCTGTGCAAGCCCTCTTTCTTATAATGCTCTGCCATCTGCATTGTGTTCTATTTTCTGGTTCCTCAGATGAGCTTACTCAGCATGATTTAACACAGAGGAAGGGTTATTAGCCTTGCCTAGCAAAGTGGTGTTACTGAATTGCCTTTTGGTTTTAAAACAATTTTCAGGCCTTGTTGTTAACCTTATTTACATCATGTTGTTGATTTTGCTCTTCCATCTTGCTCCTCTCTATGAGCAACAGCTGTGGCTATTCATGAGCTTTTCTTGGCTGTCTATATAAGGCTGAAGTGCATTTTTTAAACTGTGGCATCTACATCACTGCTTGCTCACTAACTGGCACCCTAGAGCTTCTGGGACATCTGACATGGTGGCTTTGAGAGTGCTCTTCCTGTTCTGTCCAGCCACCATAAGCTCTTTATCTCTAGTTCATTTTAAAGGGACATGACTAAAATCAGAAACGACACTTTCCCAAAAGAATGATGTGCTTCTAGAATGTTAGGTAAAATTTATTATCCAGACATGTTGGGTGTTAACACATATCAAAGACATCCATGTTCTTTATCACAACTTGATTTGGGATATGCAAATATAGCAATATTTTTCTAGAAGAAAGTCCATAGCATCACCTATATTAGGGTATAGGTGACGCAAGTAAGGACGAGGAATATGTGAGTTTAGGCATGTTTGTAGGGCAAATAGTCTTACTCAGGATTAGCAATGGAGGCAAAAATATAAAGGCCTGGTCAGGAGTGAAAGAGGTAGTCATTGCAGATGGCTAGCTCATAGTAAGTGCTCAACAAATCATTGTTGAATAAATTAATAAGTAGTTGAATTTAAGGAGTTTGCAAGGTAGAAATGTTATCAAAGTCAGAGGAAACAAGGGTTTAGTCTGACATTGTGGAATTTGAGGCAGCAGCACCATCCATTAAGAACAATGAAATACATTCTGTTCATAGGAATGGATCTCTTTGTCCTTTGGCCTATTTTATTCTTCCAGCTGTGTATCATCGGCAGCTCTAAGTCCCAGGTGAGTAATTATAGCTAGAGAAAGTCAAGGGCTTGCAGGTGCATCCTGAGCTTGATTGGAACAGGGGCAAAGGTGCTAAGATTACCAGGAGGTTCTTACATTAGCATTGCTTATGAACATTCTCACTTCCAAGTGGTGTTTTATGCATAAGAGTGGAATGTGCCCCATTTGTAAGCCAAATGATCTCAACTATCCAGGGCAGTCCTTCATATGCATCTGCTTCTTGGCAATCAAGTAACCCAACCAAGGTTTATGGGAGCCTTTTCTAGCCAGAGGACATGCTAAAGAAAAGCCTCTTGTCTTCAGGCACCATCATAACATAAATAAGCAGAGTTCCTTTCATGTGGAGGTGGTGAAGACTGGAATCTTACTAGAATTAGAACAATATAATCCTGCCTCAGATATCACTAGATAGTCAGGGGGTCCCATGTACTTCTACTCTAAGGTATTTATATGTCTCCATATGCCTATCATTTATTTCTCCTTTAGTAGGTAGAACTAAATCATTAATGGTATGGATGAGTGGCTGCTTCATTCTGTAAATTACTTTTTGGTCAGGTTTTTGCTATATTCTTTTATTTTTTAGGTTTTTGCTATATTCTAATCAGGTCTGCTTTAATGGAAAATATTGATGAGGTTTAGAAACAAATCTTGAAATATTCGCCTATCTTTTAAAATTATTATTTGCAAGTAACAAGGTTTACTAAATATTAACAGTTTCACTTAAGTCTATGTTCACTACATTAACTTTTAAAAAATAATTTTCTATAAATAAGGGAATTTAGAAAACCACTATAACTTTTCCAATGTGGCCTTTCTAAAACCAATGGGGACTAATAACTTGAGTAGCTGTATTCATTAATAACTTTTAGGAAAAAAACATATAAACATTTTACATTTTTTCTTTGGAGAGGCTGGCTCTGAGCCAGTATAGCAAAGGAGGAAAAAAATACTTTCTCAAAGCATAGTTAACTCCCTGACTAAATGTGTGAAGGGAAAACCTAATTTGGCAATAATGTAAGGATGTATATTTCGAAACAAAGGCTTCTTTTGGAAACTTGTGTCAAATTAGTTGGCCATGCATTGAACGAGAATAACAGACAATGCACTTGTATAAAACCCAGCTGCTCTCTCTAATATTTGGTAATGAACTGCTTTTTGTATATGAAGATGACGATACTAACCAACTGGAAATATGGCATGTGTTGTGAGTAGTGTCTCCAGGAGTGAGGCTGGATTATTTTGATCTTCCACACTCTGGGGCTCAGCCCCTCTTGGATCTCTTGCACATATTTGTGCAAACGAGGTATAGTCTGTGACCAAGTAGCAGAGCCAAGCCAACTGGCACAGAAAAAGTTCAAATCCATGACTTTGGTCTGTTTAGTCCTGCATTCAAACACACTGAGCTAATCATTCACACATCACTGAACATCACAAATATGTAGAGTCACCAAAAGTCACAAACAATAATTCTCCCTTTTATCCTGTCCTGACTATAAGTTTCCCGTTACCATAACAGTTTAAGCTCATATCATATGACTAGATTATGTGGAAATGTACTATATTTCTTATAACATGGCATGTGGTTTATTTTTTTTCTAATTGTAAGTGACTGTCATTAATTGTAGTGCTTAGTTCAGCCTGTTAGTGGTTATGGACTTTTAGTAGTTAATGAGAAACTACTAATACATAAAACCCACTTGTTGTTCTTTATATTTAAGACAACAAGGAATATGATGCCTATCTGTCTTACACAAAAGTGGACCAAGATACTTTAGACTGTGACAATCCTGAAGAAGAGCAGTTTGCTCTTGAAATACTGCCAGATGTCCTGGAAAAACATTATGGATATAAACTCTTCATCCCAGAAAGGGACCTGATTCCAAGTGGAAGTAAGTACTTTCAAGTTTTGTATTTAAAAAGTTTTGTTTCTTTTATGAAGTTATACGGAGGCTTCAAATGTCAGAGCCAAGTATTTAGATAGTTGTTTCTCACAGGAGATTTTATTAAATTCAAATTTCTCCACTGTGCCTGTGTCCTGGCACCCAAATATTTTAAAAGGTACTCTCACTTACATTTTAGTTATGGTTTTACATTTTAGGTATTGTTCCTTAATGGTATTTTTTTATTATATTGCCTTAGTGTTCTGAGAAAATGATCCTTAAAAAAAATCTCTATAAGTCAAAGTCTTTTCAATGCATTTCAGTTCCAAAGCTGGTCTTCTGTCATTGTGCTTCTACTTATACCTACATTCGTTGTCACTAATAACTGAAAATATGCCTTGTTACTCATTTGTAGATTTATGGAAAAAACACATTAAAAAAAGGTATGTGAGTCCATTGGGTATAGAACTCACTGTGTATTTAAATTATTTTAAAGAAGCTCTGGGCTTGAATGCTACTTTTAAATTATGCTACATATCAAAATCTATATTTGAGCTTTTAGAATAAATCCAGGTTCAAGTAAAAAATATATATTTAGTTCCTGTTCATGTTCAGAGTGCTGTACAGGCTGAAGTGTAAGGGGAATACAGAAAAGCCTAAAATATGACCCCACCTTCGAAGAGTTTAAAATGCCATTGAGGGAAAATAAAACTGCTAGAATTAGTTTGCATATGATTCTATATTAATATCCTTGAGGGGGGGTTAAAATGTGACTACAAATCAGAATATGATAATTTGTACACATGTGATAACAAAATTAAAAAGCTTATATTTTCCATACTTCACAGTATATAAAATATTTTCACATAATTTCATTTCATGTTTATAATTACCCTATATAGAAAAAGAGCTGATACTATTATCCTTAACTTACAGATGAGAAAGTAAGTTCAAGAAGTCCGAGATCAGATAGCTGGCAAATGGTAGGGCTAGGATTAGAATCTGGATCTATTTGACTCTAGTTCTCACTCCACTAGATCATGCTATTACTCCAAAATATTTATTCAGATTATCAGCAGTCCACCAAGGTCACTAAACTGAAAGGAGATAATTTGAAACACTGAATTTTGGTTGTTTATCTCTTTTCTCAGAATGCATATGTATCTAAGTACATTTCTTTATGCACGTGAATATTCACACTTAAATGTACATAGAAAGGAACAAAGAAGACAATATTTATTGGTCCATTACTTCCCTGTACCACAAATGTAATAATTCCCCAAACTCCTCACAGTCTTCCACTCTTTTCTTTCTGTAATTTTCTTCGTCTTTATGATTGAGATCCCACTTCTGCATTGACTGAACCCCAAGGAACCTGCTGATACCTCTGAGTCATCTTTGATTCTTCTGTATCTCTCTCCCAAATCCAGTGTCTGTTGCATCTTTTCCATTCTCAGTTCTACCCTTCTAGTGTAGGCCCTAATCACCTCATTACTACAATGTTGATTACTCCTTTCCTTCCTTATTTTTCTTCTCATCCATCTATTTCCTCAAATATGTATAATTCCTTGATCATCTCACTCCCCCATTCAACCTTAAATTGTTCACCATCTCCTATAGGATAAAATCCATAACCATCAGCTAAACACTTCTATAGTCTGGTGCTAGCCCAGATTGGTCTCCTAAACTTGTCTCTTACTATTTCCGCTACATGTACCTTTCACTCTAACCACACTGTACCTTTCACTCTAACCACACTGTGCCTTTGATATACATTGTGTGTCCTTGTAATGCTTTTGTTCATGCTAGCCTTTTATACCTTTGCAAATATTACTTACTCTTCTCTATATCACTGCCGGTGTAAAAGACCCATAATAATTTCTCCAGCCCAAAGTTCACCACGTAAAGTCACTTGTTGGCCTATAAACTTTTTTACTCCTGTGATATTTTACATTCTTTCATTATTTTATATAGTTTCCCATCTATTTATATCTTATCTACTCAGCAAGATTATAAGCTCTATGAGGGCCGGGACTATATTTCATTTATCCCATATTCTTGTCATCATCTAACAGAAAACTTGAGCTCATTGAATGCTTCATAGGTGCTTGTTGATTTTGTTTGAGCAGTGTCTAAGATAGGAGGAAATAATGAGAATGACATAAGTAAGGGTTTAAATTTTTGCATGACAGTGCCTAAATGGCATTTTTCTTTAACAAGGAAAATGTGAAAGCTAAAAAGGAGCTTTCTACTGAAAGAAAAAAAAATGTGAGTAATTCATAGGAAAAGCCTCAGTCCTTAAAATAGGCTAAAGAGTATATTGTTTTTATTTTTTTATATTCGAAAGAATACTACAAGGGGTTGAACGTTGATAAAAAAATTAAAGACATTTCTTTACTATTTTGTTTAATTTATTAGATTACTATTTATTTTTCTATTTTGCCAAGAGCATCTTTTTAAATGTAAAAATTCTGCAAAATCAATTTTTAGAGTTATATCCTAAATTGTATTAAAGTAATATTACCAAAGTGGAATTTATACTCTCTGTTAAGTCATCTACAATAGGATTCAATGTGGTGCTGGACTTTCTGTGTTCTTGCATTCCAAAATTGTTAGCACCACAATAGGCAGTCTATATCAACTCCACCAGTTCTTCTGAACTGGAAAACGTTGCATCACCATTGTGTACATCAGAAAGGGAAATGGGGATAACATGGAACACAGGAGAGTCACTTTACCTAAGACTTAGTAGATGACTCTTGCTTATTATGTAAAGAAGAAGCTATTGTGTGTAGGTGAGAGTCAGACCCAGGCAACATGAGGGTGAAAGAGATGCATCCCAAAATTATGTCTTCTTAATGCTCCCATATAGTCTATTTTGGTGACCTGACTGGTCAATTTAACCAACACACTGTGTCAATGTAGCCAAACAGATGGTAAAATACACCTCATTGAGTTAGCTAGTTGTTTGACTAAACCGATTGAAATTAGTTGTTTTGGTGTATCATAGACACATTTGAACATCCTCTTTGACCATAGTGTATGAGGCTTATATAAGCCATATTTCCTAGCTCAAACCTACAAGATTTGAGTTGAGGACTGTAACACACTGAATAAGAGATGATAGGAAGTTGTCACCTAGTATACCCTGACATTTAAAGAACTTAACATAAAAACACCCAAGCAGCCATTAGGATAGCAGAGATTTTATAGTCCATAGAAGATCATTTTAATTATTTTGAGATTATACAACCATCAGACCGAGCAGGGATTTGGATTCCGTGTACTCAGTGGTGCACAGGAAGACTCCTTTTGCAAGTAAGCCATTTGGGACAACTATGCAGTTTTTAGATGCAACCACTGGAGGGTGTTTGATTTTAATCCTTCCTTCCTGAATGAGGAAATTCATGTTCTCTGAATTCCGATTTGCGAGTGTAACCTGCAGAAGTTCTTAAAAAGGCCCTTTGACAATTTTTCTTTTTCCATCAACATTTCAGAGCTGGCTGAGCAGTCACCATGTCACGATTAACGAGTTTTTCCTTGGCATTTTTAGCACGCATTCAGGAAGTCGATGAAGTATATGAATAATATACTTGATTTACACATGAATGACAGAGTAGAACATTTTGGACTTGGTGTATGTGTGTTATTAAAGAAGCTTCTGTGGTCTCTATTTGCAGCCATTGGTACAGATTTAACAGGTTATGCTATATAAATATAGACACATTCCTGGGGGGAAAAACTAGTTACAATATTATAAGCTATGTTTGTCTCTCACATCTCATTTGAAATATGTTGACCCAAGACTACTCCTTCCTCCAAAAACTAGCAATGAGGCCTTTGAGGATTGTAAAAACAGACTTCATAGTATCATCCTTGATCTACAATAATAATTTTCTATGAATCAAATTAATGAGGTCTATGGCATTAACCATTAATGTTTAACGTCTTCACTTTTGATGTATCTTCAGTTTCTTTTGCACCACTCTCATGGTATTCCAACTCAATCTCATTAACACACATACCTTTCCAGCGCATACAGTTTCAAAGTACATGAAGGGGACTCCACCCATCTTCTCTCTGTCTCTCTCTCAGTCTCTTTCTTCCTCATATGACCAACAGTTCTCAAAATGCTTCAATAGAAAGATGTCACTTTCCAAGGTAAGGTTGTGTCTGCACTGTTCCCACGTGCCCTACTAAGGAAGTGTCCTTTGGCTATCATGAAGCAGCAGAGATGGGAGATTTGTCACAAATATTTTTCCTAAAGGCTAAAACTAAAAGTCTTCAGATCTGGACATTATTTTCCTGGCAGTGGCCTATCTTTCCATTCTTGAGACTGTGGCCAGGATCTTCCTTATGTTTGCTCAGGTTTGGTGCCTGAATGTGGCAAGAATTCCTACTTTCCAGTAAAAATTTGGTTTGTCTCTTCCCAGGCTAGAAACATCTGTCCTGAGAATAGCAAAAGCAACTTTGTTGCCAACAAGCGTCTGAATGTCAGAACTGACAGGCAACCAAAAGAAAGCCAGATAGAAAACACCCTACTCAAACTGCCTAGAGACACAAACTTGAGAAGTAGAGATTTTCTCACCCCTGCAGCTGCTGGGTTTTGTGGTGTAAAATACTGTACATAGAGCACATTTTGTTCATGGGGCCTAGTGGATCCTTGAGGAATGAACAGATGTGCTCTGAAGCTGACATGTGACCAATAGAACCCAGCTGTGCAATTGAGATCCTGAGATTGGGGACATTTTTGGATGAGTACCATTTAGGTTCTCTATCCCATCTTATCTCAGTGTTTCTGCAGGGATTAAAAAACATAAAAATATAAAAGGTTATTGAATTAGGCTCAAGGCAACTGATCAGATGGAGAAAATAGCATTCTAAGACTAAAAGTAGAAACAACCCAATTCTGTAGCTGTTGCTTGCCTTTAAGAGAAAGCAATCAAGGTGCTTATAAATGCATATGTAATATTTATTAACAATTATAAATTGAGCCAGTTCTGTCTGAAGCTTTAGAAAAATCTATAAATATCTAAGTAGACTTTGAAGAGAAAAAATTCCTTCAAAGGCATTTATCTCAATTTTCCCTTCTATTCATAGAAAGACTGAGGGGATCTCTATGTCAGTTATTCATGCACTATTACACTAGAGAAAGACATTAGTAAACTAAAAATACTGTCACACATATGTTTGATCAGCTCTGTCTGTTGAAGTTGTATTCATGAATTTGGCCTCAAGTATCAGTATTACTGAAGGAGTAATTGAGTGAGTGAAACTCAAGAATCCTATAACTCCTTCAGTAATTTAAGGGAAAATGATAATGTCTGATTACATTCTTGCATTTCCTCACTATTCTAATCTTCAGTTTTCTAATGCTTAGTGCTAGCCATGTGATTGTGCTGACAGTGGAATGACAAATGAGTGGAGAATACATCTGGTGTCAGATGATCCCTAGTCACTTCTAGTGAGGCATGCAAAAAATATTTTTGTACATGGATCTGTAAGTACTCATTGCCAATAGTTCTTCTAATAGCTGGACATATTGGACACCATTCAAGTAAATTTTCCTTGGGGAGTAATAAAATCCTTTTCTAGGCATTCTGATGTCTGTAACCTAAAAAGTGTGAGGCAGGGGTGACATGCACAACCATGGAAATTTAACACATTGTGCACAATTTACTCAAATGGAATAAAATTAGATATACCCACTATCCCCTTCATGTTAAAGTCAAGAGAAAGGGAACTGTACCCCAATATGCCCCCAAATGTACTGAGGTTAATGGACTAAGGTTTCTCACAAAAGTTTGAGGTTAAGGAAGAACTGTGTAGAATTTCAATCAAGAAATATGCTTGAGTGGCACAAAGAACAGGCACCTTTAAAAAAAAAAAAACAGCAGAAGATCAGGATAAAACTGTCTTTAAGTACAAAAGAGCCACAGAAAAGACAATATAAGGAGCAGGTAGTCTTGTTCCCTGTTCATAAGATTGCACTGAGTGAAATTAATTCTATCAACAAGTTTCTAAGGCATGAGGGTAAGGGAGAAAAGAGGAGGGAGAGGACATTTTGCAGGGTTTTTTTTTTTTTTTTTTTTTTTTTTTGCTACTCTCCATGTTATCTTTCCTTCAATATTCTCTGAATGTGTTCCATTACCTACCTCTACTCTTAGTAAAGAGGTGAAGAGAGATAAGAAAGAATTTAGAGATGTGGACAATATTCCAGAGTAGATTCTGCCTACTGTTATGCTTCCCCACCCACCCATCCACAGGTAAAATGTAACAGCAAAAATAAGGGATTCATTACCAGAAATATAGTCTTCAAAGTCAAAACTGTGAATAAATATAGTTCGCTATACTTGCAAGGTCTCAGCAAATCCATGTTAGCCATTGACCAACCAACCTATCAAGAATTAATTAGTATCCTTAACATTACTCAGTAGAGAACAAAACTCTTACCAAAATATTTAGCCCAACGAACTATGAAATATAAAACCAAGGACTTGGAAAGGGGGGAGAAAGGGAAAGTTTTTGTAGGGTAAGTAATATCACACACTGTTTAGAAAGTCCCTCCTTCCCACACATACACCTAGTTAAATAAAAATTTTATTGCCTCAGTCTTGTGGCAGACAACACAGGAAGAATCTTACATCTGCCAGAGGCAGAATTAAGACCCAAATCTTTAGTAATATCAGCCAAGATAAAGAGTCAGTTTGTCAACCTATATAACTCTTTCAATAGGTTAGTATTAAGCTTCATTATTTAAAATGCAGATAGTATTTTCAGTAAGACTACATTATAAAGTACCTCACTATAAGTGTCTAAATACACCAGAGGGCAAATAGTTTTTCCCAAATATATAGTGCTGAATAATACATTTTTCTTTGATACATAGGAAACCTATATTATTTTTGCTGGTTTGCTGGTTTTTGAATCTGCTTTCTTTTTGATAATTTTAGGTTGTCACTTTCCTTGTTTCCTGTTGGTTTGACCTTTCTTCATTCTCTAATAAGTACACATCCCAAAGTGGGCCTAGTGACAATGCATTTCCTTTCTAGAATATTTCCTAATTTCCGTCAACTCTCAAGATAGACAAAAGAAAAAAGGTTCTTTGCGCTTGCACTTATAATGTGAAAAATGAATTTATACCAACTCAAGCACCCCTATCAAAACTATGTTCAAGGGGATTTTTTCTTTACCAGTTGTGAAGATCACAAATAGTTTAAATGTAATTAGCTTTATTTTGCATCTGATAATTTGGTATGGTTTCACAGCCTTGCCTAGAGAAGCAGAAGACTATCAGACCCAGGCCTCTTTAATCTTTTTTGTCATCATAAATTACTTCAAACCAAAATCTGCAAAGAAATAACTTAATGACCTTTTATTTAAGGGATATTTTATACTTTTTTATGTGGAAAAAAAAAAGAGTCTTTGAGGGATTCCTAGTACTCAGTTGCTAAATTCGCCTGAATAAGTCAAGGCAAGATTTAATGAATATTCATGTGTGCTGTGGATTTAGGGACTTTTTTTTTTAAGTTTCCTTATTATCTCTTCGTGGTAACAAGCTTTTTAAAATGGTTTCTGAAGGTTTCTAAAATGTCCCCCACAAAACCACAGCTCTACCATGGCAAACACCACTGCCTGTCAGAGACTACACTAGCTACAGACCAGCAATGTCTTAACATGATACCTGTTTCTGCTTAGTTTATTTGGAATTTTTCCAAACCTAAACACCCTGATGGTCTCTAATTCAGGGGCAGCAAACTTTCTCTATAAAACTTTCTCTATAAAAGTCCAGATAGTAAATATTTTTGACTTTGTGGGTCATATATGGTCTCTGTTGCATCATATTCTTTTTTTTTTTCCCAACCCTTAAAAAAATCATTCCTTGCTCACAGACCATACAAAAACAGGACATGTTCTTAATGGATCATGCTCTAGTTTGCAGTCATTGGATGTAGACATGCAACCTGGGGGTAAGAGGGAAATTATTTGGGGCACTTGCTGTGCAGAAGCCAGCAACAACTCCCTGGCTAAAAATTAGCAAGTAAAAAATATTAACTCTACCTGTTTGGTCTCTTGTTAGTTTACGTATATTTTCCATGACGGCTAGGTCCTGCTTTTTTTTTTTCCCCAAAGATAAAAAGACAGAAAATAAAAACTTAAGAACAGAGGAAGGAAGGGGGTAAAGAGAGATAGACAAAAAGAGAAAAGGAGAGTAAGAGAAGGAAAGGCAGAGTGAGCAAGAAAGCAAAAAGGGAGATAAAAGGACAAGAAGGAGACAGGACAGAAAAAGAAAGAGAGAAAGAGAGAGGTAGGGAGGAGCCAGTGTGGGGGGAATGGTGTGGAGAAAAAAACATAGAAAAACAGAGAGACAGCCAGAATATGGAGGGTAGTGTACAGTCTCTCCTTCTTTTCCTTAGAGCCAGGCAGCTTTTAGAGGCACCTCCCCAGCTGCTTTCAAACATTGAGGTTGTTGCCCAGCCACTGATCACCATCCCAAGAAATGAAATGTGGGCTCCACATCTGAAAACTTCCACTTGGTTTTTCACCAAGTGAAATGGAACACGAAATTCAGGGCCCAACCAAATGGTTCATGTTTTCTTTGGGACACTTGGTCTGTGTCTACCCAGGGAAAATTTTGATGTACTGACTGACTGACTCCAGTGCATATGATTAATGTATATATAGGGCAAACCAGGATAATTCTGACCTTTTTTCTTCCACAGCAGGTTTTCAGCCGGAATTATCTGGATGGTTGCCTCAACTCTCCACTAGGCTTTGCCAGGATAAGCACAGCCAGTGTAGTATGCAGGAGACAGGGACCACTCCCTCTATCCAAGGTTCCCTTCAACATCCACACCCTGTGCAGCTGAGCATAGTGGGATCTGTCCTGACAGTCATTCCTTCTGCAGGAAAATGCAAATTCTGTCTAATGAATCTGTAAGAGGCCCCCAAAACCCTAAATGTTGCATTTGGCTTAGCTGTCAAATGGCAAAATATAATAGAGAGATGAAGGAGGAGAACCATACAAATGGGAAGAAAAATTGTACCCTGTTCCCTTCCCCATTCAGGAAGAGAATAGCAAAAGCCAAAGCCCATAAATCCCAATCAAACTAATTAGTATGTATGTATATAGTTTCTCTTAAGACTGTGGACACCTGGATTGTAAATTTTTTCTTTAAGTAGAGATACGTATAGATAGACAAACCTTTCGTTTTTAAAAATATAGTTAAAAAGTAAATTAGACTACATCCTAACACATAGAAAAAGTGTTGCTCATAGAAGCATAGTTTTTGTTACAGATGTGCTCCTGACAAGATTTGTACAGATCATTTTTTTAAATTAAATGAAATACTGCAATTAATGAGGGAAGAATACTAACTGGAATAACCCCTTAGTAAATTATTTTGTAAACAATTCCTCTAAAAAATTAACAATTAACTCATAATTTACCCGGCAAAACTGTATTTTCATGGACTCCTGCACTGACGCCGTAATTCTGGGTTTGGGTTTTGTTTTGTTTTGCTTTGCTTTGTGTGGAGGAAAGGTGAAAAGAATAATGGGAAAGATGCATGATAGTTTATTTTACTGTATCTTACAGATCCAACCTCTAATGATGAAGCTTCCCACATAACTTCTTTCTTTTTGGGAGCAGGAAGAAAGGAAGAAAATGAAGAATCAGAGCTGTTGATACATTGGGATAAAATTTTTCCACTCTATTGAAACTTTCTACCTTTCCTTCCATTCTTTTTCACCAGTTCTCTAAGTGATAATTACAGAGTGATAACTTCCCCCATTGCTGCTTATGTGGTGTTTTTCTTTTGCTTTTGTTGTTGTTGTTGTTGTTTTTATTTTTTATTTTTTGCAGTTTTCAATGCTGATTTTTTTTCCTGAATAAATAAATTCTTTAAATTCTTAAGAGGTCCCCTCTCTACATAGAAGTTGCATTACAAATAGTCGTCGTAACTACTGCATGAGAAAGTCCCAAAATGTATTAAGTAAAAACCAAAACAATACTAACAGCAAATTGTTAAATGGGCAATTCTATGTGTATCTCTTAAAAAGTTTTTTGTTTATCTATAGGGTGTGTAGAAAGTTTACTCATTTTCACTTGTGAAAGTGTTCTTGTTGCCTAGTGGTTGAAATAAAACCCTGGAAAAGAGAGATTTCTGTAAAATATGCATCTGTAAAATAAATTTCTCTTTTCAAATGGCTTGTACCGGGCTGTTTGGTGGCCCCGCACTATGTACTGGACGTGACTCCTTGAAAGCAGTCTGTAACCTTGGGCAGATTTGCAGTGACAAATGTTGCTATGCTTCTGTAAGCACTGCTTCTGCTAGAGGGCACTGTACATTAGACAAGGCCTTGTGCTCTACTTAGTAAAGACAGCGCTCTGTTGCTCCACCTGTGTCCAAGTCTCCATTTGTTAACACATGTGTGTGTTTCCCTTTCTGGCGAATCAGACTTTGGGAAACATGATTGCAAAAGGATTATTCTGCAGAATAACTAAATCTAGAGTTAGTTGAGTGTTTTTCTACCATGAAAGGACTATAGCATATTCACCTCACTCTCAGAATTGCTCCACAAAGTAGGGTAAAGATTCCTCAATCTCAAAGGGGGATAGACTCCCCCTTTACTCCTTTACCGTTCATTCCACACCATCCCCCACCTCTAACTTCACCCCTTATTCTTCCCTGGAACAAAGAGCAGCTGGTTCAAATTAAACTCCTGGGCGCACACAAACCACTTCCCTATCTCTCAGTTCGAAGGGCAACATGGAGAACCCAAGACTGCAAATAACAAAAGGTATTCTGAGAAACAAGCTATGATTCTAGAAGAGATTTTCCACCATTTCTATCAGTTATTTTTGAAATAGTTCCTATACATACGCCCTAATTGTTTAGTTGTTTGGTAGTTTAGTAGTTTAAAACTATGGGAAAAACCAAAGGCAAACCCATAAATACAGTGACCCTTCATTCATTAAAGAGCTTCATTTCTTTTTTCGTCAATCTGATGATTATTTGTTCCCCTAGAGCTGTTGACACATTGGGATAAAATTTGGAAGCCTGCCTTGAATTAAATAATTAAATGAATAAAAATAGCTGAAATACACCTAAACTCTGAAGAAGTCAAAGTTTTGTATTAGTCAACAGAATGCTGTAAATAATGATGAGGAGACAGAAAATAAGTATTATAAGTGGAGTTTTTTTTTCATTGTTCTTTTTAAGGAAATGTACTTTCTGAATGTGCAATACAAGAAAAGAAAATGTGATGTACCTTAGTGGAAGACTGGCTTTTTGCTATATTAGAGTGCAAACCTAATGCTTTAAAGACTGGAAATGTCTTTGTTTTACTCTTTCTCTCTTTCTGTGATTTGTAGCATACATTGAAGATCTCACAAGATGTGTTGAGCAAAGCAGAAGACTTATTATCGTGCTAACTCCAGACTATATTCTCAGACGAGGATGGAGTATTTTCGAATTGGAAAGCAGACTCCATAACATGCTAGTCAGTGGAGAAATCAAAGTGATTCTGATTGAGTGCACAGAATTAAAAGGAAATGTGAATTGCCAGGAAGTGGAATCACTAAAGCGAAGCATCAAACTTCTGTCCTTGATTAAGTGGAAGGGACGTAAAAGCAGCAAATTAAATTCTAAGTTTTGGAAGCAATTAGTATATGAAATGCCCATCAAGAAAAAAGAAATGCTTTCTCGGTGCCATGTTCTGGACTCTGCAGAACAAGGACTTTTTGGAGAACTCCAGCCTATACCCTCTATTGCCATGACCAGTACCTCGGCCTCTCTGGTGTCATCTCAAGCTGATCTCCCTGATTTCCACCACTCAGATTCAATGCAAATGAGACACTGTTGCAGAGGTTATAAACACGAGATGCCAACCACCACCTTGCCAGTACCTTCCTTAGGCAACCACCACACTTATTGCAACCTGCCTCTGGCACTACTCAATGGACAGCTACCCCTTAATAATACCCTGAAAGATACCCAGGAACTTCATAGGAACAGTTCCCTGCTACCTTTATCATCCAAAGAGCTTAGCTTCACCAGTGATATTTGGTAGTAAAAACTCTGAAGTCCTCTGAACAGCTATGTGAGCATACAGAATTTCTGTTTTACCAAGCATAAAGTACACCTAATAGCATTGAGGTGCTGAAAGAGTGTTCAAAGTAAAAGGCACAGAATCCCTTTTGTACTTAAAGTTTTTGTTTACATTTCCAGAATAGTGGGGGGTGGGGGGAAGAAGGACCTGCTTTTGTAGTGTAGTACCTTATTTCAATGTATAGTTTTGATTTCTTCCTGAAAATAAAGTTAAATATCCTTTTGTTTTGGAGTAGGTTTTATGATACCTTTTTGACTGCAAACTTAGAAGAGGTATCTTCCCCATATTTATAAATATTTCAGTATTTACATGGTATTTGAAATAATTAAAACTTAAAGACTTGAATTGAATTTGAAAATTCTGAACTAAGTTTAAGGGGAAAAGAGAACTTCTACAGAATAACTGAAAAATCAGGAATTATCAAGAAAGAAGTGTTGAAGCACCCCAATTAGAAGATGGTTTGTAGAAGAAGATTAGTTAAGAAAAAATGTGATTGAAATGTTTGGAACTTCTTCAATGTACTGGGCAACTTCTCTAGACTAAATCAACAGCTCATAATGACAGCTTATAGTTGTATAGAGAAGCACATCTTCTGTAAGCAAACTGGTAGGTAAGCAAACAATACACATTTCTTAAGCAAATGAATAGAGAGGCTGCTAGTTCTTTGAAGATGATTTTAAAGAACTCTTATGGCTTTCTAGCCTATTTCAAAAGTTTTACAAATTTGAAAACACATTTTAAGATGTACATTTTATTGTTTGCTAATAATTCACATTTGGATTTTTTTCCAAATGATCTCTTGGCCTGCTTTATACGAAGATGTGCACATCTTCCTACTTTTTTTTTTTTTCATCTTCCTACTTTTTTACAGCATCATTGGAGTTTGAATTTAAATTAATATTGACTGCAAGTGTCAGCAGTAGAAAAGAAGTAAGACAACAATATCAACAGATGAAGTGCAAAATGATTCAAGTTTACTAGTGGTAGAGCAGCAATTGCAGTAGTTCTCATCTGAAATGTAGTTGTGAAACAGACTATTCTGTACATACGCAATATCTTCTTGGCCATGTGTGCAACGTTCCTGCAGAAGTATCTCTATTCCTGGTGCTTCAAAGAGTATATTTTATAGACTAAACTTCTCCACCTTCACATTATGACTGTGACTGTACCACACCAGAAAAATCCCTGTGAATGATCTAAAATATTATGAATTTGCTCTAAGGATTGCGCCCCTATCCTAGTACTTATTGTGGATTACTACTTTGTGTTATTTCCAATTACTCAGTTTTGGTGTGCTCTCTACCAAGATGACTGTGAGGGCCAATTTTTTATCAAGGTTGATTCTGGTACCTTGCAAATGGTTCGTAAATCATGTTTTTGGACAAATATAAATAAGAACAGATGTACACAGTGTGTAAAATTTAAGAATTTGCCCAACCCTTGTAAATGTGAAACTCAAACGTATAAGAGAATATTAGATAATATGTTTTGATTATTTATTTCAACCTTTTTACATTATTAATTCCCTGTGATCCATGAAAGTTTTGTTTAAAGTACTTGTTTCTCCATTGCTTTTTTATATCCAACTGCTCAGAAAATGCATTATGCTTCAACAATATGTAAAAGCTTAGCAGTGATACATGTTAATTTCATAGTGAGACAATTAGTTGCTCCTTTGAAAAGTCCTGTTCAACACACATAGGTGTTTCATAGATGTATTGTTTCCACTGAGAAAGGTGATTTTGCTTCTGTAAAAAATATAGGTATTTCGAAATGGAAATTTATCAATTCCAAACTGTTTTCCAAGTGTTATAAAGTTGTATTTACCCTTCATTGTTCTTTAATGATATGTGTAATTACTAAGCTAATAACCTGCATGAAACGAGTAGTATATATGTTTAAGTGACCAATTGTACTTTTTAATATTTTGTTTTTCACAGAAACCTAGATTAATTCAAATAGAATGTTCAGTGGTATTTTTAAACTAATACTTCTGTATTGAGCATGCCAGTTCTGAAAATATAACATGGATCTCTCTGCTTCCTTTATTTACAATGATTAAACGTGGGTAGCAATTTGAGTTGGCTGGCCACAATGTGTCCTTTCACTACTAGTAAGTACTCAAAAACAGAGCATTCACACTTGTGCTGGGGAACTTGACAAGAAACCTTTTCTACCATTTTCAGGAACTAATGTGTACACTATCTATAAAAATTTATTTCTAGATGGCAATTCAAAATTTGATTTTCATCTGAGATTTTTGAAAGATATAGCCCATAGGGTATAATAAGCATTTAGTCTAGAACATAATTTATTCTTCCACTCGCTTACACAGTAGGAAAAACTTTCTTCTCAATTTTTCACTGAAATAGATTTGAAAAGTTAGAAAAAATACTAGTGCAATTAGTTCCCATATGTTCATAGCAAATTTATTTAGCTTATTCATCAACAGTACACATACTTTTAAAAATTGAGGCTATTGGAGTGCCTGGGTGTCTCAGTGGGTTAAAGCCTCTGCCTTCGGCTCAGGTCATGATCTCAGGGTCCTGGAATCAAGCCCCACATGGGGCTCCTTGCTCGGCAGGAAGCCTGCTCCTCCCTCTCTCTCTGCCTGCCTCTCTGCCTACTTGCGATTTCTCTCTCTGTCAAATAAATAAATAAAAAATCTTTTTTGAAAAATGAGGCTATTAAAGATAAAAAAACTGAGAATGTCAGAAATTATGAGACAAATGAGAGATGTACAAAAGCAATATATATGTATATTCATACCATATACGTGTGTATATATATATATATATACCATATATATATATGGTATGATGTATTTGCTACTATATATATGATATATATATGCCATATATATATACCATTCCTGAGCACTGTTTATTCTTAATGCAGCTTTTACTTCATATATATATGAAAATATATATATACATTATATGCACAAATATATATATATTTTTTTCACATATATATATATGAGAAGTGAAAGCTGCATTAAGAATAAACAGTGCTCAGGAGATGGTCAACATGTACATGTTTTAATTTGGCAAAATATAAAATCTGGCAGATTTGGTAATCTATGAGCTCCAATCTAACTATGGAGATTCTGAAAGGTGGCTGGATGGTTCCTGAAAGGAAGTAAGAAGGTATTTCTCCTCACCCCCTCTAAACTTTAATTAAATTGGATCCAAATCTGTTCAGCTTTCAATCACTCTCATTAAAGAAAAATGAGTACAAAGACACTTGCGGGCTTCTGGTAAGGCTTGAACCCAAGGTAGTATCATGTGAAAAATTGATACTTTGAGTATTGGTAGCTAATATTGTGTGGCTTAAAAGTAGGAAACAAACTGCAATAAGAGGACAAACAGTTCAGTTATGAAAGGGAAGTTTATAGAGGAGTTTCCAGAAGACATGGAAATGATTAATATCCTATGGATTACTTTTGTAACAAGTTGAAAAATGGCAGCTGTGTTAAAGAAGCAAATTCTGGAAAAAAAAGAGGAGACTTTCTGACCCACTTGGCGATTGAAGGGCTTATAAGAGTACAGAACCTCTGGTTTCAAGCATTTACTGCCCTTTGGCATTTTATTTTTATATAAATTGGTTGGTTTTCACCAAGTGTTTTCTAAAAAAATAAATAATGACCATGGGAAATATCCTAGAAATTGTACATATAAATCTTTATGTTCCTTGTATTAATTTCCCAAGGTGAAGTAGTGAACTGATAAAATCAGAATGAAGTTAAGACAGAACATAGTTCTATAATGGCCAGTTAAGTTTGAACACTTGCAATTGTTGTTGCTCTTTTCTGGGAGAGAATTTCATGTTGAAAATTGTCTGGCTCAAATTTCTCTATTACTCATGCGTTTTTGTTCTAAAATGTCTGCTAGGAGGTCACAGTGTTGAATATTAAGGCTTTCTGATGAATGTATGGGACTGTCTAATAAACAATAATCATTAGCTTCAAACCTTTTCATATAAAACTTACCTTTTTTAGACTGAAATCAGCCATAGGAAATTTAAGAAGGTTATTCAGCATTCTAATTACTGTGAGATCAGAGCTTATAAAATCACCTGCACCCACCTGCACCAACCACCTTTGAGAAGATATGTCTTCTCAAATGTTCACTGCTTTTCGATCAACCATGTTTTTTCCAGATAGTACTAAGGTCAATCATGAATATTAAGTGCCCACTGTATATGGCCCACTACATAAAGTTAGAAATATTTTTTTAAAACTTGAAGTCCCTCTTTTCAAGTAGTGTACACATTATATGCACAAAGAAAGGGGTATTTGCAAAACACATTCCAGTGTAGGATTTTACATACAGAGTAGATAAGTGAGGTGGGATGATTCAGTCCCAAATTGAGCAAGAGATGAGTTTGGAATAGAAAGAACAGTGGTGAAGAAAGACAATTTCCCAAGTGCAGAGAATAACACATGTGAAGGTTCAGAAGAAAATGAGCAAGTCCTGTTTCGCTGATAACAAGCATATTTGGTTAGCAAGAGCAGAAATCTGTGTGAGGGCATAGTAAGAAGAGAGGTGCTGGAACATTCATGTGGTAGCAGATGCGGGAAGAATTAAATAGGGGAAGAGAATGGTGACAGGGAGACCAGTTGGGATGCTATTGTCATAGTCCACATGACGTGATAAGAGATGGAGAGCGGTGACCTGGATACCCTCAGATAAGGCAAAGCTGAGGAGAAAGAGCAATAGACAAGATGTGGTGAAGTGAAAAGTGGAAAATTTTTAAAAAGTCAATAAAGACTTCAAGGACGAAGAAAGTTGCACAAAAGGAATTCTCTTGGAGTATTTAACTTACTTTCTTAATTGAGCATCCTGACACTGTAAGGACAACAATAGATACAACATAATGATAGATGTGTTTGCTACTAGAGCAACTTTTGAAGCGTTTGCAGGAAAATAATGGTCAAGAAAGACAAAGTACTTCTGCAAAGCCGCTTTAGAAATGAATAATTACATTCATTCCACTAAATATAATCTCAAATTCTCAAAAAAGGAATTGATGGAGTTTGGTCCTTTGTGTCTCATCTGTCTACTGATTCTATTTAAATTCCTCACTTCACTTCAGAGTATAGAATTATGATCTGAAAATAAAGGCACTGAAATGGTTCAATTACAGAGAACTTCAAAAGGTAAGGATGGAGGGTATTTGTCACTAGTTTGAACATAATATAAAATACCATAATAGAAAAAAATAAAAGAGAGAAACTGGACAAGGTTTACAAAGAGCAAAAAGGGATATGTTGAAGTGTGTTGGAGTGGCGGGAGGAAGCTCACAGAGTGGCTCTACGAAGAACAATAAAAAATTAACAACCACATAAAGCTTGAGACCAAAGAACCAATTTTTTACCAAAATTGAATGTGGAATGATTACCATCTTTAAAATTATGAAGGAAATTTTATAAGAGACATTGTATTAGTAAGACTTGATAACAATTGTTAAAGGACAACAACCCAAATCCTGCAGCTTAACACAGTAAAATTCACTGCCTGCTTACATCAGTTTAATGAGGATTGGAGGGGCTCATGGGGAGAGGCTGTGCTCCACAATCATTCAAAGATAGGCTCTTTTTATTTTGTTTTCTCATCTCTTCTAGGTCCAAGGAGTTCTCTCCATTCAGCCAGCAGATTGGTAAAAGGAGAGGGTAAGGAGGTTGGCACAAAATGGCCCATAAAATCCACTCACATTAAAGTCTGATCACATGTAGTCTAGATGTTTGCTCAGAAGAAAAAGGAAATGGAATTTAATGAACAAATGAATAGAGTCTCAATTCGTAAGATGTTGAGCAATTCTTTTCCACAATGCCAGAAGATGAAACAACAACAACAACAAAAAGAAATAGGAACGTTTTAGGAAAGAGAGCTTTTACCTTCAGAAGCAGAAAACACCAGAATAGATAAAGAGTTTCTGAACATCAGTGGCCATGTATTATCCCTTGCTATAGTTCAATTACTCAAGACAGTGCTAGTCACAGAGTAGGTGTTCACATCACATGCCTTGATTAAAATGACAAATGAATTTGAGAGCATCTGTGAAGTTTCAACTCCTGGATTCCTTAAAAAATGTAAGAGGGGTATTTTTTTCATTTGCTTCTTTTAGCAAGCAGTTTTATTTATTATTTTCACTTAAAAATGAATTAGATTACCTCTTTACGTCCTGTCTAGGTCTAGGATTTTACAATTCTAAGTCAGTCTGTGGTTGGAGATCAAAGTTTCTTAAGCATTTTGCCAGTCAAACAAATCATTCTTTCTCAGAGCATCCAGACAATTTAGTTCTATGAAACCACCCAATGGAGTTCATTGCTTCTAACCACATAGGACTTTTTTGTAAATATGTACTTTACATACTGACTTACTGCCAACAAAAAACATCGCCTCTCTTTTTTGCAAAGGGTACTTTTATGACTATATTTATCATATTGGATGGAATAATAGGGATTAGATTAACCTTCTTTATTGAGCACAGGATGTGCCACAGTAGCAATTCCACCAATGAATTCATGATGCAGAAATACTCAAGTTTCGGTCCTCCCTGACATATTTTCTAGACAGCCAATACACTGTGAGTACTCCCAGTCTTCTTGACAAAGGCGATACGGGGAAATAAACAGAAAAATTGAGAATGCTATTCATTTTTATCTTGGACGAATTACTTAACCTTCTATGCTTCTATTTTCTCACCTGTAAATTGGGTATAACAATAACGTATATAGGGTTTCTGTGAACAGTATGACTAAATGTATGTAAAGTGCTTAGAAGAATGACACAAAATAAGCACTACATAAAAGTTATTGTTACGGTTATTATTTTTAAACAAAAATGACATTGCTGACCCACCATCCATGGGAAATGCATTTTTATTTTACTTTCCAAGTGGTAGAAATTGGCTGTTCAATTTCTTGCGTGACTGCCTGTAAGACCAAGGACACTCATTTTCCAGACAGCTCGCTGAGGCTAGAGGTGCATTCTGTGGCCATGGAACAGATCAGAACTAACTGGCCCTCACAAGGAATAAACCTACAGTAACTTTGACCTCATTAGTAATGTGTTCTGAACTAGACAAAAAACAGGACTCTCAGAACATGGATTATTCAGATTTGCTGTCCATGTTAATCAAAGTCCCCAGATGATACTCTCCTTCATTTTAGCTAGGTTTACATAAGACCAAAACATCTGGATCAGAAGTGAAAAAATGCAGATGTTTAAGCCACATGATGGGAAACATCCAGATGTCTCAAATTTGTATTTGTCATTTTGTTCTTTGTTTTAAAAGAAAGAGAAGCCAAAAAGAAAAAAAATCCACCATGGTTTGTCTTTTTCCTTAACCTGTGTAAAGTCAAGCTGGTTGTTTTTTTGTTGTTGTTCTAGAAATTTAAAATGCCCAAAAGCTGATTAGAAAGGTTATTCATAATAACACTAAATTAATTGTGTTTTAAGATGATATTTTTAAATTTTACTTTAAGAAGACATCTTATCCATGAGTAACATTTGTGAGAAGAAATTGCTTTTAGAGTGAGACAACAATTTGGAAGACTTGATCATAATGAATTATCCAGGAAAGTATTGCTAGCATGATACCAACAGAAAGGAGAATTTGCTGAAGAAACTCCTCAGACATATTGTTTATTTCCTAAGATCTGAGCTCAACTAAATGAGTAAGGAGTTAAATCCAAAAGAATACATATAAATCTTTCTTCTGTTTATGGAATCATATTCGCTACCTGAGAAGCAACAAAGAGAGTTGACTATAGGCATAAACAAAATAGGTAGCCATTTATGGAGTGTGATTGGAAGGAAAACAAAATTAACAAGGAAGTCTCTGAAATGTCTCTAACAATTTTAACTAAGAGATATCATGATGTTCCCAGGGAATTGCCACAATCTGGCCCTTATGATCTCACCAAACTCCTCTATCATGAAACAAAGCATATTTACTAGATACCACATTAATGCAGGTATTCTAATTTTAGAAGTGAATGGGGCCTTCAAGGTCATCTATTTCAATCTCTTTATTTTACTGGGAAAACTGAGGCCCAGAAAGTAAGTTACTTGTTCAAGTGATATGAAGTACAGAAGCATACAATTATGAGGCAATTGATGGATAGGTTTTGATAAAGGTACAAGTAGGCAGAGACAAAAAAGAGGAAGGATTCTGGAATTCATGAAGGCACTGGGTACAGAGGGAATGCTGGGAACATGCTGAAGATAGGAGAGGGAGTTAGGTGAACACCAAGCAAAGAAACCAATATCAATAAGCTGCACCTATGAACAATTTTGTTAATATACACATTATTTGACACAAATGGCAGCCTTTTGTGATTGCTCCATCTTCCACAGTGGTTAAAAAGCCCTGAGTATAATGTTGTTTGGGACTTGGATCAGTTCATTTGACAGGTGAAGATATAAAGGTTTAAGCTTTCCCCCGAAGATTCAAATAAGGCATCAAAGGACTAAGCTCAGATTTGGGGAGTTGGTTTTGATTATCAGGTAGTGCTCAATTGCATAAGCTTATGGCAAGCAAAACTACCCTCAGATCAAAGTGAGTCTTTCCAGGTCTCTAGCACTGTCTTTGGCAATGTGTATGGATAAAATACAAATGAACTGTTCTCAAATGCTTTGAAAGGGAAGGATAAAAAAATTAGGAAAATATTCTGCACACCTGGGTTTCCCCAAGTAGAAAAATATAAGAGTAATTTTCTCCTCAGAGTTCCCCGGTCTTCTCAAGAGTATGCCCATATAATAAAGAAAAGCCTAAATCAAGACATATCATTTTTAAGTCTTAAGATCAAAATCCATATAATTGTTCACTGATTACAATTATCACATGATGACCATTTTATCTAACACAGTTGAAATCTACCTGGAAATCATAATGTGTGAATTAAATTGAAATATAGAATATCAGTATAGAATTCAGAGTTCAACCATTGCACCATACCCGACCATTTATCATTTCAATTTAAAAACAGAAACGCTGCCAATGGAAACAGAAAACAAGTTGTCAGCATTTTTTCTTAAGCATGATGGAACCACAAAGCCATAGAGTAGGCAGTAAAATTTGTTTCAAAAGCTCAATGTTTCAAGACAAGCTTGATTATTATGGGAGATATACTGTAAACTATTCATCTAATTTATTTTGCATTGATGCCAATTCACATGAAATTAGCTTTATTGGGTTGAAAGATTTGTTTTCTTTTCTTCTGCCTTTCTTTTCCTTTTCTTTTCTTTCCTTTTTCTTTTCCCTTTCTTTTCTTCCTTCCTCTCCCCTTCCCTTTCCTTTCTTTTAATGTGAGCTAACCCAGTTCTGAGCCACACTGTGGAGGATGAGGTCATTGATCTCCCTCCTTGCTTTTCAGTTTCATTTACAAACCAGAATGATTAAAAATGGCAAAGACAGGGGCGCCTGGGTGGCTCAGTGGGTTAATGCCTCTGCCTTCGGCCCAGGTCATGATCTCAGGGTCCTGGGATCGAGCCCCGCATCGGGCTCTCTGCTCAGCAGGGAGCCTGCTTCCCCCTCCCTCTCTGCCTGCTTCTCTGCCTACTTGTGATCTCTCTCTCTCTGTCAAATAAATAAAATCTTAAAAAAAAAATGGCAAAGACAAAGCTAGACTTTTTTCCTCTATTTACAGCATTTTAAACTCTTTTTCTACTTCTCTACCATTTCCTTTAATCTCTAAAAACAAGGAATGCTCACGTTAGATGGGTCCTGAAAGATCATCTAATCTTCTTATTTTAAAGATGGGGAAACTGAGACTCAGAAAGGTTAAGTGACTTATGGAAAGCCAGAGAACTAATTAGTGACACAGCCAAAACTAGAATCCAATATTCCTGATTGATCTCTCTCCACTATCCCAATCATGCTCTCAGCAATCAATTCATAGACCGGATTCTTAAGGTATTTATCTATCCATCTACCTTTTTAGGTGGAGGGCAGCCAATGTCTTGCCAATTCATGTAACTTTAAATATTTTCAAACACCTTTATGTCACATGTGTGTGAGATCCTAAAATGTTTAATCAAATATATTACATACACAGAATCAATTGTGAAACTTCCTCCACCACCACCACCACCACCAACACTCACAGGACAGAAGATATATTAGTCTGAACTGTGGAAGCCTAACTTACTCTTAAATTTGGTCTTCTTAGCTCAAACAAGTTGAGGACATTTTCTAGATACTGCAAGATATTGTTTGGATTTTACTATTGTGATTGAAATGAGTGTTTGGATATGAGAAGCACGAAGAGCATCAACTCTGGAGCCAGACCATCTGGATTCAAATTCCATATTTGAATTTACTGGCTATTTCACTTGGGAGAAGTTATTTAAATTCTCAGCACCCCAGTTTCCTCAGCTGTAAAATAGTGATGAGGTGGTGATGGTAACAATAGTGTCCACTTTTTAGGATAGTTGAGAAGTTTAAATGAGCATGTAAAGTGCTTAGAAGAGAACCTTCCATATAGTAGGTATTATAAAAGTTTTAGCTGTTACTTGTGTTTTCTTCCCTGCTTTGTAGTGAAAAAATTTGGCTCAGCAAATAAATGCCCAACATTGAGCATTACTGGGACTGTTTTAAAAGATTTTAACCATGAAATGTATGTAAGGAAGGGTGCTGTTAATGACTAGTTATGTCTATTAATTAAAACTAGCTGAGCACATCCTTTCCTTGAAAATATCATCATAGTCCTTATTCCAATTATTATTTTCTTTCAAATATCATTATTTTTCAAATTAAAAAGTAATTCAGCCTTTTCGCTAATGCAGTAAAGAGATCCTCCAAGTACTCTTGAATTTGTGAGTTGTTACTCTCTCTCAACATAACTTTTCCCCCAAAATAATAACAAACTTAGACATTTTTTTTAAAAAGAAGTAGTTTTTTCAACCTGCCAAGTCATTTGGATTTTCCACTCACAAAGATCTTAACAGGTTTGAAAGGCCAAAATAATAAAGAGGAAGTTCACCAGGTCAACAAGCCATTGTGTAGTTGTGGCTTTTAGGCAGTCACAAGTTGAAATGAGTCAATAATGTGATGTAGTTACTTAGAAAGCAAATGCAGTGTTAGAATAGAGCACTATACAAATAGAATGCCCAGTTCACAAATGCCAAGGAATTTGGCACTAGTCAGACCACATTTGGTAGGCTGCATTCATTTCTGGGCACCTACATTCTAATAGGAACTTTACCAGTCTAGAAAGATTTCAGAAGATAGTCCAGATGGTAAAGTTTCTGAAATCATGCTGTGGAGGGAGGATTGAAACAACTGGAAGTTTATTTCCTGAAAAAAAGAAAATTTAGCCAAAATGTGACGTGAAGACAAAATTAGACATATTCAGTGTAGCCCCAAGGGGAGAACCAGGATAACGAACAGAACTCATGAGGAGGCAAATTTAGGCTCAGGATCAGAAAGATCTGTCTAAGGATACAAAATACCCATAAACAAAATGGGCTTTCTTGCAAAACAGTAAACTCTGTCACTGCAAAGTGTCAAAGACTGGGAGAATGCAGAAAGGATTTTTACTTTAAGTATGAGGTTAAAATAGTTATTATCTAAGAATATTTCCAACTTGAATCTCTGATTGTAGCCCTGTGACTATATGCTCAGATAGCTGAAATATGCATCTAGCTGATTTGTCTCGAATACACACTGAACACTACTATCTCTTACACTATTGTCAGACTAATCCATTCAATTTTTATTTGCTGCTCCCCCCTTCTCCTCCCCATCTCTTCCTCTCCTCTCTTCCTTTCTCTTTTCATAACACACACACACACACACACACACACACAATTGCTGAGCCATGTATGGAGTTCACGGTGTGCCAGCACTATACATACACTATATGTATTCACACACATACAAACACACAAACGCTTTATATATGACTACTTCTTCTCCTGAATTGGGTCCAAATCTCTTTTCTGACACTTTGCACCTCCCTACTACCTGAACTCCTCCTTTCTGGTAATCTTATTTCTTTCTCTTTGCCAAAATACATTCTCCACTATTGAAGACATTCTAGCTATACCAAATTTATATTTTACTCCATGACTTTGCATGTACTGTGCTTCTTCCTGACATTTCCCAATCATTCCTTCCACAAAGTTAAATGGTTCTGACCCTTCAAAGCTGAGTTCTTTCCCCATCGCCCCACCACCACAAGACTGAGTTCTAACCCATCTTTTCCTGACTCTTTCCATGACTATTGTAACCTACACTTTGTCTCTTGTTTCCTCTGAATTTGTAAATATACCACTATCATAGTTTCAATCTCTAGTTTTATGTAATCCACAGTTTTCCAAATAAGGAAATGATAATTCCCCCAATTAAAGTGACTTGTTCTAGCTAACCCGGCAAATTAGTAGCAAAGCCAAAAAAGGTAACAAACTTTACTGTTCTTAGACTGGGTGTCTTAGCATGCAATATTTTTGTATCTATTCATTTCATCTTCTTAGGTGGATTCTGACCTCACGGAAGATAAGGAATGCTCCATATTAAAATTTTTCTTTGTATTTTCAGAGGACTTACCACTTTGTTAGGCATATAGGTACTGCTCATGGAGCTATTACTGAAGTGAAAAAAACAAATACAAATATCATAACCTTATAGAGCTTACATTTTAATAACTATCCAATAAACTAGAAAGAAGGCCTGGTTGAAAACATACTTTATCTGACTTGCCCTTCTATAAAACTTCCTTGCGCACTACCAAACTGACTTGAACTAAACAACACCGACCTTAACATGTGGAACAATTTTAGAAACTGGATTCTTGCGTGTGTGTTGTGTGTGTGTTTAATGTACTTATTAAAAGGATCATCTGTCATGCTTGTGTGAATAAAAGTAAGTCCTAGAAGCTCATAGTCTTGTCCAGTCTAACTAGGTCCAAACCAAGTTGACCAAAACTAAGAACAGAATGACCAAGTTTTGGTGTTCAAAGCCACATTTGCCTAATGAATTCTGTTTTTTTTTTTTATGATGTTCAATTAGCCACTGCAAAGTACATAATTTTTTATGTAGTTTTCAGTGATTCATTAGTTATATATAATACCCAGTGCTCATCACAGCACATGCCCTCCACTGTTCTTTGGATTTATACCTTTAAATGAAAATCCAACCACCTTATCTCTAGGAGTTAGAGATATTATTTAAGTCACTAAATTTCAGAAACTGCTAGTCAACATGAAAATTGAAATCAATCAGTAGATACTGAGTATCTATTATATGCTGAGCATTGTGCTTATAAAGTATAAATTGTGGCCCCTGCTTGCATGCTAGGTGAAAAATGAAATGTACCTAGTGTGAAATACTAGCAGTTCATATGTAAAAACTCCCCTCCCCATCCAGTCGCCAAACCAAACATATGCTTAGGAAACAGTATTGGGGAAGGGAATAACTTAAGACCAGAAATGAGAGCTCCAAGCTGACAAAACCTGAAAACATCCCAATTTTGATGTTGCACCTCAATGGATGAAACCCTAATTTTGAGAGAATAACCTAAGAAATTGAAGGAGCCCTTTTTCTCCCCACTCTTCACTTCCCCCACAGACCAATGCAGACTATGGAATGTAAGTCCACAAACCGCCACATCTCCACTCTTTACCTTGTGAGGAGGCCAAAAATGTTTAGCTATGTCAGTCGGCCCAATGGCCAAACCTCATATTTTTATGCATAAATAATTGGGAGTATGTGTAACGCTCTGTCCTCAGGGTTTTCAGGGACTGGGAGAGTGTAAATCATCTTAGAGTGCTGAATAAATGCAGATTGATAAAGAAATGTACACAGGTTTACACATATAAATTCACTGATATTAATATGCTGGAACATTTTCTCCAGCAACCTACAAATAACAACTGGACCTCAAATATTTGAAAAAGATTTATAAGTCCAGCAACAGTTCCTTTGCTGTTTCTCCTTTAGGAGTTACAACTGGTAATTTTTATGTGACTTCTAACAGCTCAGCTAGTAGTCTGCAAGTTCCAGCAGCTTGAATAAGGAAACTCAATTTCAAGGTGTGAGAGTGCAATCACAAAGTCAGTTTTACAATCCAGAAAGTTTTAGTCTCAATTCATGAGAACTCCTCAAAGAAAGAAAGCTCCCCTTGAGGAAAAACAAACAAACAAACAAAACTTCCTTTTGGACCAGAAGCCCTTATTTAATTCTCTGAAGAAATCTCTTAAAGCAGATTTGTCTAGGTTTACCTACAACAATGGTTCATGTTCAAAACCATATGTTTAATTTTTAGCTCATGGACCATGTTGATAATCTGGTGAAATTTATGGATATATTCCCAGGAAAAATGCACACATATACAAATATATATAATTTTGCACAGCTCACAATATGAGAGGTAACATGTATTTCCAGAAATGCATCTTTGGGTGCCATTAAGGGTCAGTGGTCCCAAATTAAGAGTGCCTCCTCTAGAAGTTAAAAAATGAACAGGAAGAAGGATGCATAGGAAGACAAAAGGTGGGGAATATAACGTTTTCAAGTAAGACAAAAATGCAAAGAACGTAAGCAATTTAGAATTATAGCTGTGATAGTCCTATCTCAGGAACAAAACAAAACAAAACAAAAAGATAATGTGAGGAGTTGTCACAAAACTATGAGCTTTTTACTTTGCAAAAATAAAAGCAGAATATGCTTCAAGATATTCTTGCAGAATGTGGAAACTGTGACCCTTGGCTGCTATCATTTTTTTTCTATTTTTCTTGCCAAACAAATGTTATGAAAGAATATCTCCAGGCATTCACTCTACCCTGAGGGTTAAAAAACATGTACAGGATGGAAACTGGCAGAATGCTGAGGTTGGCGGACTCATCTGCCTTGCTAAACCTTCTAGAGACCTTCGAGTGCTCTAGGGATGAGGGAGTTGTCTTTTTTAGAGAAAATCAGGTCACAAAAAAAGTGTCCAAATCTTCAGAACAATTGAGCCATGGCAGCAAATTCAAGTAGAAAAAATTTCTTCAGTGTAGATCCCATGATCTCAGAATGCTGCATTTTACATTAAGAGCATCTACAGGAAATACTCTTGCCAGCACAAATAATCAGGAACCTTTCTCAATTGGAGAAACTGGGAGCAAAACAGCAGAGACATTATATCTTGGGAGGAGATAGATGATTGAGGCTTTGAGACAGGATTCCTTGGGGATAAAATTCTCAAAAAGAATTCTATGGAGCTGAAATCATGCTCAGATATCACCAGATTTCCAAGGGTCTTTTCACTATTCTCATGCCTCTAAGAAAACCAACATTATACTTTCTTTTGTATAATTGTGTCAACATATTTTCATGTGTTCTTACAAGCCCCACACTTTTCTAGGCAGAAAGAACATGGCAGAAAGCATAATGGATATATTTTTTTATTCTTAAGGAACTCACAGTCTAGTGGAGAAAATAGAAATGCAAGAATATAATTATAATTAAGTGTCCTAAGTGAATAAATAGGAGTATGTACATGATATTAGATAGAACACAGGAAGGAGAAACTAAGTCTCCTTGAGGAGGTAATACCTTTAATTAAGTCTTGAAAGAAGAGTAGAAGTTTGCTAGGTGACCAAATGGAAAAAGGGCATTCAGGGCAAAAAATGTAGCAAATCCAGAGATCAAGAAGTGAAATAACATACATGCCTGGAGAAGTGCAAACAGGATATTGTTACTAGACCATAACATGTGACAAGTTAAACAAAATAAAGTTAGTATTTTAGTTAGATCCATTGATTTTAAATGGTTGTAATCTATGACATCCATGAGATTTATAATTAGAGATTAGACTGACCCAGATGACCTTAAGAAAACTTTTAACCTGATAACGGGGCTCCTGAATGGCTAACTCTGCTTCTTAAAACTAAATATCTACACTTCAATGAGGTTTTTTTCTGTATCTTCTGTCTCTAAACCCAATTCATGTTGGAGTGCAAACTGTGAACTTCATATTTTCATTGCTAGTGTATAGGAAAGCAACTGATTTCTGTGCATTGATTTTGTATCCTGCCACACTACTGAATTGTTGTATGAGTTCTAGTAGTTTGGGAGAACATATGGTCCATATATACAATGGAATATTATGCCTCCATCAGAAAGGATGAATAC
>CM052901.1:36250087-36375280 GCA_028534135.1 Potos flavus | reverse complement strand
GAGAGACTGTGGACTCTGAGCAACAAACTGAGGGTTTTGGAGGGGAGGGGGATGGGGGATTGGGCAAGCCTGGTGGTGGGTGTTGAGGAGGGCACGTATTGCATGGAGCACTGGGTGTGGTACATGAACAATGAATCTTGGAACACTGAAAAAATAAAATAAAAGTAATTGGGGGAAAAAAAAAAGTGAACTTCATTGATTTCCACAAAAGCAACATGAATGGTAACTGCCTACCTCCTTTTAAAGGAGTCAGTAGAGTTCCTTGAAAACCAATAAGATAGATTTTTTTTTAATTTTTAAAAAGTGAAATTCATGTAACAAAATTAACTGCTTAAAACATACAATTCAGGGGCATTTAGTACATTTAAAATGCTATGTGACCAACATCTCTATCTAGTTCCAAACCATTTTCATCACACCAAAAGAAAACACTGCATCCATTAAGCTGTCACTCCTTCTTTCTCCTTTCCCCAGCCTTTGGCAACCACAAAATCAGGAAACAGTATGCTTCCTGTCTATATGCATTTACCTATTCTGCATATTTCATATAAATTGAATCATTCAATATGTGATCTTTTGTGCCTGGCATATTTCACTCAGCATCAAATTTTCGAGGTTCATCAATATTGTAACATGTGTCAGTACTTCATTTTTTTATGGCGGAATAATATTCCATTATAGGGATATACAACATTTTGTTTATCTACGGATCAGTTGATTGACATTTGGGTTCTTTCTAACTTTGGGTTATTTGAAGGTGCTGCTATGCACATTTATGTACAGGACCATTTTTGAACACCTTTTTTCAATTCTTTTGGATATATATCTATATATATCTATATATAACTAAGATATATATCTAAGAATATATACCTTTTGGAATTGCTAAGTCATGTGGGAATTCTGTGAATAATTTTTTGAGGAACAGCTAAATTGTTTTCTACAACAACTGCATTCTTTTACATTCCTACCACCAATGTATGAGAGTTCCAATTTCTTCACATCCTTACCAACATTTTGTGTTTTTTCTAAATATTTTCCGGGTTTTTTTTTTAATGATGGGCATCCTATTGGGTATGACTAAGATATAGTTTGCAACAATATAAGACAAGGAAAGAAGCCCTACTTCAAGTCCACTGTGGCAGACTATCTCTTTAAGTAGTGGAAACTTTGGTTGACCTCTGCCCAGAACATTAAAATCTATAGACACTGATTAAAATCATGATCATCAATAAGTCATAAATATCATGCTTTTTAGAAAAAAAATCTGTTAACTTCATTCTGGATGTATAGGTAGATAGATAGCTAGATAGATATGGATATATATATAGAGAGAGATAGATATAAATGTAGATAGACATAGATATAGATATATTCCATATATAGATATAGTTATAGATATACAGATGTATTCCAGATATATATATATATATATATATATATATATATCCTTAATCCAAATATTCAAAAGGAGAGTAGAGATAGTGTATAGCTAGATGTAGCAACACAACTAGAAAAGGAAAGAAAATCACATTCAAGTTTCATGATGACAAGTTAGAACATCTTTATCCTCTATGAAAAATATATTTCTTCATTAACATTAAAGCCTATGGATGCTATTTGTTCTGTCAAAATCTCATTTTTATAAAATATCTGAGCCTGTTAAACCCTTGGGCCAGCTCAGGATTTCTTTATCATCAATTAGAGCTACAATAATTTTCCAGTGATTTCAATTCTGATCACACCCCTGAGGGAACAAAAGTGCTTGGGTGGGGTGGAAAGCAAAGAGCTCTGTACAAAAATTCTAGCATTGAGAAGTCTCTGGCAAGCCAACGCAGCTGGATGAGCAGAATAGAGAAATTCATATGAACCTGGGACCAGATTATATGACAATTTCTTACTTCCAGAAAACCAAGCCAGCAAACATTTGCCAAAATTAATTATCCCACAGATGAGCCCCACAGCCAAAAGCAGCATAAAATCCATAAGAGGGACCAAAATTTGAGCACCAATTTGTCCTTAAATATATATATATTGTGTAATTTGTAAATTATACCACAATGGTCAGCTAGTGAACAAACTTCTAGGTATCTAGGTTTTTCCATGAGTCCAGATATACAAACCAAGACCTAAGGAAGAGGTTTTTGAACATCCAAGAGATAAGAATCCGTAATGGAAGACTGAAGAAAGGTAAGGTAGAGTGGAAATTTTTCACTTGTGAAGTTCTTCAAGAAAAAAAAAAGATAATAATATGTTTTTATTGGGCCTGCCATAGGCATAAGAATACATGATGCCTTCCTACATGGAGAGGAATTTGTTGGATGCTTGGGAAGGTCCACCCCTGACCAAAATAATAATAATAATAATAATAATAATAATGTACCTTAATAGTCTGCCTTAATACCTGAAAATTTCAACATTAGACTCATTCTTTCAAGTTTAGGCATTATCTCCAGGGGACTTCAGAGCCAACATATTAACAAAGAAGGCCAGGATCAACACAAAATATTCGCCCTAGAGAAATGTATTGATAGTAACATTCCAAATAACAGGATACTTGAATTTATATAGTATTTACCTGTGTGGAACACTATGCTAAATTTTTTAAAGATTTTATTTATTTATTTATTTGACAGAGAGAGAGAGCACAAGCAGGGGAGCAGCAGGCAGAGGGAGAGGGAGAAGCAGGCTCCCTATTGAACAAGGAGCCAGATGCGGATGCGGAGCTCCATTCTGGGACCCTGGGATGATGACCTGAGCAGAAGACAGACACTTAACCAACTGAGCCAGACAGGTGCCCTTGTACTAAATATTTTAAGTGCATTACCTGAGTGAATCTACACTACAAAGAAGGTAATATTACTATTCCTCTCTTACCAATGAGGAGACTAAGGCTCCAAGGTTGAAAGGGATATGAGCGAATTCATACAATTTGTCAGTGACAAAGCCAGAACTGATGTAAAGCTGTAAAGATTCTATACAAACATTCTTACTTAAACAAGAAGAAAAATGTATAAAGCTCCATTTTTGGCATTTCTTCTTTTTAATTTTTCCTTGGTCTTCTTTTTTTAAATTTAAATTCAATTAATCAACATTTTTTAACCAGTAGATAGAGTTAGGGGTGAAAGCGCCATCTCACAAAATAATATTTTCCCATTACAAAAAGCGATTCAGCATTCCTTAGAGAACTTGGTATATTTAAATGTTAACAAAGAGAGACTGCTGGATAAGGAATTTTGTGAGAAAAATTTAGCTAAATCATTAAAACCACGTTGAAATTAGACTGTATATTCCTGAAAAATAAGAACTTTGCCACAAGTTATTTTCTTTTTTTGATAATTTTTTTAATTTAAATTTTCTTTTTACATTTTTTAAAATTTTTTCAGTGTTCCAAGATTCATTTTTCATGCACCACACCAGCCCTCCATGCGATACGTGCCCTCCTTAATACCCACCACCAGACTCACCCAACCCCCCACCCCCTCCCATCTAAAACCTTCAGTTTGTTTCTCAAAGTCCACAGTTTCTCATGGTTCATCTTCCCCTCTGATTTCCCCCAATTCACTTTTCCTTCCCTTCTCTTAATGTCCTCCATGTTATTCCTT
Organism: Potos flavus; assembly: GCA_028534135.1. Lineage (NCBI taxonomy): Eukaryota > Metazoa > Chordata > Mammalia > Carnivora > Procyonidae > Potos > Potos flavus. The sequence goes on along the minus strand of CM052901.1, from coordinate 36,371,675 downwards.
ATGTTCCACAAGTAAGTGAAACCATATAATTAACTTTCTGTGCTTGACTTATTTCACTCAGCATAATCTCTTCCAGTCCTGTCCATGTTGATACAAAAGTTGGGTATTCATCCTTTCCGATGGAGGCATAATATTCCATTGTATATATGGACCATATCTTCTTTATCCATTCATCTGTTGAAAGGCATCTTGACTCTTTCCACAGTTTGGCGATTGTGGCCATTGTTGCTATGAACATTGGGGTATATGTGGACCTTCTTTTTACTACATCTGTATCTTTGGGGTAAATACCCAGCAGTGTCTCTTCAATAAATGGTGCTGGGAAAATTGGATAGCTATGTATAGAAGAACGAAACTTGACCATTCTCTTACACCATACACAAAGATAAACTCAAAATGGATGAAAGACCTCAATGTGAGGCAGGAATCTATCAAAATATATATAGCGTTTTCAACACTTCCGTACAGCACCCTGTGTTCATCATGACAAGTGCACTGCTTAATCCCCATCACACTTAAGGCACTGTGAAAACAGTATGGCAGTTCCTCGAAAAGTTAAAAATAGGTCTACCTTATGGATACAGCAATTGTACTACTGGGTATTTACCCAAAGAATACAAAAACACTAATTCAAAGGGATACATACATCCCTATGTTTATAGAAGAATTACTTACAACAGCCAAGATATGGAAGCAAAACAAGTTTCCATTGATTGATGAATGGATAAAGAAGATGTGATATATATATTCATATTTGAATAGACATTCTTTTCCGAAAAAGACTTTCAGCAAGTATACGAAAAGATAATCATTACTAATTATTAGAGAAATGAAAACATACACATATATATGAATATTATACAGAAAGCTTCTTATTTTGATGTAGTCCCAACAATTTATTTTTCCTTTTATTCCTTTGCGTCAGGAGACATATCTAGAAAAAGATTGCTACAGTTGATGTCGAAGACATTACTGACTATGCTGCCTTGTAGAATTTTTATGGTTTCAGGTCTCACATTTAGATCTTTAATCAATTTTCAAATCCCACTGTGACACCCTGCATATTTTTATTTTGATATTTTCTCTATTCTCTGCCTTCTTATTTTTTTCTACGTTTCCCATACATTATCTCCCTCCCACTCCTTTTTTCCTCTGCATGACCTTCCTATGAGAGTGGGGAACAGATCATGTCTGTGTGATAGAAGGAAAGAAAATGGACCAAATTTACTCATGTTCCTTTTATCTTCATATTAATTTAAGTCACAACCTGAAGTATGTTTATTATTGTGCCCGCTGATTATGACCTGGGGCCCAAATGATTCACTGAGTCTGGTTAAACTTGAGAAGATCCTTTTTAGGGAATAAGGGTCTCAGTGAATTCCTTGGAGTACTTTGAGATTATAGAGATAAAGACTTCAAGACTCAATCCTTATTAAATAATTGTTTCAGAGTTAGAAATCAAATTAGGTTGGGGGGGGAAGAAAGAAGATAATGGATGGAACAATCCTGCTCCAAAAGTGTCAATTATCTTAATCTTCCAATCTGTATGAGGACAAGTACTTCCTGTTTTCCTTGTATTCTACCCAATCTTATTTAATAGGAATCAAGCTTCCATGCAGATGAGTGTGTTATCCATTTTTAACCATTGTGATTTTGGCATGTTATTGTGGTATAAATTAGCCAATAAGAACTGAGAAACCAAGAGGATTCTACAAACTGCTAAACTTCCGGGAGAAAACCAGCTGGATTATAAATTCCTTAAGGGTAATATATATGACTTTTTTTTCTCCAAAGATTCAGTGATGGTTAATTACCACAATTCTTTTGGGGTGTGATGGACTTTATTTTTCTTAAACTGATTAAGATATTTTAATTGACACATTGATAATTTGCATAGGTAAATGCAATACTGAAGGAAATAAATGCCCAACAGCGAAATAACTATGACCTTAGCTATCCAAATGGTTGCTTCAATAAAATCAGCTGAGTAGGTACCTGGGATAAGAAAAGAAAATTATTTTATTGGGTGAGTCTTGTCCTGTATAAAGTTGGAGACACTTTCATTACCGAAGACCCAAAACTAGGAGTTTAAATTGGTTTTCACAAAGAAAGTAGAATTCTAGTTCTCTAGTGAGCTCATATTTCCAGAACCTTTGCTCAGCTAAGTAACTCCTTGCCACATTGACCCTTAAGACCACTCTGGTCTCTTAGAGTTCCTGTTTCCAACTTTCATCTCCTCCTACTGCCCAAGTCCCACTGTGACACCCTGCATATTTTTATTTTGATATTTTCTCTATTCTCTCCCTTCTTATTTTTTTCTACTTTTCCCATACGTTATCTCTCTCCCACTCCTTTTTTCCTCTGCATGACCTTCCTATGAGAGTGGGGAACAGATCATGTCTGTGTGATAGAAGGAAAGAAAATGGACCAAATTTACTTATGTTCCTTTTATCTTCATATTAATTCAAGTCACAACCTGAAATATGTTTATTATTGTGCCTGCTGAGTATGACCTGGGGCCCAAATGATTCACTGGGTCTGGTTAAACTTGGGAAGATCCTTTTTAGGGAATAAGGGTCTCAGTGAATTCCTTGGAATACTTTGAAGAGGAGATACTAAAAAACCTCTATAATCAATCTATGTACTCCTGCATGTTAAGTTCACCACCTCCACTTAATTGCTTTGCAGAAGCTCTCAAATTTATGTTTAAAAGCTAGGTGGGCATGTTAGTCACTAATGTTTATAAGCATCATAGAAAAAATGTTTATAACTGAGGCTGCAGTGTAGAAAGGCTCAGCTTTGGCTGTAACTTCTATGATATGTTCTCTACCCTTTGGCCTACATAAGTAATAAAACCATGCTTGTAAAAGAATTTTGATAGTCTCTTAATTCTGGCAAAGCTTCCATAAGTGTCTTAAAAGACAAAAGAAATCTAGAGCATATGGGATACTTGGAAGATAATGCCTAGTTTGAAAGGCAAGAATATCACTGAGACATGAAGACCTCATTTGAGAATTATAATGACACATGAGGTTAATATCAGTACATTTATGTGCTTATCAAGTATTATGAAAGCAAACCTTGGAAGATAATTCATATATTAAGGTCCAAAGTTGGAAACCACCAGGCTCTGTTGTAGCTAAGTCCTGCTTCACTAGGAAATGGCCTATGGACTTTGCTGAAACATATTTAAATATCAATGGCTATTCAAAGTCAATACGTCACCATGCTGAGAAAAGGTTATCAGAAGTGCCAATGCATGTATTTGGAAGTTCTTCACAGGAGTGCACAGCTGTTCCCATAACCTTAACCAAAGAACATGGGCCTCCCTCTGTGAAGGTCACCTTATTCCAAAAAGTGTGCAGTTCCATGAAGGACCCACAAGGAAGACTGGGTAATGTTGCAGGCTGATCTTTCCAAAGTCCAACGTAAATTACCTGCTTTTGTAATCATCACCTTAACCAAACTAAAAAATGCAGAAGGTACTTAGGCGATCTTGCCATTTTGAAAAGTTAGGATTCAATAAGTAAGATAAAATAGAGGTTTTACTTGGAAAAAATTTTCTTCATGTTTTTAATGGTCACCAGTGGGGAGGAACACATAATTTATAGAATACATATTATGTTCCAAGTACTGTGCATAAGTTTTTCACATATTATTAGTTCCCTCAATATTTGTGTAGGTAAATATTATTATCTTCATTTTATAAGAGAAGAAATCACAGCCATGGAAGTTAAGAGACTAGTCCAATGATAATGCATAGCTAGAAATTTACAGAATTTAGACTCAAACCCAAGATACCCTGACTCCAGGACCAATGCTCATTCTGAGAGAATCTTAGCCAGAGAAGAAGGCTTCTTTTCAGAGTAAGGGCTTGGCCTGAGGGAAAGAGGTGGTAAGACTGGCAGATTGACTTTCAAAATTACATTTGTATGATTCTTTATTATAAAGTGTTTTTACATAAAATATCTTCTAATTTCCACAATGACCCCATGAGGCAGGTGTTAATATTCCCAATAATAAACTCAAATCTGAATATAAAATCCTTTAGACATTTCTGGAATGCCCATAATCTTGCCCCTTTCTGTTATACTATCTTTTTTTCCTCGTGAAAATTATTCCTCCCAGTTAATGCTCCTTGTTTCAACTTGCTTTTTCCTTTCTCTATTTGACCACTTACTTTCCTTCCTTAACTATCATTAAAATGCCACCCAAGAAGCTTGGGAAGGAGATCACCATGACCTGAAAGGTGAGAAACTGGAAACTACAATGTAAGCCTGATTATTATAAGTTCTATTGACGGAAGGAAAGATGTTAGCCTTTGAGCAGAGATAGTTAGTCTTATGCAGCTTTTTCCTTCAGTGAGTTAAAGGATAGCAGACAGAATTTCCCTTGTTTGAGAGGAAAAGAGAAAATTAAGAAAATTCACTGTTAGTCCTTGAATGCTTTAAAAATTGCAAAATAGTAGATTTTAAAAAGACTAAAGTACTTTTCTCAGTTTTTTTCTGAGTACCTTATCCTATCAGTAAACAAGATCCAACTTTATCTCTCTATTCAAAGTTAGAAACCATTTGGGGATGAAGGATTTAATAGATTTAAGTGACTTTCAAAAGAAAATCCAAATGAGTCTTCTTAAAAATGAGAGACTAAGAAAGAAAGACCTCCAACATGGTTTGCAAGGTGCAAAAGGTGGGGGTGGGAAACAAGGTAAGAAAAAAAATAAATAACAACAGAAACAACGACAATGTGGAAACCATTGAGACAGGCAATGTTTAATGCAATATGATGCCACGTAAGGTTCAGCCATTTGTGTGTGTTTTTAATTGGAATCAGTAGGCCAAATTGTTGGGTTTCTCCAACTTGGCTTCCCAGTTTGCTCCCCAATCTCCAGAAATATTCAAAGCATCTCTTCTCCCATTTCTTCCTATTTAAACTTCCTTATGCTTTGCCTTTTTCCTTTAGTAGCTTGTTTTCTGCTAGACATATTATACATTTATATATGCTAAGAAATTAAAGGCTCAGAATAATTTATTAACCCTCAGGCGAACACATTTTTACATTTATTTTTTAAGATTTATTTATTTATTTGAGAGAGAGAGAGAGGTGGTTGGGGGAAGAGGCAGAGAATCTCAAGAAGACTCCCTGCTGAGCAGGGATTCCCAGCCTGGGGCTTGATCCCATGACCCTGAGATCATGACCTGAGCCAAAATAAAGAGTTGGACACTTAACTGACTGAGCCACCCAGGCGCCCCAGCCAAAGTATATGCATTTTAGGAGACTTCAAAAAGACTTATTCCAAGGGAAGAAAGGATATTCTAAGATGGGAATTTCAGACACTGATGCGTGTTGACTGGAGAGCCATTGTGGTGGTGGTGGTGGTGGTAATGTGATTTCAGCATCTTTCAATTCATGCCGTAGAAGCCTGCACATAGTACATGTATTTGTAGAGAAACGGGGTCATTTTAAAGTTGATAAACTACACTATGAAACAAATATAATAATATAATAGGGTTAAAAACATTGTATTAGGCAAAAACTTACAAATTCAGTACTAATTAGGGTGGGTGGAGGAGAAAGAGTGTATCTTCTGAGAATACATATTTCCCACCTCCTATCCCCAGCATCACACATAAGCAACACAGTTTTTGGCACTTGCAGAGAACAGTAAAAAGAGTATCTAGGAGGAAGGACCTATGAGTGGACAGTTTCTAGGTCAGAGACCAGATCTAATGTCATCAAACACAGGAACAATGCTCTTCCCTTTCTACTTTTGCCCATCTATATACCTACTCTAACACTTTCAAGTAATGATCTTCCTATCATTGGACTTGGCTAACTGAAAAATTATGCCATGAGTTTCTATTTAAAAAATGCATAAATAATAATGATAATATTTCTTCATAAGGGGGAAAGATACTGAATCAAAGATGAATCAATCAGAAAGCCATGAGAATTAAGGCAACTTCTTTGTCCAAGAGGAGCAGGGTGTTAACCAGAAGGTAACAAACACATAATGACCATTCGCACAAAGTGACTCATCCTTGAATTGGTGTCCCCAGTGACAGCTAATATAGAGCTAACCCTTTCATTTCACCTTCCAAGGCTAGCTAGCTAACCATGTGTAAGTACCCAGATATGATGGTGGTTAGCAGAACCCTTTATTTCCTCATTAAATTGCCGTCATCAGACTGCTGACAGCCAAATGACCAAACAGTTCATAGAGAATGTGACATTGGAAGCAAAACAACCAAATAAAATGGAGAAAAAATTTTAAAAGACTGTTCATTCAAGTTGGAAATACAAATAAAATAGAATGACATTTTTTCCCATCAGAATTTCTGCATAAAACGCTTAAACACCAGGGTAATATATTCCAAATATATGTTTAGAGAAAAAGAAATACAATTAGGATGCATTCTCTTTCATTGCAACTTAGTTTATCCTGATCCTATGACAATACATACATTACACAATGTTCTACTTTGCTCTTCAATGATAGTGAAAATTTATAACATTCATGATAGCAAACAGCTATACATCAGAGTAAAACGCATTAAATGAACCTGAAAGTACTTTCTTGTCTTTTAGAAATAAAACATAATATTTGAAAACAAAACAAAACAAAACATAATATTCGTGTTGATAAGCTTGAGGGTATCTTCTTAGGGCAAACTAGTTTGTTTTAAAGATACTTTTTTTTTTTTATCTGACAGAGAAAGAGATTACAAGTAGGCAGAGAGGCAGGCAGAGAGAGGGTGGGAAGCAGGCTCTCTGCTGAGCAGAGAGCCCGATGAGGGGCTTGATCCCAGGACCCTGGGATAATGACCTGAGCCGAAGGCAGAGGCTTTAACCCACTGAGCCATCCAGGCGCCCCTAAAGATACTTTTTTAAAATATTGAAATAATATTGTTTACAATTTTTTTAATTTAATTTTTTCAGTGTTCCAAGATTCATTGTTTATGCACCACGCCCAGTGCTTAAAATACTTAATATCTAAGAAATATTCACCCCTCCTTCTCAGAAAAGCTCTCATTACTTAGAGTCTTCATTTGCATAGATGAGATTGTGTTCTAAGCCAGAGGCATAGAACAAAAGAAGCCAAATCCTAGCCTACTAAGCAAAAAAAAATTTTTTTTAAGGAATTTGGTAACCAGACAGGCCTGTGCAAATATGGTTGAAAATTTCCCCAAAGGAAAATTCACCTTGTAAGTGTATATAAAAATAAACAGAAAACCTTCAATGACCAGTGTTACTTGAAAAATAATGTCATGATGTTGTGGAAGAGACTTTGAGCATGGAGGTTAATCTGGTGAGGGAAAGATATATATGGCCATCCTGAGAACCCTGGTAACACTGCTGAGATATGCTACTTTGCACAAATTAAATGGGTGATTTTTCTTAATTTTTTTTATTTTTTTATGTTTTTATATAAATTCCAGTTAGTTAACATGCAGTGTTATATTAGTTTGGGATGTACACTATAGTGATTCAACACTTCCATACATCAAATTGATGATATTTTTTAACAAAACATCAAGAAGTCTTCTTCCAAGTGACTAATTAACAGTGCGAGTGGGACTAGGACCTCACATTTGGCTAAGGGGATTAAGGCAACAAAGAGTACAATGATTGAAGTATCAAGGCCCTCTTCCTCCAACTCTCCTCATCCAATTGGGAATAATTGCAGAAAGGGAGAAAAAGAGAACATGAGAAATTTCTTTTTTGGAAGGATCCATTGAAGTAAACTCAGGAGTTTGAGAGAAAGGGTTATTAAAATTCTGTCTCCTAAGGTAAAGATATTAAATGACAAGTATATTAGGGACATTCTTTCTGTCATTAGATCCAGGAGGAGAAAAAGCCAGTCTTTTCTTCTTACTGATGCAAGACCAACATATTTTAAGATCCCAAAACTGTACTGTACAATTCAGAATTTAATATACTCTTCTGGGAATTGGTACTATTTCATTCTCCTGCAGACTGATCATGGCATGATGGTCAAAGTGGGTAAAATCCAGAAAAGTAAACTTTAGAACATTTTTGAATTCTGTTGCATTATTGAACAATTTTTATTCACTTTCAAAGGATGCTAACAAATCAAAAGTATCAAGTACCTTTCAACATACGCTAGCAATAATCTAGAGAATAATTTCTTTTTTTTCATTCCCTCTAAAAATGTATGATTTAGCAATAGAAATAGCTTGGATCATTCATGGAAAGGATTTTTTAAAATCACATTTTCACCTATTCAGATATGATAAACTGAGAGACACTGTGCTTAGAAGAGCTGTTCCTCATCATTATGGGTAGTGAATGGAACAGGCAACCTAATTTATTGTGTGATTATATACACCCTCTGTCTCCTTCCCTCTTCCTCATTATCCCGCAAATACTTCCTTCATCTAGCTTGGTGATGTCTAAATTTCAGTTATTGCTTTATCTTTTTGGCTTGAGGCACTGTAGTATTGGTTAAGAACATAGGCTTGAGAGTCAGTCAGATTTATATTCCAAACACATCTGTATCACTTATTAGCTGGGGGGCCTTCGGGAAATTATTCAATCTCTCTGAGTCTTTCTTCCCAAATTTATAAAATGAGGGTGATAGTAGTAATAATAATAATAATAACTAATTTATTGGATTATTATATAGATTAAATGAGATAACATATTTAGCACAGTGCCAAGAATAGACTAATTTGTGAATACATGTCAGTTACTAGTATTATTAAGATCCAAACATCCTCAGGGAAAGAAAACATCATATTTAGCTTTATCCATCATTTTCTGTTGAATTTAGCAGCTTCTTTCCTCAGAACAGGTCATGAGGAAATGAAATTGCAGATTATTGAGGAGGCTATGTATTATGGGGAGAGCACCACCACTCTAGGTGAGTGGAGGGGATGCATGAAGAGCAATGTAGAACCTAAGATACACCCTCAACCTCACAAGTTTTTCAGTATCTGTCCGCTCTTCCTTCTGTTTCAAATATTCTCCAGCTGCTTAGGCTAATCAAGTTTGTGAGAATTGGGTTTTCAGGGTGAAACTGCAAAATGTCCTCATGAAAAAGTGTTCAAAAACACATCTAAAAAGAGAAGTAATGTACTGAAAGCTGCATTTAAAAATAAGGAAAGTTCACAGGAGAACATTTGACTTCTGGCAGTACGTCAAATTCACTCTCTTGCTGAGATTCCTATGTGACTTCTAGCTTGTTGTATGTTCTAGGGGAAATGGCATTGTCTTTGGCAAAGGGAAATATAAGCAGTATCCCATCTCATTCTATTTGCTTTACGTTTAAGGAATGATCTTGTTTTATGGCCTCACTTCTGTCCCAGAGAAGTTGAACCCGGACTGAAGAAATGTGAGAACCCAACTGAATAATTAGCATTTCTTTAAGAACCACTTTGGGAACATCAAGCTAGTTCAGTCATAGGTCTAAATCTTGAAAAGCAGATCAGCTCCTGAAAGTTATCACAGTGAATATGGGTATCCAAAATTGACTAGTCATGTGACTTGAGTAAGTTGCTTAAGCCCTCTAAGGCCTTGATTTCTTCATATATAGAATGGGTTAGTATTTCCTACAGGAACCCATTGTAGATTAAGCAAAATAATGTTCCTAAAGTTGTTAATACAGAACCTCCTCAAAAATTGTAGCGATTAATTAGCATTCTTAGTGAAGTAAGTCACTTTGTTTGGTAGCATCATGGTATAATGACAAGAACACAGATTTCAGAGACAAAACAATCTTAATTTTGAATCTCAAAATCCTATGTTACCTTGGATAAGTTATTTAACCTTTCTAAGTCTCAGTCTATTCATTCACAAAATGGAAAAAATAGCACAGACCTCCTGGAGCTATTATATGAAATAAATAAAATGAAATAATATATGTAAGAAGTCTGGTTTAGGGCAAATACTCAATAAATTTCAGTTCCCTTTCTTTCCACACAGAACCTTAAAAAATGTTCTTTAGTGTCTAGAGATTATTCCTTTAGTAGAAAGAACTATTTAGGACAGCTTCTCCCCACCCCAATTAAACAGTTGGACCTAGGATAAAATGAGGCATGAAGCATAAACAGCAGGTAGCATTCCCAGCTAATTGTCACCTCTTCATTGAAGTTTTATATGACTACCTTAGGTAAGGACAGTGTCCTTATTATTATTCTCTTTCTCCTATCCTATTTATTATTTTCCTAACATTTGTCAAAAGACAGTTGCTTTGTTTGCTTATTTGACACATAGTAGGTACTTCTTAAATGAATGAATCCCACTTCTTTAAAAGAAAGTCGAATATTGCATGGCCTTTTCCCACTTGCCTTGGTCCATCAGTGCCTAGAGATATGGCAGATAGCTGTCTTATTTTGCACACTGAAATAATAATCTTCTGTCACTCCACCTTTACTTTTATTTTCCTTTGGAAATTTTTTCCAGGGTTACCAAATCTTCTGAACTACCACTAGTAAAACATAGGCATTGAACTTATTTTAAGGTAGTGGAGAGAGGTTTGTTTAGAGCTATTCACACATACTCTCTCTCTGTCCATCCTGTGATGAAGGCATAATTACACCATAGAATTGACAATGGTTAGTTTTGGGGTCTAAAGTTCTGGAGCACAGCAAAAGCTAACAGGTCCGGATGGAAACCATATCCATAATTTTTATCTTATTAACCTTTTGGCCCACATCTATTAAGATAACAGAGCATACAAAGCCTAAAGCCAAACCCACAGGCAGGGAGAAATAACTTGGTAATTCTTCTTACTAGATGGTAGCTCTGTCCCAAATGTTAATTTTCAACGTATGGAGTATACTGCTCGAAGGGATCAGGGGATCGTCCACTCCATGAATCACCAAAAGCTGTGAGAGGTGAGATGGTATTATTCTTAAGTAGTTTTCTGGCCTATCGAAGACTCCTCTGACAAAGCAAAAGTTTTCAAAATACCTGTTTTTCTCCCACCTAAAGCTTCAGAAAATCTCTGATCTTATAGCATTTTGGGGACCCATAAGCCCTTTTAAAGAGACTGTCTTATGCTATGACTTACCAAAATTATTAGGGTCTATGATCTGAAGGGTGTGTGCATTTTCCAGCTAACCTGGGAAGCTTAATAAGTCAGTCATTTAACAAGTGAATACCTAGTATGTGACAAGCCACTGTGCTAGGCACAGTGGTGAACAAGACATTTCAGTCATGGGTCTCATTATCTCGGTATTGAGGGTTATAGTGCATAAGAGTAATGTTTAAAAGGATTAGGCAGAAAAAGGACATTTCTTGCAGTGTACTGCAATGCCTAAGAGCTTTTTAGTAAGGCCGTTTATTGTTGAAATCATTGACAAGAGTAGAATCCTTCAATCATTCTTAATACTTAAAAAGTTACATATTTGTTATTTTTGTGAGAGTCGTTAACTGTTGTGTAGAAAAAGCCCCTAAGCTGTTGGAGGATGAATATGTTATAGAACAAATGCTGGCACAATGGGCATCCTTTGGCATGGTATGTGAAATAAAGAAGAGCCAGGTTAAATAAAAGAATCCAATAAATACAGACTTGTTCAGTGAATGCTAGAATATTTGAATAGATTCTTAGAAAAGGTTTATTTTGTGCCAGATAAAATTAGTACATATATGGTACTGAATAGACAAATATCTCCAAAAAAGGCTTAGATGTGTGCATGCATGACTGACCCATACTGAGCTTTTAAGGGAAAGTAGAGTGGTTGATGAAGTCTTTCAATTATGTGATTGTCAGACTTTGAGAACTTTGAGATGCTATAGATTAAGTATCAGCAAACTATGGCCCCAGAAGCCAAATCTGAACCACCACCTGTTTTCGTATGACCCACGAGCTAAGAATGGTTTCTATATTTTTAAATGATTGAAAAAAATCAAAAAGAAAACAATATTTCTTGACATATGAAAATTATGTGGCATTCAAATTTCAGTGTCTGTAAATAAAGTTTCGATGGAACACAGTCATGCTCATTTGTTTACATATTATCTATGGCTGCTTTCATTCTACAATGGCAGGATGAAGTAGTTGCAAGAGAGACTGTATGGACTACAAAACAAAAACTATTTACTACATGACCGTTTATTAAAAAAAAAATTCTGGCTCCCACCATAGACCATAGAAGCTTTTAAGTTTCACAGAATTGAATCTAAGTCCTTACTCTGTTTTGAGAAAATTACTTAACCTCCTCAAACCTCAATTTCCTTACACAAAAAGTGAAGATGTTAATAGTATCTTCATATAATTCATATAAAATAATACATGTTAAACATCAGTACAATGCCTGTCATGTGTTCAGCATTCAATAAATCAAAGCTATTACAAATAATCTTTTCTGGGTCTGAGACAAAATACTGGACTTTGTAGGCCATATGAAAGAGCCCTAGGTGGCAGTTCTGATGCTGTTACTAAGATATCTGGCCAAGGACCCCTAAGCTAAAATCTAGAAAACCATTCAATATCTGCTATCCTTTCTCTTACTCCAAGTTAAGCATTATGACCTTCTTTTTATTTTTTTATTATTTCTTTATTTTTCCAGTTTTATTTAGAAATAATTGACATATATCACCATGTAAGATTTCTTTCGTCTCCTAACCATTTTTAAAATGTATTATTATTTTTTTTCCTTTCAACAAATTTCATTATTCAGATGCAAAATTAACAAGAACATTTTTTATGTGAAGCATACTTCAGAATACGTGTTTCTAAAAGAAATATATATATAACATTCCATCCCAGAAAAATAGAATATACATTTTCATCAAGTACATACAGAATACCCTGGTTAAATCACATTAAAAAGAACATAACAAATTTACAAACTTAAGAAGACTGAAATCATACCAAGTACATTTTCTAACCACAATGTACAACACTAAAGATCAACAATAAAACAAAGGTGAAAATCTGCAATGTAAATATTAAATATTTAATATGTAAATATTAAACAATACACCACTGCACAAGCAATGAGCCAAATAAGAAGTCAAATGGCAAATCAAAATGTGTCTCAAAACAAAACAAAAAAAACCTCACGATATTCCAAAACCTATGGGATGCAGCAAAAGCAAATATTAGAGTGAATTTTATGCTATAAATGCTTGTATTAAGAAAAAAAGTTCAAATAAACAACTTAACATTACATCACAAGGAACTAGAAAAAGAAGATACGATACTTAGCTGAAATTTAGTAGAGGAAGGAAATAACAAAGAAAAATCAGAAAGAAATCAAATAGAGACCAGAACAAACAATAACATAACATTGGTAGTAATAACCAGTTTTTCAAAAAACTTAAACAAAATTGTCAAGGCTTTAACTACATTAACTAAGAAAAAAAGGAGCGAAGACTCAAAAACCAAAATAAGAAATAGAAAACAATACAACAGACACCACAGAAATACATAGTGTGATAACAGATTACTACAAACGATTATACACTAACAAATCAGATAACTTAGGGAAAAAAGCATACTATTACATTGATACCTTAATTCCTCAGTGAAAGTATGATTATCATACTAGTCTGGCCGGATGATATGCAAACATATTGATTCTAAATTTTAGTTGGCACATTGATAGTGTTAGTTGAAAGTCTTTATATCAACCTACCAGATGAGATAATGTTGTCAGTCACCAAGGAAGAAGCTGAAAACAAGAATTCTGCAGTTAGATGAAAAGAAACGAGTGATAGGCCTCAATATAATACTTCACTATATTTAAACACATTTTCCCATCATTATCATCCTTTCCCACAAATATATACTCTTGAAAGAGAAAGATCTATAGATTTAAGACAGTGTTTCATATGTGAGTAGCTTGGAAGTAACCACTCTCTCCTAACAACAAGTAAAAGGCTGAACAGACTAGAAATTTAACAGCTCTTCTTAGATCCATAAGAGAGAGGAGAACATAGGGCAAACTGCTGCCCCCAACATTGTAGAGACACACAAGTGAAAGAGAGTTGCAGTTTATAGAAACTGACACAATCCGAAACTGCTGTGAGTACCAGTGTCAAGACAGGAAAACTTAAACTGTAAGTGAAGAGTTGCTGGAGACTCAGTGGGCAAGTCTGAGAGTTAAAAACTTCAGTGGTATCTAGTTGTAGGGGAGCCCCCATGATATCATGAAATCTACTTCCAGGAAGTTGAACAGGTTCTTCACAGTAAATATTGGGAAAAAATCCCCTTGTGCTTCCATTAGGGGGATGGTAAAGGAACCATTTTGAGACACACCAAAGCACTCTCTTTTTCTTAACAAGGTTCACCCTGGGAAACAGATTAACCAGACCCTAACTTCCTAGAATATAATAAGACCTTAAAAGACCTGGGGAAAGTGAAATATCCAACTCCAGCCCACTCTAACCATTCTGCTCAACTAAGCTGTGTCTGTGTGTGTGTGGGGGGAGCAAAAAAGAAAAACCACATGAAAATATTAATAGTTACAGAAAAAGCATTGTATCTAAAAAGTTATCACCATAATTGACTAATTGACAAAATCCAACACCCATTCATGATAAAAACTCTCAGTAAACCGCAAATAAATTGGAACTTCCTTAATTTGATAAAGAATATATACCAAAAAACCTACAGGTAACATTATACTTAACGGTGAGAAACTAGTATCTTTTCCATTAAAGTCAGGAACGAGTCAAGGATGTCCCCTCCTACTACTCCTTTTCAACATAATACTAGAAGTCTTAGCTATTGCAATAAGACAGGTAAAAGAAATTAAGGGTATATAAATTGCAGAGGAAAAAATAAAACTGGTTTTGTTTGCAGAGGACATGATTGCCTGAGCCAAAAATCTGAAATAATCAATAGAAAATTCCTGGAACTAATAAGGTATTATAGTCAGGATGTAAGACACAAGGTTAATATACAAAAGTTAATTGTTTCCTATATACCAGCAATGAACAAGTAGAATTTGAAATTTAAAACACAATATAATTTGCATTAGGACCTCCCAAAATGAAATACTTAGGCATAAATCTAACAAAATATGTAGAAGATCTACATGAAGAAAACTACATAAATCTGACGAATAAAATAATAAAAGAACTAAATAAATGGAGACATATCCCATGTTCACAGACAGGAAGACTTAATATAATATTACTGAGATGTCAGTTCTTTCCAACTTGATCTATAGATTCAATGCAATCCCAGTCAAAATCCTAGTTATTTTGTAAACAATGACAAACTAAAGTTTATATGGAAAGGCTAAATAAATAAAAAACAAAAACCAAAAAAAAACAGAATAATCAGCACAATATTGAAGGAGAAGAACAAAACTGGAGGACTAACACTGACAGATTACGATACTCAATATAAAGCTACAGTAATTAAGGCAGTGTGATATTAGTGCAAGAGCAAACAAATAAATCAAGGGAACAGAATATAAAGCTGAAAATAGGCCTACATAAATATAGTTAACTGATCTTTGATAAAGGAGCAAAGCAATACAATGGAGCAAATATAGTCATTTCAACAAATAGTGTTGGAATAATTGGACCTCCATATGCAAAAAACAATCTAGATACAAACTTCACACCTGTTACAAAAATTATCTCAAAATAGATCAGACCCATATGTAAAATACAAAATTATAAAACTTCTAGAAGACAACATAAGGGAATATCCAGAAGACCTTGGATCTTGATGATGTTGTTTAGATACAACACCAAAGGCAAAATCTATGAAAGAAATAATTGATAAGTTGGACTTCATTAAATTAAAAATGTCTGTGAAAGACAATACTAAGAGGAGAGGACAAACCATGGAATGGGAGAAAATATTTGTAAAATACACATCTGATAAAGAACTATTATCCAACAAGAATACTAATTTGAGGGAACACATGCATCTCAATGTTTATAGCAGCATTATCAATAATGGCCAAATTATGGAAAGAGCCCAAATGTTCATCAACTGATGAATGGATAAAGTGGATAAACGGATAAAGAAGAAGTGGTACACACACACACACACACACACACACACACACACACTGAAATATTACTCAGCCATAGCAAAGAATAAAATCTTGCCATTTGCAATGACATGGGTGGAGTTAGAGAGTATTATGCTAAGTGAAATCAATCAAAGACAAACACCATATGATTTCACTCATATGTGGAATTTAAGAAAAAACAAAACAAATGAACATGGGGGGGGAAAGAGAGGAAAACCAAGAAACAGGATCTTAACTATAGAAAACACACTGATGGTTATCAGAGGGGAGGTCAGTGGGGGGATGGGTTAAATAGATGATGGAGGTTAAGGAGGAACTTGTGATGAGCACTGTGTGTTGTATGTAAATGTCGAATCACTAAATTCTACACCTGAAACATTTTATACTATATGTTAACTAACTGGAATTTAAATAAATAAACTTGGAAAACAAGAACTATTATCTAAAATATACAAAGAACATGTAAAACTCAATAATTGCAACCTAGTTAAAAAATGAACCGAAGACTTTAATGGACATCTAACCAAGGAGGTACACTGATGGTAAATAAGCTTATAAAAAGATGATCCATGGGGCACCTGTGTGACTCAGTTGGTTAAGCATCCAACTCTTGATTTCGGCTCAGGTCATGAACTCAGGGCCATGTAATCAAGCTCCGTGTTGGGCTCCATGCTCAGCAGGGAGTCTATTTGAGATTCTTTCTCTCCCTCCCCCTCTCCCCTGTCCCTCCCCTTGCTCACTCTCTCTCTCATAATAAATAACTAAATCTTTTTAAAAAAGAAGATGATCCACATCATATATCATCAGGTAAATGTAAATTAAAACAAGGAGCTATCACTGCATACTTATTAGAATGGCTAAAATCCAGAACACTGACACCAAATGCTGGTGAGGATATAGAGCAACAGGAATGCCCATTCATTGCTGGTGGGAATACAAAAGATGCAGCCACTTTGTAAGATAGTTGGGTAGTTTATTATAAAACTAAATATACTCTAATCATACTATCCAACAATCACGCACTTTGTTATTTACTCAAAGGAGTTAAAGATTTATGTCTATACAAAAATCTGCACACTGATATTTATAGCAACTTTATTCATAATTTCTAAAACTTGGAAGCAATCAAGATTTCCTTCAGTAGGTAAATGAATAATAAATAAACTGTAGTATATCCAGACAATAGAATACTATTCAGCATTAAAAAGAAATGATCTATCAAGTCAAGAAAAGACATAGAGGAACCTTAAATGCATATTACTAAGTGAAAAAAAGCCAATCTGTAAAGGCTGCATACCCGATAATTCTAACTATATGACATGTTAAAAAAGTTAAAATTTTGTAGACAGTAAAAAGATTAGTAGTTGCCAGGGGTTTGGAGGGAGGGGGGTGGACAACAGAAGATATTTAGGGCAGTGAAAATATATGCCATAATGATGGATACATGTCATTATATATTTGTCCAAACCCATAGAATGTATAACACCAACAAAGAATCCTAATGTAAACTATAAACTATGATGTGTTAATGTGGGTTCATCAGTTGGAACAAATGTACCACTCTGGTGGGGGATGTTGATAATGAGGGAGACTATGCACGTGCGGGGACTGGGTATGTCTGGAAAATATATGTAACTTTCCCTTAATCTTGCTATGAACTTAAAACTTCTCTAAAACTGTAAAATCTTAATTAAAAAATCCAAGATCTTGCACAATAATTTAGGCACATAGAGTTGAATAACATACACCTCTTATTGTACATGAGGTGTATATCCATGTATTGTATTTCTTTTCAAATCTGAATAATTATTGATCTGCATAAACACTGGTAGGATTACAGTTCTTTATGAACCAAGTCACATGAAGAGCCATTGATATTTTAAAAAACAAAAAAGAGAATAAAAAAATATTGGCATCATCTATTGGAGCAAATGTGTGGAAATAAGAGAACCCTTATAAACTGCTGGTGGGAATGTGTTTGCTACCAAACATTTGGAAATTAATATTGCAACAGCTATTAAACATTTAAAATGCACATACCCTTGAGACAGAAGTTTCAGTTTTATAGATCTGTACTAAATAATCTAAGCATCAGCACATAGGATATATCTATGATATTTTTGAAGGGTTATTTATAAAAAAAGAAAATCTGGAAACTACTTGAAAGTCCACCAACAGGTTGAATAAATTTTGATATCCTTTGAAATATTATGTAGCTATTTAAAACAATGGGCTGGATCTTTGCACATTGAACAGGGAGATGTCCACGAAAATTGTTAAATGCAAAAAGCAAGTTGCAAGTTAATATATGTAGGAGTTTCTGCTTTTATTTAAAATAGACTTTGTTATGGCTTTGTTTATGTTTGTAAGAGCATGGAAAATTGGATGGTAAATATGGTTAACTCATGGGAAATGAGACTGCAAGAGTGAAAGCGGGACTATTATGTTTTTCTCTTGGGGCATATAAGTGTTTTTATTTTTTTATTTTTTAAAGTTTTTATTGAAATTCTAGTTAATATACAGTGTAATATTAGTTTCAGGTGTACAATATAGTGATTCAACACTTCATACAACACCCGATGGTCATCACAACACTTTTTTTTATATACCTCTATACAGTCTTATTTTTATCCTGCTCTTATCATGAGGTTTTATCACTTTCATTTTAATGAAATATGATTTTTCTTTCTTTTACATTTTCTTGATTACTATGAAGCTGAGTAAGTTTTCATATACTTATTGGTTACTTGAGTATCTTCCTCTGTGAATTGCCTATGCATAGCTTTTGCCCATTTTTTCCATTGGAGAGTTTCTTTTTCCCTATCAGTTTGTAGGAGCTCGTTGTTTATTAGTGCTATTAACCATTTGTTGGTTATATGTGTTGCAAATATTTTTCTAGGTCCACTAATGTTTTTAGTTTTTATGTCATCAAACCTATCAGTCTTTTCTCGCAGTTCTTAAAACAGAAAGTTATGTTTACATGTTTTGAGATCTATAACATATTAAGTGAAGTAAAGCAAGTTGTATAGTATAATCTATCTTATTATTTAATAAAGGAAAATATATTATGTTTGTATAAGTTTGCACATATTTATATGAGTAAATATAAAGGTATGAAGAGATAAAACCAGACTGTTAACATTATCTCAATGCTGTAAAATGGAGGGAGAAGCAATTACTAGCTTTTCCCTTATACAACCCTATATGATTTAACTTGTTACAGCAAATATGTATGATTATTGTAATTTTTAAAACATCCAGGAAATGGAAAATATCTTAATGAATACCATCACTGTGCTTTTAGCATCCTCCTTGGTAAAGAATGTATATCATGTAAAGCAAGCACCACTCTCTTACATAGATTTCCCTTGGAAGCACTATAAGAGAAATAATTGATTGGATATGTTCCATAACTTATGTTTCACATTCCCAGAGATGATACAGTACCCCTGAAACACATATACACTACCTGACCTGAAAGACCCTCTTTAATGTCCCAACACCACAAAGAGAAAAACAGAAAAGATAGAAGTAGATATTTGCAGATCGTGATGAGAATGCACTTTTTTTGGTAATGCCTAGGATCAGGATGGGGTTAAAAGGAGAGGGAAGGAGTGGTGGCAGTGTTTGCATTGCTTGGCACTTGCTCCACATATAAAAATAGCTAGTTATGTTTTTGTGTTCTACCCAAGTGTAGCATTTGTTCTTTGACTTTATATAAAATGTAGTTTCATGGGTGTGACTTAAGGATAGTCCATGTCCCTAAGTTGGAAACAAAATAGCAATGTCTTCTGTGTAAATAGCCAGAGACCACAATACGTAGAGGAAAAGAATAGTAGTTGTACAGTTTCTCAGAACTGGAAAGGATTTAGAATTGCTTTAGTTCAATCTATTTTCTAATCCATGAGTTCTTTGTACAAATCCGGGGAAGATGATCATCTAGTCTCTGCTTGAAATATTTTCCCTTTAGGGAGACCTCTCTCCTTTATAAAGCAGCTAATTATTTACAGTGATGATTGTTAGAATGTTCACCCTTAGATTGCTATTAGTCTTACCTTTTTGGAACCTCTATCCATTGATCCTTCTTCCTTATGATTTCCTGTTAAAAATATGTGAAGACAGCTACTCCATTTCCCTAAATCTTCTCCTGAAAAAATTATACATCGCCAGTCCCTCAACCTTTCCAACTGTCATGATTTCTAAATTATTCACTGTTGTACTTTCCCTAGTTTGGAGACTAATTTGTTTAAAATGTAATACTCCAAAATAACCACACCTCTTGAGATGTCTTTATCAAGTATGGGGTGCAATTTAAAAATTGGTTTTGATTTAGATATTTTACTGGTCTTTCTGGTATCACTGCAATACTAGATAAACAATCTCTTTAAATGTTAAGTTTCTCACTTCTTGTGCTTATGGAATTGATTGCTTGGTTTTTCAAAATTTATGTGCAAAACTTTATACTTATATCTGTAAAATATCATCTGATTGGTTTAGGCCAATAATTCTAGACTCTTGCACAGTATGATTCTCTACAGAATGGACCTGCTACTTTAATGTTCTGGCCCACACCCCAAAGAATGCAAAATGCAATAAACAGAAACAAAAGGAGGAACAAGGCAGCCCAAAGCCGGCAAGAATTGGCTCTCATTTGTGCTTTTTCTTTGCTCCATTTCAGTCTGCCCCCTGCCTCCCTTTTCTAACCCCCTGCTTATTCGTCATTCCTGTCAGCTCCAATCTCATCTCTAGTTTTATCTTCTAGCGTGTCTGCTTCACTGCCTCCCAAATCTATGCCCAATTTATTGCTTGTCTCCTTTACCCTGTTCTAGCCTTGGGACCTTTCCTTTGAACTAACCCTAAAGACTACTTTATGTCTCAGCCCAAACATTTCCTTAGCTCTACTCCCTTCTTGCTCTGACCTTGGAGCGCCAGAACTAGCAAAAATGCTGTCAACCTATTTTTAATAATTCTTCCCACTTTGAGTTCATCAACAAAAATTATATGCATGTCTTCCATGTTGTCACTTAAAACACTGATAAATAAGTTGAACACCAGGCCAAGGACAGAAAATCTGTACCGCGTTCCTTTTAGAGTTTCTGTCTTTAGGATTCCGTTTATTTTTTTTCCTCTAAATTTTAACAAACCTGATTTCTTAAATCATAGGGAGTTGTACTGTTAAAACAGTGACCATTAGCCATGTGTGTCTATATACATTTAAATTTACCTTAATTAAAATTAAATACAACTAAAAATTCAGTTCTTGAGTTGTAGTAGCCATGTTTCAAGTACTCAGTCTCATGTTGCTTATGGCTACCATATTGGACAGTGCAGATACAGAACATTTTCACCACCATGGAAAGTTCTATTGGACAATGCTACTCTAGAATGTATATTTGATTATGTTCAGTATGTTTATATCAACATTAAAATGTTCATTTCAATTTGCTATTGATTCATTAGTCAACTGTTTTGTTCCACTAGTCATGAATATGCCTATATGCACTTTATCCATACCACATTTGTCTATCTTGTCTAAGGGGATATTATAAGATCCTTTGTGGAAATAAAAATATAGTGACTATAGTAGTTTCCTGGTCTACTTGGTGAGAAAATCTTATCAGTTATTTATTGATTTGTAATAATTCATCACAAAATTTAGTGGCTTAAAACAATAATCTTTTTATCTCTCATGTTTTCTATGGGTTAAAAATTTGGGAGTAGGGGTGCCTGGGTGGCTCAGTGGGTTGAAGCCTCTGCCTTCGGCTCGGGTCATGATCTCAGGGTCCTGGGATCGAGCCCCGCATCGGGCTCTCTGCTCAGCAGGGAGCCTGCTTCCCCCTCTCTCTCTGCCTGCCTCTCTGCCTACTTGTGATCTCTCTCTCTGTCAAATAAATAAATAAAATCTTTAAAAAAAAAAAATTTGGGAGTAGCTTAGCTCAGGGTCTGTCGTGAAGCTGCAGATGGATGTTACCTGAGACTGCTATCATCTGAAGGTTTGAATGAGGTTGGGAAATCCACTTTCAAATTGGCTTATCACATGATTGCAAGATGGTATTGGCTGTTGACTACAGGCCTCAGTCCTCCGTTTGGTCTCACCACAGGGCTGCTTCAGTGTCCTCAAAGTTTGGCAAATGGATCATCACACATCAAACAATCTGAGAGACTTAGCTAGAAGCTTTAGTGTATTTTGTAACCCAGCTTTATAAGCCATGCATTATCTCTTCCTCTATATTCTATTAGCCATACAGACCTAGCCCTGATTCATTGTGGAAGGAGATGACACAAGGTCATGTTAACAAGATGCCTGGTTCATTAGGGGGTACCTTGAAGGCTTGATATTACTACACCATTCAATATAGAACATAAGCTGGTTTGTCATGGCTCATTATTAGCATATCTCTGTTTGTTCATAGAAAACATCTCCTTGGACCCATCTGTATAATGTTCTGTGAGAATTGTCCTAAAACCAACATCAAGTTTACTGGTTTATAGTTTCTGGAATCTATCTTTTTGTTTTGTTTTGAAAATAAGAATTTTGTCCTTTTTCAAACTTGTGGTACTTCTATGATATTCCAAAGACCACCACAATCACATCTAAAGGGTTTGTTTTTGTTTGTTGTTCGTATTTTTATTTTAAGTCTGTCATTTTTCTGAGCCTGGAGATTTTCCCTGAAGTGCAACAGCTGTGTACTTTCCATCAATCTTTACTTTCTCAACTCTCACCTCTCCAAACTTTATGTAGTGTATCACAATAATTTTTTGTTGGACAAAAGTTCTCTCAGAATATTCTTGATTTTGTGTGTATGTACGTGTGTATGTGTGCATATGTATTGTTTTCTACAAAACAGAACTATGAACAAGAGCCACACTTTTGGAATATATATATAAAATCCTATAATTTCTGGATCATCAACTAGATTTTCTTCAATCCTCAGATTAAATTGAGAGTAGCAGCTTTTTTCATTGTTTGTTTATCTTCTAATAAATTAAATTGTCAGCTTGACAATTCAAGAACTTATTAGATTCTGCTTTTTCTTTTAGAAAAACTTTAAGGGAATAATTTAAGAATGAGTTATAGCTATATATTTCACCTGGAAAATATCATTGATACATGTTGTTAAATTGTAGAATTGTGCATATGGTATAATCTCAGTTTTGTTAAAACAGATAATAGAACACAAAAGAATGAGGAAAGAGCTGTATGTGTATGTGTGCGTGTGTGTGTGTACATGTGTGTTTCCATAAAGTTTAAGGTCATGGAGAATGGTGTAGAAGGATATATACCAAATTGTTAACATGTTGAAGGAAAGAGTGGTGGTGGTGGTGTGTGATTGGGTGGAGAAGGTAGAGACTGTTTCCTTTTTCTGCATTCACCTTTGAATGTTTTGACTTATTATGATGAGTATGTATTAATTTTAGAAATTTTGGATATAATGATATAAATCATTAAAAATATAGTTTCTATCATTATTACTTCCTGCCCCAATGGCAGTGTTGTGACCTAGATTTAGGAAAATATTGCCCATATAGTTCCTATTATCAGTCTATAACATAATTCCATAATGACATTGTTTTCTCTTTCCTTTTTATTCTCAATCAAAGGGATATCCATCCTGCTTATGTGATGTATTTCTTCCTACATGTATGGGTAATTTCTTAAAGTTCAGTGTTATTCCTCTTTTTCTTTGAGTTTTCTCTGTTTTCAAAATACACACTTACTAGCTGTGAATTGTTAGTTGTAACTCTTACTTTGTCAAGCCTCAGTGATATGGAGATTACACACACACACACACACACGCACACTCTTCAACTATGTTCACTATACATAATGCATTCAGGGCCAAATCCAAGTTTTGCTGGATCTGAAGCTTTTATAATTTGGGGATCCCACTTCAAAAAGAAATACAAAATTGTCAATACAGGATTACTAGGGCCCCTCCTAGGCCTTTGGAAGTACAAGTGAAGTGTCTTAAAGCATAAGTTTCATTAGTATCAAGGTAAATGTGCTCTTATGTGAGTTTGTTCTGAGTGAGGGAGAATGGCTAGCCAGAAGTTTCTGGGTTGTGAATTCCAGGATGAGAATGACATGGCCTCTAAGAGGGAAAAGACAAAAACAAAAGGAAGCCATATGACCAACTTCAGAAATTTATCTGAGTTTTGGGTTTAATTTCCTTGTTTTAGTTCTCTTTATAAAACAATTGTCTTTTTTAGAGTAGCATTCCAGTTTTCAATAGCAACGAGACCCGTGTTCAGTTAGGATCAGATTTCCAGGGCCTCATTTTAGAAACAAGCATAGCTCAAATCATGCCGAGCTTAAGAGCATTCCATAACAAGTGACAGAAGCTTTGCAAACTATAGTCAGAAGGCACATTTCATGACCTTTAGCCTGAGAAACATCAGGTGGCTTTTTGCTTTGTCCCCAGATGAGTGGCATAGGAAAAAATCAAAAGGAGTGGTCTCAAGAGTGTTGGGGATTGTGGCAGAAATTCTAGTTTCAGAGGTGTCTCCATAAAAAAGAAAGAAAGCTTTAAGAAGGTCCATTAACCCAGTGGCTCCCAAAGAAGTTTTCTCCCTCAACAAGCACTTCCCAATACTCTTTCAGATATGATGCCCCAGCTCCTCACAAGTATACTGGGAGATATTGGATCTTTAGTGTTTGCAAGCACAAGTGTTTGAAAGTATTTTTCAAGAAGATTGCTATATAACTTTATTTCACAGTCCTACCCAAGACCAATAATTGTAGATAGCAACCTTGTCTTAACAGAAGTTGGCAAGATATTCATTTTCATACATGAGGTGTCAGAGTAGAGAAAAAACAATATATGACAGAACTTTTTGTGTTTAAATGCTTAATAAATGGTTAATGTAGCATTTTATGAAATTCATTTTTAAAGTGTCTATCAACATGTATATTACCAATCATAAATGCATAAATGAAAAAAAGGAAGCAAATGCAGCCTAGAATCTTTTGAATCTATATATTTTATAACACAGATATATTCTTGCAATATACTTTCTCCAGATCACTGTGACTAGCAATTTACGTGAAAAAAAAATGAATATGCAGTTATCTGTATACAAAAACGAAGTATTGATTTTGGAGTTGTTTTTCCCAAAAGGCATCACTGGCTGGTCAGAGAGGTGGTGTTATCAAGGGCTAAAGAATGGAGAGATGCACACTGGCCCTCTGGGGGATCAAGGCCATACCTTTGGCACCATGTCTATAGTACTCCTACCAACTAGGCTATCTGGCTATAACCTTGCCATTTAGCACCTAGGTCTGTTAAGCACGATTGCTCACAAACACAGCCTCCTTCAAGACTTCACTGAATAGAGTTTGTTCTCAGCCAAAAAAACTCCCTGGAAGGAATAGGTATGGATTTTAATATTTTCCAAGCATTGAAAATTGCTGGGATTTTTTCCTCTGGAAGTTTTTTAAGCTTGAAATCCGTGATTTTTCCCTGTGAGGTGACCCACTTGGTAATCTCTGCTCAGGCAGGTCACTAGCTACTCTTGGGCCATAACTGGGTTCCATTTCTTTTTATAAAAGCCCTTGTTATTTCTGTTAGGAGGGCTTGAAGGCTGAAAAGAGGAAAGGGGAACTGGATAGCTCATGGACCTAGCTAATGTCATCTGATCTCACTTACCCTGAGGCTTTTTTCAATTTGGCTCCTCTTCACACAGTCTCAAAATATGCACCGACCCTTCAGTCATTGACAAGTGGGCTCTGGAGTCAGACTGCCTGAGTTGGAAGCCAGTCTCCTCCAATTTCTAGCTGAGAGGCTTTAGGAAAGTTACTTCATCTCTCTGTGTCTCAATTTCCTTGCCAATGAAATCGAGATAATTAAAAAGCTGGAAGAATTTTTGACAAAATTAAATGAGATAGTATATAACAAAACACTTAGCCCAGAACATATAACAAGAATTCAATAAATTTTAGCTATTAAAAAATACCAAAAATCAAAAGTTACAAAGCTCTCAGGGCCTTAAGATAATGAATGGATTGGAAAAGGAAGAGATGTAATAAATATGGGACATATGGATGGTGTTGGCAGCTAAATTATTTCTGGGTAAAACACAACCTGACAAGTTCCTAGACCCTGAATGAACTAGGATTGTTTTTATGTAGTTTGAGGTCAGGAAAGAAAGAGAGAAAAAAAGAATATTTTGAAAGGGGAAGGGGAAATGATGGCTATGGAGTAAGGGAGAAAAGAAATCCTGAAGTTGGAAAACAAGTGCCCTATTTCAAGGTTTTTCCCAGGGTTAAGCCTCATGCTTGGGAGCCACCTATTTGCCTTCTGGTCTGTTAGCTAGGCTGACCTTCCCCAGGTTGGCCACAAAAATCCCCATAATGCCAGTTTACAAGGCAAATTTTCCATGCTCTTCCATGCCTCATTTTTCTTTGAAAATAATAATAACTTATGTAGGTCCTCTGTTGTGTTCTGGTCAAACACCTAGATTTCTCCCCCACCACGGGGGTCCCATCAGGCAATGTAGCTAATCCCTTTGGAGTCATGAAGCCGCTAGCCTCCCACCGAGCCTTGCAACTAGAGAGCCCAGTGATCTAGCCAGGATTCTTTTGCCTGGTCTGGACTTGTCTCTTTAGACAGACTAAAACACTCTCTGCCATCGGGGACCACGGGGCATTTCCCCACATCCTACTTTCAGCAAACCGCATTGTCAAACAAAAAACAAAAAACAAACAAACAAACAAAAACTTAACTTATGAACACTTCTTCCCTTTAGCAAAGATTCTCTAAAGAGTTCCTTTAAATGTTTTATTTCTTGACTCCGTGTTTTGATTTCTGAAAACTAGATATGTATACAAAAGTGTAACTTTCTATTTACTAGCTCACCTGCCCATCTCTAGCCACGAATTGGTGTTTTCAGGCTCATGTTAGCAACATCCAGAAGTTGTTCTAATTACCCACGAATTCTTAAACTGTGTTTTAGAAGGGCAAGATTTTGTGCGGTGTATTTGTCAAGATTTGGATTCTTGGAAAATGCAAATTCTGTATGGTTTACATCATATTTGAATTAACATGAAAATTCGATCCAGAGTTTCTTTTGGGGGGGGGTAGTAGTTGGTTTTCTCCGCACCCGTTAACAGAGAATTTATTTAGGTAGCCCCGGTTCCTCAGACAGGCTGTGGCCGTTACAGAGCTCACTGGGGCTGGGAGGTTAAGGAATGTAAAGAGGTCAAACTCGGAACTTGAAACAGACACGAAAGAAACAAAATCCGCCAATATATTGAGGATAATTACAAAAGTTTGAAGCGTGAGTCAGAAATAGTGAGTTTCAGGTCGGTAAGAAGAATTATTCGTGTAAATCTTCCTAGAGGAGGCAGAAATTTCTTAATTAAAAAAGAAACAGGAAACAAACCCCCCACATTGCGTTCCAACCCGAGTGCTGGTGCGCGAACGCAGTCTGTAAGCTCCAGGGAAAGTAAGCAGCTTCGGGACATTTTCTAAAGTGCTCTTTGCAGTGCAAGAGCTTAGAATGCGGTTAGTTTTACGCACCGAATCCCTTTCCCATAAACTCTTCAAGAGGCGCCTTACTTCTTAAGGCTAAATCCCGTTGTCAGATTCTTTTAAAACGTGTGTCAGATCCCCTGCGCGTTGTGGGGGAAACGGAGGCGAAGAGCCTGGGCGCCCAAAAACGTTTTGCAACGAATGAGCGAATGAATGAAACCCGGCCCGAGAGCTGAAGACTAGGAAATTCGCAGGAACTTTCTCCGTGCTCTTTCAACGCAGCAAACTGCAAATTTAGGAATGCGGTAGCTAGGGCTTCAGCGACTCAGTCTCTCTTATCTTCCAGCACCTGGGAACAGGTGCGGTTCCAACTGAGCAGCCCGGGCCTGATAACAACTAGCTCTGGGCCAGAAAAGATGCGGCCCGCCTCAAGGGGACATCGCGGCGGCCCTGTCCATGCCGCACTGCCCTCATCCAGTGGCTTCGAAGGCCGAGCTGTGGTAGCTTTGCGGCGCACTTGGTGCTCTCCCCCCAGCCGCACAGGGGCTCGCCTGGGTCTGATGCCTAACGCAATGCCAAGTCATTTCCTTATCTAACTTGATGGACCTTTGAGTAAATGAAGCAATAAAATCAGAGGAGCAGAAAGAGATAAGAGACAACTAAAAAAGGCACAAGTGTTTCATGAAGAGACGAGGGCGCGGGCTGTTTGGACTGTAGCAGAGCTGTGAGGCCCAGACTGGGAGCGGCGCGGAGCGGGACCGGTTTTCCGGGGCTGGCAGCTGCCTCGAAAAAGTTTCCTGTGGAACATTCGCCAGCCGCGGCGGGGGCGGCGGGCGTAGCGGTGGATGTGGGAGGGGGCGTGCAGGCGGGGGAGGCCGCGCGAGGCAGGCTCGCAAACCGTTATAGTCCTTGAGCACCTCCCTCGGCCAGTGCCCCCCCTCCCCAGCCCGCCTCCCCGCCGCGCGGCTGCCCACCTGGCGACGTGACGCTGCACCAATCCTCTTCGAGTTGCTCCCGGGGGCCCCCTTCCTTGTACCGCCCCCCTCCCCACCCTGAAAGAGGCGCACCCTGCCGGGGCAGACACTGCGCTTTCGCCGGTGGAGCACCCTTCTAAACTTCTTGGTCTCCAGGACTGAGGCTCAGGCTTGTCTCTCGCCTTAGCCAAACTTGCTTTCCCGCCTCTCAAACTCCAACTTCCCTCCACTCCTCTTTCCCTCCACTTTCCCCTTCTCTATCTCCCAAGCCACAAACCCCGGTCCCCTGTTCCTTTTCCCTGTCCTCTCCCTTCTCCTCTCCCTTTTCAACTTTTTGTCCGATTCCACCTCAGACTACCCGAGCGTGCCTAACTCAGTCGCCTGCTTTAGATCGGCTCCAAGCCATGGCGGGACCTGGGGGTTGGAGGGACAAGGAAGTCACGGATCTGGGCCACTTGCCGGTGAGTAGAGGAAGCCCATCGCTTCCGAAGTGCTCTCTTCTTCGGGTTCTGAGCACTGGGGTAGGAGACGGACATCCGCAGGCTGGGCTAGGACAGGACTTCGACCCGGCTGCGGGTGCGGGAAGGGACCCCGGGAGCCGGCTTGCGGAAAAGGCGCCCCCCAGGCACCCCGGCCACGCCAAACTCACGAAAAGGCAAAGGGGCGGGGGTAGGGGAGAGAGAAGAGATGGCAGTGGGGGTGGTGCGGGCCCTAAACTATGGGACATTTTCTAAATGTGGCCCGTTTTGTCTAGCGATGCTCGGGTACCTGTTCTTGAGGGGCTCGAGGAGAGGCCAAAGAGCACGACGACGCGTGGCTTCCTGAGAGCACTCTTCCCTGTCACCCCCCCCCCCGCCCTGTCGTTTGCTTCTTTTGCCAATGGAGATGCCCACTCGTGGAGTGACCTTTACCGCTAGGTGACAGCGGGCTAGAAAATTAGAGCGTTGGAGTCTCATTTCTCTCACTTTATAATGGCGCTTTCTAAAACCTTATTCTGCCAGGGCACTGTTCCTGATTTAGTACTGCAGGAGCGAAAGCACTCGACGCCGCTTGGGGAAGAAGTGAATTCTGCACACCCCAATTTAAAAAAGAAAATATTGTGATCACTAACTAACCAGAATTAACTTTTTCTCACGGTTTTCGTTTTGTGGATTCTCCTTTTTCCGAATGTCCAGCTTTCCTCCAGAATTTTAATTGATTGGTGAGCTATTATCGCTGTCGTTATTAGTAGACTTATTATTTTAGCAGTGCCGTTTATTTCATTGGCATCTGGTTTCTGGCAGATATTGGATCCCACCCAGCTCTGTTCTTTAAGTTCCCTTTTTAGATTGGCATTTCACTCGCACCCTCTCTTGAATGCAAAGGGCCCCTGGACTCTCTGAAAGGGAATAAGCATGCACCATGCTGGAATGATCGCCAGGCAACTGTAGTTCAGGGCAGTGGCCTACTTGCTTTGGGAAAAGCTAAATATTAACCTTGAGGTTATAGGACTATTCAAAGTCGGGGTGCTTTAATTTTATACACATTTGGCATTTAAAGACTGTTCTTGATGAAGGCAGACACCTGTCCCTATCAAAAAGTGGGCATTCCCCAAGCCTCACCTATATAATTTTACGCTAGAATGGTGTAAAGAAGGAAGTGATGCACGTGGGTAACATTTTAGCAAATTTTGCTCAGCCTTAAAAATAAGGAACTTCAATATCGACATGTTGAATTGCATATGTTAACATTGCTGTTATTGATACAGCTTTATAAAATAAATCCACAAAATTTTTTAAGTTAAATCTTTTTTCACCTTGCATATGTGAGATTTCTAGGATGTGGAGGCCTCAATTGGTGGTTTCCTTTCTGAACAGAATTTTCTTATTCCGACTAGGTTTACTCCCAAGTAAAAGTGCAAAACCAAGGAATAAAATGTTACCTTTCTCCAACAGTCTCTATGTAGGGTGGGGGAAAGAGAAAAAAGCAAACTAGGGCAAATATGTGAAACCACAAATAAGCAAACTGGAATAACCATTTTTTCCCTACAATTGACTAAAGAGAGGAATGGAAAGGACCTCGCAGAAATGATAGAGCAGGGAATTCCAAACCCAAGGGGAAAAAAAGTTTTATTGCCACAAAAAAAAAAAAATGGGGGGAAATGGCCCAGACTAACTGACCCGGTCATGGCCCTGGGACATAAGAACTTGGTGAGAGCTGAGGAGATAAGGGAAAAGGCTGCAATCTTTACATTGCAGTTCAGTGGAATATTAGTTTTCTGGAGTTTTGTGGGGGGTGTGGAGGGGAAAAAGATGAGGTTGGTTTTTAATGTAGGAATAGGGAGAAAACAAAACTTCATGAAAGTCTCATAAAGTCCTCAGCTTCGACAATTTCTAAATTTCTGTTATGCAGGATCTCATTGTGGAGGTCTTCGCCATGGCAAATTATACATATTTGAGCAAATTATGCTTAATTCTCCTCTCTCCCCAAACATCCAGGTCTAAACCCTAAGAAATCTAGCAGAAGGGTAGCACTCCCTTTAGAATTTCCTTACTGTCAAATTTTTAGAGATGCAAAAAGTTCACGTTGCTTTGGTCACTAAGATATATTTTAATGATTTGAGATTTCTTTGCATTTGATTTATTTCCTGAGTTTCTGAAGAAGTAAAAGTAAATGAAGAGGTCAAAAGACATTGAAGTTAGCTATTTGGAAGTTTGCTTTTTGATGCAAAGTAGACGATAAAGCAAAGAAATCTGATTATAGTGGGATCTCTTATGATAATTATTCTCAATAATACTATCCTCATAATATATGAAGATCAGAGAGTTGGCATCAGTCAACACCAAATATCCCAATTTGGCAATAGCCAGATAATGAGGGGAGATTCAGACCTTGGTGTTTCACATTGGGCAAAAAATAATCTTGCAGAGTTTAAAAAAATTAAATATGGGTTTAGTTTAAGATTGATATATTATGTCCTTGTGGGGCTGGTCAACTAAATGACCATAAAACAAGGACCCTTGAGAGTGGTCAGGCTTGGCTGTGCAAATTTGGATTTAAAGAAAGTGGTGGAAAGTTATTTGGTACTTTTGTTATTAGATAGATATTATTTTTAAACCTAAAATAGTAAGCAGGAGTGAAAGCTGGAGAAGCAGGAGGGGGAAGAAGGGAATTGTTTAACTTTTTTTTTGTATAATGCCCTAACGTTAGAGACATAAAGCAAGAGAGCCAACGTAGTAACCAGGGAATGACAAGTTGGCTATATTTAATTAATAGGTCGCTCTAATTTTTTTCTGATTTATTATTGAATAAATATCTCCTATAGGTGACAAAACAAAAAAGAAAGTACAGAGATTTGTGGTTGGTGCTTCCTTTTTGAAAAGAGAATTGCAAAGCCTTATGTCTTTATGTATATCTGGTGTGTGTGTGTGTGTGTGTGTGCACGCACACATATGTAGTATTAATTTCACCTTGCCTGCCAGCAATACCTGGGTGTGTGTGTATGTGTCTCCCTCTCCCTCTCATTCATCTCTCTCTCTCTTTCCATATATATGTATATATGTATATATATGTACATGTATCTCTCCATATATATGTGTATATGCATACACACACATATATATATATGCATATATATATATATATATATATATATATATATACATATATATAATTTTTTTCCTCGGTATGCCTATGTCACTCAATCCTTGGGACTGGAAACTATTTCTTCATCTCCAAATCTGGCATGTCTTTCACTATGATAGTCCCCTTTGCCTTCTGTGCCCAGTATGGTAATGACATTCCTCACGGCTGTGGCCTTGGTAATGACAGTGCCATGTGTAGTCCTAATCTATATTGGGGTCAGGATTAGACAGGCCTGGAGGACAGTAGTGGCAGAGGTGATCTGAAATAGCACATGATCCCAAAACTATATTTGAATTACATTAGGTTTATATTTAAATATAACTGTCAGCTCCCCCAGTCTTCCACCACCCAGACCAAGCCTGCTTTCCACATTCAGTCATGAGAACCTTCCCACTTTACCAAATACCTTAGCCCTCTGTTTTGAAGCAGTTTTACTTTCTAGTCCACAAGTATTGAAACTTTCAGCATGTTCTCCATTATGTATTTCAAGATTCACCTCAGCATAACGTTGTATTTCAATCTATTTCTCAGTCTTTTTTCACCCAATTTCTAGAGCAGTGGGTTTTATATTGGTGCACAAGAATAATGAGCAAAAATCATTTGGGGGATCTTGGGACCCATCTTAGAAATTCTGATTTAATAATTCCACGGTAGGGACAAGGCATCTGTATTTTATTTTGTTAAGATACTTTTAGTCTTAAGTAATCTCTACACCCAACGTGGGACTTAAACTTACAACTCCGAGATCAAGAGTTGCATGCTGCTCCGACTGAGCCAGCCAGGTGCCCCAAGTAATCTGTATTTTAAACAAGATTCCCCAGATGATTGTCAAGTAGGGAGTGTCTCTACAGTCCTTAGTTTGAGAAATACTGGTCTTGAGGAAGAGGTTTTCCTTTCTAAATTTTCCACTTGAATTGTGAAGCCTGTTCTTCCAACTATCTCTGAAACTCACTCTGGCACTTACTGTGTTATATATGTCATTTTCAGGTTTTTCTCTTCATAAACTTCATAAAATCTCTATTTCTAATATTTAAAACAAAAGAAGAAAAGCCTCTGGTATTCCTTCCAGGTGCTGTGCAATCTTTTCCTTTCCTTTAGCTGTCTGAATAACAGTTGTGTTCCCTAGTTCTCTTTCTTTACTGCCCTAAATCTAAAATTTATTGCTACCCATATTGACCATTTATCAGTTCCCTTTTGTTCTTAATTTCGGCTCTATTTGGTTCTGTTGATCAGCCTTTGCTTTTGAGTCTCGTCCATGACCAGTAAACACTGCCTTCTAGTGGTTCTTTTCCTTCCTGTTGCCCCCACCCCTATCCTTAATAAAATTGTCCATCAAGATGTTCATTCTTTCCCACTCTCCTTTAATTCAGAAGACAGAAACAACTCCTGAAAATTTTAGGTTTCAGGGAATAACCTGACTAAGACTTTTAAATTGCAGGAGATATTTTAGATACCTAGAAAATATAACAAAGTGTAAAGTGTTTGCCCAGCATTTTATGGTTCAAAATGCTTTAAGACTTAGAATTTTCATAATTTCTTTTGAGAAAGGCTTTTATAAATTACGGTTTCTTGTTTACTGACCATTTTTAACTAAATAGAACACCAGAGCATATGAAACAGCCAAATAATCTCCAAATTATTGTAGTAGTCATTTATATAAAGACTTTTCCTCTGCTGGGTTTCTTATCTCAGAGTGGCAGGGCAGAGGAGAGGACCAAGTAATTATGGAGATCCCTCTGATGTGGACTTATTTAATTTCACAGATACCAAAAAAAAAAAAAAGTTCCTTTTCAATGTTTCATTCACTAGGAGCCCAGAATAAACTTTCTCTATCATTTAGTGGAAAGTCTGGTAAAAGAAATTGAGTATAGTACCCTACTAATAATTAGCACAGTTCTTCTCCCCTTGTTTCCCAGTTTGACAATCATTTAGTCTTGAAGATACTAGTGTGGAGATGGGGAACAAAAATATTGCATAAAACTAAGGAAAAAAGTACTCTTAGTAAAGATGAATACTAAGTTGAGCTGCCTTTAAGAATAAAAGAAAAATTTTTTACAACATTCTTTTTTTGAAATGTGAGCATGAGGAGAATTAGGATGTTTTGGTCATTTGTGAGCAGGAAAACATTTCCAAACAACATGAATACAGATAAAATAAGGCATGCAAGAATTCCACAAGTATTTTATTATCCCTGTCCAGTTCTTTGGTGATTTGGTTTTATTATTTTTGTTTTAGTAATTAGATACCTGAGTTCAAATATGAGTAAGGTATTAAGCTTTCGAAGGCTAGAAAAAGGCTTAAAGACATTTAGGACATTTATGCTCAAAGATTCAAAAACAGAGTTGTTCGGATAATATAGTAATTCTCTAATATGTGGTATTTTTTCAGCTAAAATGTAGCCTTACCTATAACAAAGAATGGATTACCAATAAGAATCAACTAACACATTTGATTCTTTTGACAGATGGCCAGAGATTGTTCCTCCAGAATTAATAACGTCTAGTATAAATCTCTCAATAATATCCTTTAAAGAAATATGCTAAAGTGATAAAGTCTTTAAGCCAAACCTTAGCAACTCCTTTGTTGGCTAACTTTTCTCCCATAATTTTTTCAACGAGTTATAATAACAATGATATACTTAATATCAAGGTCATTATAACAATTTATTTTTATTTTTCTTAAATTCTCAAAATTATCATTTTAAATAACTTTTATATTTTCATTGGAAGTATGTTCCCTGAACTATTTGTTTATAATAATAGAGTGTATATTGTGATATTGATTTTGATGATGACTTTAAGAAAGTAGCCTGCCTTTTTTTCTAACAGTGGTCATATCAAATCCAATTGGGGTTTTAGGACATTAGCATCTGATTTTTTCCTATAGAATTTTAAAGCTAGGAAATCACCTAACACAAAACCTTCATCTTATATGTGTGAAAACTAAGTCCCAGAAAGAGTAAATAACTTATCCAGAGTCATATAGTTAATTAATGGCAGAGCTGTGGCTAAACCTCCAGTCTCCTGACTCTGTCCAGTTAAATACTTACTGACTGAAGTAATCCCAGAGCTGTGTCATTTTCCTATGAGAGTTTTGTTAGATTACACAAATACCGTGACAGTTTTAAGAAATCCATAATTTCATTCATATACATTGCATATCCTCAGTAGTTTCTCTGTTAGCTCACATTTCCCAATGACAAAAATGTTTTCAAACAAGGTTAAATGAAGTTTGTGTTTATAAAATGTAATTTCTATATAAGGCATGTGAATCTCTAAGGATTTGCCAATGATCCTACCACTTTGTGTATAGAGTGGCATCTACTCATACCTCGTTTTGGTTTTGCTAATATAGCAAAATAAGCTGCTAGACTAAAAGTTTAAGTAGTGATAAAATTGAGAAACCATGTTTTGTGGTAAACAAGAAAGGATTATCCATAGTAAAGGTAAAGAAGTGATGTGTAAGAATGAATATGGAAATCTTAGGAATCTGTCTATAAACAAGTTTATTTTGTCTCCTATGATGCCACTTTCGGGGTTAAAACACAGAAAATATCATCAGGGAATTTATGCCATGAAAAACTATTCAGCTGATGCAAAAATTAACTTAAAAATAAGCAAAAAAAAACCCCCAACTGTCTAGTTAAAAAAAAGAACTACAGTTTTTTAATGCCATGCTCTTGCTTTGTTATTCATATATATTTAACTTTTAAAGAAAATCTGATTTTATTGACTTATCCTGATTCAAGACACTGTACATATTCTTTTGGGGGAGCACTAAAGGTTTATTTATTTATTTATTTATTTATTCATTAAAGTATAATTAATATACAGTGTTATGTTTGTTTCTGGTGTACAACATAGTGATTCAACAATTCTATACATCACTCAGTGCTTCTCACAATAAGTGTACTTTTAATCCCCTTCACTTACTTTACCTATCCTCCTACACACTGCCCTTCTGATAACCATCCATTTGTTCTCTGTATTTAAATCTGTTTTTTTGTTTGTCTCTTTTTTTCTTTTTGTTCATTTGTTTTGTTTCTTAAGTTCTTCATATGAGTTTTACTATATGGTATTTGTCTTTCTCTCTCTGACTCATTTCACTTAGCATGATACTCTCTGGGTCCATCCATGTTGTTGCAAATGGTAAGATCTCATTCTTTTTCATGGCTGAGTAATATGCCAGTGTGTGTGTGTGTGTGTGTGTGTGTGTGTGTGTGTGTATACCACATCTTCTGTTATTCATATTTAGAGGTGATATTCTTTCTCAAGAATTACTATTACATAAATAAACTGTCCAGACTTTGTATCCAGTATCTACTCATCATTGATGTATGCTAAACTTTCTGCCTGTCTGGTTAGTACTCAAAAATGAATTTTAAAAGAGTATGTCAACTGCAAGTAAATAAATTTATTTCTATTTCAATAATTGTTCTAATTGCATTATGAATATGCTTCAACTAGACATAATTGTATGCATTTTGCAGATTTGCGATAAATTTGTTATACAACTGCTTAATGTTCATGTCATTGTTTCTTTTCCATAAATGACTATACTCTGTCCAGGAAAATTGTGACATGTTTATTCTTTTGGTAAATGACACTTAAATTCCTCCCATGGAAAGTCTAAGGAAGCAAGGCAGATTGGAAATGCCATTCTAGATAGTTGAATGCTTGCCTACTTTTCCAAGAAGATTGACAATTTTTGTTCTACATTTTTGTAGGATCCAACTGGAATATTCTCACTGGATAAAACCATTGGCCTTGGTACTTATGGCAGGATCTATTTGGTAAGTGGAGTTAGATTGTGTATTGGTTCTTCATTTTCTAATAACAATGATTGCAAGTGAAAACCCTACACTGCCGAGCAAATAATGACAAAAGCATTTCACTTTGAGAGATGAATCAGATTAAGACAGCTCAGCGATATCTGTGAGAATTATTACAGAGGAAATGGATTGGAAATCTATAGTGAACCAACAAACAAAACATAAGGTCTATAAAGTTATTAGCACAAAATGATGTAACATAGTTAAAAAATAATAAAATAAAAGTTTAAAAAAATAAAAATTAGCAGGAAATTAATAAAATTATCAACAGAAAGGGGAATTAACTCAAATAGGATGTACCCAAATAAAAATATCATTTGTTTTATGTTATACAACTATACCTTTCAAATTACATTCAACCTTTAAACTGAATGTTACAAAAATAAACATTTTCAGAACATTTTATATCATACTGTGTGTATGTCTGTGCACATGTGTGTGACAGAGTTAGCCAAATAATCTAACAAGAAAAACTCTGCATTTATTTAATGATTATTACGCACAAAGTATGTGCTGAGCACTGTCATAGTCTCTGGAGATAAAGTGATG
This sequence comes from Potos flavus, assembly GCA_028534135.1. Taxonomy (NCBI): domain Eukaryota; kingdom Metazoa; phylum Chordata; class Mammalia; order Carnivora; family Procyonidae; genus Potos; species Potos flavus. The sequence continues at coordinate 36,334,258 of CM052901.1, read as the reverse complement.
ATGAAAACAGATGATCCCTGCTCTTCTAGGGCTTATGGTCTAGAAATGTGTAAGTGATTAAATGTGTGTATGTGTTTGGGAAGGATTGGGAGAGGCACATATATATGTAAGCACACAAATAACTGTATATTTGTAGTTATAATATATTCCTTGTGTGGTTGTTGAGGATCATGTTGATGCATTCTAGGTAAAGCAGGGATACTGTTGAGGGCTGGCTTAGAAATGGCCTTTAAAGTGATTCATCACCTTCCCCCACTCTCTAGTATGGGGATTAGCTGTTTTCTCAATCTTTTATGAGGTTCTGTACAAATACAGCAGTGTTCCTTTTCCCTAAGCCTGTCCCTCAAAAACCAAATCGCTGTCCCTAGGCTGATCCTTACTGTAGACTAACCACAGGTCCTCTACATTGGGTTGTATAGAGGTGTATACATCTGGTATACATCCAGTGGAAGGGGCTTCTCTCTAGTTTAGACAAGTTTGCCCTCTGCTTTCCAAGCCTTGAACCTTTAGGTTGCATCTGCCTAGCCAGGCTTTAAAAAAAATTCATGTACCCAAGTTTAAAATTTGCACAGAAGTACCTATAGCACCAAAGCTGAATAGTAAACATAGCATTGTGGAAGGTTTGGGAAGGTTCCTAAAAGCAGAAAGAACCTGTGAGTATAGGGAACAGAGAATGTCAATATTCATGACATTTTTAAAACCATTTTGATTTTATCTTTTAACAGAATCAATAAGCTATAGACGGTGATGTGATACAAACACAAATATGTTGTTTATGTTACCTCACTTGCATCTCACTGAATGATTAGTTAACAATTGTGTGATGTAGGTGAATTTTGCCACCGTATACATAGATCTGTACACCTACATATATAGAAGTTCTTCTTCACTTCTTTATGTTATATTTACAATCTTTATGACTCCGTACCCATTTTAATTCCTGAGGGGTGTGCGTGTGTGTGTGTGTGTGTGTGTGTGTGTGTGTTTAAGTGTGTGTGTTTCTATATTTGTTTTTATTTGAGGGAATACAGCTCTCTTCACCACCAGATTTTAGGAATAAAAACATCAGTCATATGAGGTAAAAAGCAAAGGTAAGGTTAGCTAACACAAAAAGATGATTTCTCATCGTCAGCCATCAGAACTGAGTTGCCATAAAAAGAAGAAAAGTCAAGATGGTAAAAGGTGAGTTGTGCATGGTAATTCTTTTTTTTTAAGACTAGGGTTTATTAAAAAAAAAAAAAAAGACTAGGGTTTATTGAGGTATAGTTTACATTTGGTAAAATTCGCCCTTCTAAATATACAGTTCTATGAGTTTGGACTAGTCATGTAGTCATTTAGTCATGTAACTATCACCAGAATCAAGATTTTTCCAACATGCATTTTAAAATGCACAGTATACCTTCAAGTAATATTCTTCAAGTAATACTTCACTGTGTGGTAACCAGCTTGTGTAGTTTATATTTGTTATATATTTTATCATCATGTGTGATATAAACCCACAATACTGCTACTTTGTTCACTATACTCACTATACTTTTTATTTAGTTAATTATCTTTTTGTGGAATTAAAAGAAGAAAAATTATATTTTTATTCATTTGAACCATTTCTGGAATTTTAGTTTCTTTGGGCAAAAGTTTCTATACTTCTTAAGCCTGAAGAATTTTCTGTAATATTTCACATAATGCAGGGCTTCTGGTAATGAACTCTCTGTCTTGGTATGTGTGGAAATCTCTCATTTCGTTTTCATTTTGAAATATATTTATACTGGATATAGAATTTTATATTGATAGTTTGTTTTTCTTTCAGCACTTTAAAGATACCACTCTATTGTCTTCTGGCTTGCATAGTTTCCAAAGTCTACTGTCATTCCTATCTTTGTTTGCTCCTTTGTATTTTTCTTCTAACTGATTTTAAGACTTTTCACTTTAACTTTGTTTTTTAGCAGTTCGAATATGACATGTCTAGGATTTTTGTTTTTTATGCGTGTGTGTGTGTCTATCTGTCTGTCTTTGGTGGGTTATTTATCATCCTTGGTGTTCTCTGAACTTCTTGGATATTTGTAATTTGACATATTTTATTTTGGGGGGGAATTCTTTACCTTTATCTCTTCTTTTTTTTTTTTTTTTTTTGCTTCTCTTCTTGTGGGAAACCAATTTTACATTTGTTAGGCCATTTGATATTAACTCGCCTTGGATGCTCTCTTTTGTTTCTTATGTGTGTGTGTGTGTGTATGCGTTTATATGTTTATTTGCTTTTATTCTCTTTCCTCTTTGTGTTTCACTTGGATCCATTATTTCCTATCTTCAGTTTTACTGATTCCTTTCTCAACTTTTTTGAACCAACTGATGAGACTGTCAAGGACATTTTTTTTTTTAGTTCTTTTACTGTTTTTCATTTCTAGCATTTCACTTGACTTTTTTATAGTTAACATCATTGCTGGAAGCTCCATTTGTTTGTGCATGTTTTCTATATGTTTCACTAAAACTTTTCACATATTAAATATAGTCATGTTAAATTTTCTGTCTCATACTTTGAATATCCAAGTCATCTCTAAGGCCGGTTATATTGATTGCTTTGTCTATTGAGAGTGAGCTTTCTTTTTTTCTTGATTATTTGTTTCTCAAAATGTTTGTTTGAATGACAGACTTTGCTGGTAGAACAGTAGAGATTGAAGTAAATAGTAATTATGCCTTGAAATGGGCACAGTTGTTCTTCTAGGTCATTAATATGGGAGGTTGAGTCAATCTAATAAGATGAACTATTTTTGGGTTATGTTGTTGCTATGGTTACCCTCAATTCATCCCCAGCTTCAAGTTACTCTGTTACCATGTGCCTAGCATGGTGGTGGGGTTCTACATTTTCCTGCTCTACCCTCAGCTTTGGACCTCCCTTGTGCATCTCTGCTTCAAAGAGATTCTCTCTTTATGCTCTTGTGCCTCCCTAATAGTATGCTGGTTTTGCTTCTTATGAAGTGCTTGTTAGCCTGGGACAGGAAGGAATTCTCTGTTTTCTTTTTGGTGTGGGACTGGGAGGAGTTCCCTGTTTTCTTGATTCAGCCTCAGCCTTAGGCAGGTCTTGTGCCTCTGGGTCATGGAAGTGGGACTTTCTTAGTTATTCTTTCCCTCTGCTAGTGGTAAGATACTTCTTAATGGTCTGGGTCCAGGACTAATTCCTACCCCTCCCCAGAAGTAGAGGAATTACTGTTTTTTTTTACATTTCCCCCAGCTGCAGTAGGTCTTCCTCTATTCCCCTGGGGGGGAACAGTTTGCTGCCTTTCCCTTAAAGCTTAGGGCTCTTATTCCTTAGGGAGAAAGGAATTGGACATGGTTTCAGGATTTTCCTACTGCAATGGTTTCTGCTCTCTACTAGGTCAGTACTGTAAATCCATGGAGAAAAGCCTGTGAGCATGTATAAATTCCTCTTATATCTATGGATCCCAAGGGTATTGTACTCTCAGGCTAGCCCATACTTGGCCTTTAGCAGTTCATTAAAAATTTAGCTGAATTCTTTATACCACCTTCTATGATGTCCTTGCCTTTCCCCTGCAGCCACAGGTGAGCCTGTGCTCATGTTCCATCTCTCCTTGCAGATGCTTATCTTTCTTCAGACATCGGGCTAGGTGGTTGCCTTGAGACTTCACTCTGGGTTCAATAAAAGTTATGATTTTGTGGATTATTCAGCTTTTTCTTGTTGCTAGGGTAGGGATTGCAGTCTTTCCAGCTTTCCACATTCTTATCAAGAGCCAGAAGTCCATGTCAATTCCTTTTAACGGAATCTTCATGAAGCATCTACCTACCATATGCTAGGTCCTGTACACATTTATAATTCCTAAGAATTTTATATGTACCTATTCAGATCCAGAGGTAGAGAGCACTTTCTACCATCAGATCTTCAAAACAGAAACTTCTGTGTTACAAAAGGTAGATGATTACAGATGCTTTACTTACAGTAGACATATTTTCCTTTGTCACTCATTGATGTGACCTCTTTTTTTCTACTTCAAATTAATTTCCTTATGTAAAAAGTCTTGGGATGGTGTTACCATAAATTAATACCTCCTTCGTGGAAAATAATCTTGAGTATATAGAAAATGCTTTTAAAATGTTCATACTTTTTATGCCAATAATCCCACTTTTGGAAATCTATGATAAACACCGAAAATGTAGAAAAAGCATAAAGATTTATTTTAGCAGAAAGGTATGACATATTATCCTGAAAAGAGGGCCTCCTTTGGAACCAGGCAGACCTGATTCAGTACTTCCTTGACCATTAATTAGCTATGACCTTGAGCAAGTCACTTAACCTCTAAGTATACATTTCCTTATTTATAAAATGGAACTAATAACACTTACAAGATTTGATGAAATTTAAAAACAGTGTATTACTGATGTTATTATTTGTGAAAAGACAAATTCAGCAAAATCCTAAATAATAAAAAATAAGATGAAGTGAATACCTACTCAGTCAATTTCATTGTTCTGAAAAGCAATGTGTATGAAGATATCTAGCACCATAGAACTATCTTTAATACGTTAAACCAAGTATTCCATATTATTATATGTACACTCTCAATATAGCTATGTTAAAAAATCATGCATGTGAAAATGGTAAATTAAATAGAATAGTGAGATACTGCATGTAATTTTTTATTCCATATTTTTCTATATGTCTAATGTTTGTAATGTTATATTTTCTAGGTAAAGAACATACATATTTGTGTATATATATTAAATATATACATGTGTATGTAGGTATTAGAGAGTACCAAATGCTGCATAAATACCCTGTACAACAAAATGGAAGCATGATACCATTCAAAATTAATGTCAGAGTGACTCACAAAGTCCTTTGCTTTTTCAGTGCTGCCAACCACATCCCCTGCTGGTGTTTGTTTTGGTTAAGGTCTCTCCAATGTCTTCCAGCTTGTTTCCAAGGCCTTGTTCTCTGGCAGGTTTCCAGCTGTCTGCTGAGGTCTGTGCACATTGAAATGAAAGCTGAGTCGCACACTTCACATTGTAACCCTTTTACTTTCCTGCTTTTTTTTTCTAATTAGATGCTTATCTTTCTACCCTTTCCCACCTCCTGCCAGTATAAACCTCACTTAAAATGGTGGGTTTTATTTTTCTTTCTCTTTTCAGGAGAAAGTACTGTTCTTCCTTTTTCCCCCTAGTAGAGTCATAAAATATAGTTTCCTCTTCACCTTTAGCTGCTAGCCTTATAGCTTATGAGTTGTTACTTGAAGTAGAGGAATATTTAGAATTTTCCTGTGTGAGACTATATTAGTAAAAAGAAAGTAGGTTGGAACTTGTTTTTTAAAGGTACTATTAGAAAAATAAACAATTTCCCAAAGAGCAATGTACACAGAGAGACCACAGTTATTTTATGAAATATTAAGAAGGGGACTAAGACCCTTTAGGGTAGCATAGTGGGTGGCAAACTAACTCTCCCACTAACTGACACTATACATGTAACTTGTCTTTTCTGGGCTTTTAATTTACTCAACTATAAAATAATTGTGTTAGACTAGATAATCTCAAAGGTTTCATCTGGCTTTTTGACAATACACCTAGTATAGTGCCTAGAACTCAATAAAATGTAAACTATTCTTATTTTTACTATTATCAGCATACTTGTAACTGTTTTATATCACCTTCACCATCTTGCAAAATAGAAGTTGCTTATTGGTTGTTAGTTGAAGTAGTTTTTCATTTTACCAAATAAAATGATTGGCATCATTTTTTTTCTATTCTTTCCTCTATCACTTGATAAAAAGACCTCATATTTTAGCTCATTAATTACTATAATACCCAATGAAAAGATAAAACTGGGAAGGTAGGTGTATTGGGAAGGTAGGATATTTCATTATATGTTACTGATAACTAACACCATTTTGTTAAGCAGAATACTAGTAGGGTAAGACAAATAACTGAATCTCCAAAATGAACCATTTTGCCTTGAATTTCATGAAGTCTTGACTGCACCCTTAATCTCAGTCATCTATTCCCATGTTACCATTTGCAAGTGGTGAGGGCAGAAAAGGCAGTAGGAAAAAGTTTAAGGCAACCATTTAAAGCAAAGGAAAAATTTACTCGAAATAAGGTAAACCTCTATAATTGGGTCTAAATCTTAATTGTCACATGTGCCCCATACCAGATTGGATGAAATTAATGCTAGCAGAAGAAAGGGACTTTCCCAAATATCTTATTGTTCTAAAACTTAAAAATATACCCTGGACATAAGTAAGCATCTATCCTTGAGAGATAGTATCTATCTCTCATCTGCCCCTTGGTAGTCGGCAGATTAAGTCAGATGTATGAAAGTGTGGCATTACAATCACAAGCAAATTCCTGAATTGCTTGCATTCTGGAAGTACACTGTCGAATATGGAAATTTCTTTTCAAAACACTGTCAAATGTATCACTCTTAAGTTTGTTTTTTTAAGTCATTGCTTGACACATTACTTTTACTTGGAAATCTCACCAGACAGTTGAGATTTAGGTTTATTAATTACATTTTCTGGATTTGAAGTTGGAGCAGGGAATGGGAACAGAAAGGCAAGAAAGAAATGTCTTCAAAGTTGATGACATACAATTTATGATATTTTAAATTAAGTTTCAGAAACATGGTGCTGACATTTGGGTTGCCTAGCCACTAGGCCTATTGGATAAGGGTTTGAGTATTTTTCCTTTTAGGCTGAAATTATACTGTTTATTTGCCTACCAAATGTCTAGCACTGTGAATGCTTTCTTTTTAGGTAGGAAAGTTTCCTCACATCCTTGCCATTTTGCAAATATAGCTCAATTAAGTCAGCCAACAAATATTGCTTGAGCGCCCATAAAGTGCATAACACTGTGCATTTTATTATACATTGCAAGCCTGAGAAGCAGGAGCTGAAGCTGAAGCTGACTTGAGGCTACAGGCTTACTAGGTTGTGGTTCCTTTCTAGTGCGGTACCATAAGTCCAGAGCCCTCTCTTGGTTCTGCCTTTTTCTTGTGGCATCGCCTCCTTATGATAATATGCCTCAAAAGTGGGGCTTGGGCTTTTTTAAGTAATGCTCCTGTTGTTCTACCTGGGAAATATTAAATTTATCCCTTAAATAAAAATATTGCTTTGAATGTTTAAAATTTCTATAATAATTTTTTAAATATTTACCAAGTGCCTACTATGTCCCAAGCACTATGTTAGTCACTAGGTGCTAGTTAGAATCATCAGAAAACATTTTTGTTTTTTTTGGCTTTTATTGATTTAGTTTTAGTAGACTTACGGAAGGAGACATATTTTCCCTATGATTTTCTCTTATGATTGTGGCCTTTACATTTGAGGAGGGAGCGATATATAACAGGAAGGAAAGGGAAAGGTAGGGTGAGATTGGGCAAAATGAGGGAGGAATTAGGAATGTCAATTTTTGTTTTGTTTTTCCCTGAATGTAGAAAGTATAATGAAGCCTCTGAGACTCCAGGACACAAGTGTTTTTTTGTTGTTGTTGTTGTTGTGCTGTTGTTGTTGTTGTTTTCAATAAGAGAACTGAGGTTGAATATTTACAATAGAGGTGAAAAGAACTAATATAGGCTAAGTAAATTGAGACTCAGGGGACCAAATTAGTGGAAGGTACTGAGATTTAAAAGCCTTGGAAAAAATGGAATATTTCTATCTTAACCGTGACATCTCTCCAGCATATAACCTAGGCTCTGAGTTGTAGGCTTGTCTTTTCCTTTTTGTGTTATATCAAAATTTTCTTCTACCTCCTGATAAATCTTGAAGGAGGAAGAAGCAATAGCATCATGGGTCCAAAAGGTAAAAGTGAGAGTTACATGTGGGATTTGTGCTCTTAGGAGGCCACAATTAATTTTTTCACAACTACTATAATCTGTTTAGTAAGTTCACAGATATACATGGGGAGAAATTCAAATTCTATATTTGGTGTGTTGTGGTAAAGCAAAAGTTATGATCTCATATCTTTGATTTCTAATTAAGTTGATTTTATGAAGTTGTTCTAGGGATAGAAAAGACAAATTCAAATGTGTGGAGACAAATACGTATTTCTAAACAAATTCAAAGACAAGTAAACTATAGCATTGTGCCTTTGTTAAATCAGATAAGAGCACCCCAACTATAAAAATTTTTGTAAAATATAAGTATAAATCACTGTGGGGGGGAATAATAGTTACTTAAAAACAGATATACAAAATTGCACAATAGATGCTTAGTTTATACACTTAAAGCTCTTCCTAATTTATGAGTCCTAGGAAAATTTATGTGAACAAGCTTTTATAAATCATTTTTTAAGACTTATTTATTTCAGAGAGAGAGAGAGAGAATATAAGCAGGAGGAGCAGACGAAGAGGGAGATAGAATCTTAAGCAAACGCCACGTTGAGTGCAGAGCCCCATGCGGGGCTCAATCTCATGACCTGGAGATAACGACCTGAGCCATAGAGCCCCACACAGGGCTCAATCTCATGACTCAGATCATGACCTGAGCTGAAGCCAAGAGTCCGATGCTTAACCAGATGCGCCACCCAGGCACCCCTTTATAAACTGTTTTAAAGAGAGATGGAAGTGAGTAGGAGCAGTGCTAGAAACATTAATGTAATGTACTCTGTGTCTAATACACTAAAAATTTAGTTTTGTTTTATTTTGCATATACATATATATTTATATACTATGTATGTAGAAGTATGTATGCATATATGCATATACATACATGTATATGCTAATACATGTGTTTGCACATATACTATATCTTTGTATGTATGTATAAGTTATCCTATATAGAATATAAATTATATATATTGATATATGGATAAATAGATAGGATTGTGGTCAGATTCTCAGTAAATTCAGTAAAGGTGGTTGAAGAATCAAGAGTTCTTGTTTTCCTTGATCCTCTAGTATCTGACCACTAAAAAAGTTAGCTGGGTTTCCAGTACATTTTATGAAACAGACACTTTAGTAAATAGCATTTAGGCATTTCTAACTCTTGAAATAAGAAAGAGTCTTAACTTGGTTTTAAGAATTTCCAACATCTTACCATATTTGTTTATCTGTATCTAAGGTAGTTTTGTGAGTGATGCTAAAATTGCATTTAGAAATGAATGTGCCATGGTAGCTCTCTGGAGGTGTCAAAGAAAAAGTGGAAGCTCTTACATTCTTATGGTCCTGGGGCTATACTGAAGGCAGGTTCTTACAAAGAGGTTTATGAGTAAAACTGTGCTAAAATATAAAAGCATATCAGAATATATAAGCAGTTTTTTAACCTGCAGTCTTATTTTTTCCCTGTTAAGCTGTACCCAGGTTATAACAAATTCCTCCTCCACCAGAGCATGGAGAAAGAGAGGACAAATTAGGTATAAATTGTGTGTCATTTCAGTTGGAGAAATAATGATATAGAGGTGGTTTATGTGTAATTTGTGTTGGAAAAATAGGAAAGCTCCTTTTAGGTATGTCATTTATAGGCAGAGTCCCTTTATGAATAGGGAAAGGAGGTCGGATTATTCAGGGTCCCCTGAGGGAAAAGAAGATTGATTATATTCTAAGCACTGCCAGTAACATTTTGTATAAATCATTAACTCTGAAGAGAAACAAAACAAAACAAAACAAAACAAAAACACCACCATAATCAAAAAGGACAAGTTTAAGAGTTCTCACAGAAGGATAGCTTTTCTTGGCTCTGAGAAAAAAAATTACATTAAATAAAATTAGTTGATATACAAATTGGATGAGGAAGAAAAAACATGGAGAATGAAATTTTAGTCACTTTAGAGATAGTGAGCTTAATGTCCTAAAAGTGGGTAACATTTATTGAATGCTTACTTTGTTCCTAGTGCTTAATTTGCATTCTATCATTTATATTTCATAAGAGGGTTATAACGTGGGCACCACTGTTATCATTATCCTCCCATCTCATAAGTGAGGAAACTGAGGATCCAAGAACTTGAGTTACTAAACAACATCACAAACCAAGTAAGATGCAAAGTCAGTGGTAAAACCAAAATTTGCCTGGCTCTTAGGTTTGTGCTCTTAACTATACTATATTATATTCAACTCGATGTATACAATCCAGAGTCAAAAAGCATTCAACTAGTTCAGCCAGTTGAAAAAAAATCTGCCCAAGTATAGGAGTATATAGGAACCTTGTGAACTGAGGTCAGTTATGAAGATTGTTCATGATGTGTCCCTCAGCGTATTTGTTTCCTTCATGACAGGCACTACGACACACTCAAGTCTGAGGAACTTTTTCTGAGATTTAGAATTTCAGAAGTGGACAGGAACAAATCAGATGGCTTTTGAAGGACACTTGAAGCTCATGACTAAATTTCTACTTAGACTCTTGAAAGCCCTAGGAAAGCAGAAATTGCTTGCTGTCACTTCTTTATTCTTTTCTGGTGAGCAGAGGCCTGTCTCCAGGGCCAGAAGCTTTATGCCTCAATTACTGCTCCTACTGGGAGCCCCAGAGAAGAGAGAGATGACAAAGGATAATTGAAAGTTAGTGCCTCTCAAAGATAAAACAGAACTTCAGTATCTCCTTTGTGGATGATTCATTTCTGATTGGTAGGAATATTAAAAATTAACAAATTTTAAATGTTTTGGGTATTTTCTAACAGATGCATTTCTAGGAACCTGGGTGAAAATTAGATAGATAGATGTAATTTAAGGTAGGAACATGGGTGAAAATTGTATATATATATATATATATATATATATACACAATTTATATATAAATTGTATATAAATTATATATAATTTATTATAAATTATTTATAAATAATTATAATTATTATAAATTATATATAATTTATTATAAATTATATATAAATTATATAAATATATATATACACAAATATATATACACACAAATATATATATATACACTTTATAAATTATATAAGAATTTATGTATATTTAATTTAGGGTACCCTTGTATAGTCCCTGCCTAACAATAGAATTTCTTCCAGAGTCTAGGCTGGAATAAATTACATGTAGGGGCTAAGTGGCTATAGCTTGAAAGGTTAGAGGCTGGCAGAAGAAGAGAATTGAGCAGGTGGATGGAGGCAGATTTAGCATTGAGGGGAGGAAATGTATATACCAGGTGTGTTACTTAAGTAAAATTCTCTGTATATTGTCCCATCAAATGGACATACAGGTTTCAACAGAACTTACATCTTGAGGCTTTCCTGTGGTTAACCTCTGAAAGAATTTTGCAAACTGCCAAGTTCCTCCCACCCTGTCACAAAATAAAGTGTTAGAATGATAGTAGAAAACCAGCTACAAGTCTTGGAATGAATGCTTAAGAATTTATTAGTCTTTAAAACTAGTTTGCACATTTCTTCAGGGACAGACAGGAACTTTTAATTTTGGCTATACCTCTAGAGGACCTAGTAAAGTGCCTTGCATATAGTAGGCACAAGGGCATCAGGGATATATGACAAGCAAAACTTGCAATGTAGATGTAATATGTTTTCTATTGCCTACACTCATTTTCTCCCTTTATCAGTGTTGTCATCGTACAAGTAGGTATTATTAGATACCTAAAAAATTAGATGTTTCCAGAAATTCTATCTTAATCACCTATGTAATCTCTTTGAAACTAGCAGAATACATATGGGTGCTTGGCACAATTTCTTGTGGGACTAAAAGGATGTGTACAAAAGTGACCCCCTCCCAAATGACATATTTTAACAGGCACTCTCTGCAGATGTGCCCTGATGGAAAGAATTGACTAATGACACCCTGCTAAGCCAATGCTGGAGACAGGTTGGCCTTTCAAAATTATACCACCTAAGTAACTTTCTACCCTGACTATAAAAAAAGGTGGCAGTGTGTAGAGATAAATATTTCCAAAGGATGGAAATATTAGCCTTACTTTTTTTTTATTACTTTCTGCTGAATGAGTCATTTAGGAAGTTTGAAAGAGTATATTTTTTCTCAGGGTACTGTAGTTTGCTGTAGTGTTGTTGGCATGGCCAAGTATAAGGATGGTTTCAAGAGAGCCTCATACCTTCAGGAAGATGTCTAGAACATGTGCAAATATTTCCTGACTTAGAAGATTGGCAGCCATTAGAAAGAAAAACACATAAATAAGAAACTACAAATGTCCTTGCTTCTCTTAGCCTTCTACCCACGCTTGCCAGTTGGTGTAATGGGTTTTTTAACTACCTTAAATTTTAGTAAGTTTCAAAAAAAAAATTAAATGTCTCTAAATGTTAAACTCTAACAGTTTTAGTAATGTGGATTTTGCAGGTTCTACAAACACACATACACATACACATACATACATACATACATACATACACACACATACACACTGACCAACTCACCTTGGTTTGTTGGGTACTTTTCTAGTCCTGTGTCTTAGGAAACTTCTATCAGTCTAGGACATCATACATATATGCTTGATTTACGTCTTTTAACACTTGAGCAACATATTTTAATGAGTAAGAGATAGTTGTATCCTCCCCTCAACTGCACTATAAGGGTGAAATTAACAGATGTGACTAGAAAGGTGAAAACTAATTTAAGAAAAGTGGAAAACAGATACAGATATATTATATTTGTAGGGACCATAGTCTGTGTTCACTCCAAGCAGGACAATGTAAAAATTGGTTTGACTAATTTCTTCACCACTACCACCACCACCACCACCCTTCAAAAAGATACAGACAGAATTAATTGACTGGTTATTTGACAGAAATTACCAAAATTTTTGTTGGCATCCAGTACATATAGCTTTACTAAAATGCAAAATGGGGGTTCTACATTGCATCAAAAATGCTTTCTAGAAGAGTCTTCTCAGGCAGATTTTAATGCTTGGATTTCAAGAGAGGGAGATTAGAGAAGCACGATTTACTGTCAACCTACCCCCCTGAGGCCCTTCAGATAGGATGCTCTGGTATGAGGCCAGAATTTTCCAAATTAACCGCCCCCCCCCCGTTCCCTCAAACTTTTTGGATCTGGCAGTGGTGTAAGTGATAAGTGAGTTGGTTTGGAAGAGGATTTATAGAAACCAATTGGAATATGGCCAGTTATTTTATTCAAGTTAATTCGTTTAAAGAAATAAATAGCAAAGTAACTATTTTTTTATGGTTCTATTGAGACTAAATTGTGAAAACTTACACTCTACTGATCAGGAGAATTTGTTTTTTTTTTAAATAGGCAAAAGATATGCGTCTCTACAGCAACTTGTATATATAATTATGTGCTCTCAAGTCCCTTATAAATAATTTATTTCTTTGGAGTTGTGTTGGTGCTGTGAATTACCTTTCCATTTACCCAAATTTTATATATCATGATGCACTTGGTAGAGAATTACAGTGCAGGTAAGGTAGCAGAGACTCAGTGCCTGAGAATGTATCTCAGGTTTATATAGAAGCAAAAGCTGCTTCTTTTAGGATGCAATTTACTCTCCATTTGCATTAAAGCCTGCAGAATGAGATGTGGACCCAAGCAACTTCACTTGGCCCCAGTCAAACTTTTCATTCTAGAAAGGCTATGAAAGCAGGGACTAGAATAATATATACTGCTTTTTAAATTTTCTCTGTAGTAGCACTGTGCCAAATCAAATTTTGTTGCTTAATTCTATATTTTGTGGTTTTTTTTATTTGAATCTTATATTCCAGGGTCCTTTATAATCAGGTAGGGGGATGGGAGAAATGGAGAGAAGAATGGTAGAGAAATAGAAAGACCTTAGAATTAGGGTTGCCAGATTAGACAAATAAAAATATAGGATGCCCAGTTAAATTTGAATTTTGATAAAAAACACATTTTTGTGTGTGTTGATGTGTCCTAAAAGTATATACTTATACTAAAAAATTACTCGCTTATTTGAAATTCAAATTTAACTGGACTTGTCCTGTACTTTATTTGCCAACCTTATCTAGAACCAACTTGACCTGGATCACAGATCTGCCACCTGATAACCCTGTGTCAAGAAATAAGAGGAAAATTGTTCCTCCTACCTGATGTGATATGGCAGAGAATGCCAGTTCATCCTATCTAAGAAGTTGCCAAAGGGTGGGGAGGAGGTGATCTTCTGGGTCTAAAACAGTGGCCACTCCTCCCTGCTTCTGGCAAATATTTGGTATTACTTTCAAAGCTCTATAGCAAAACTGCTTTGCTGGTACTTGTAGGGGCCACTGAGTTCAAATGACTAATTCTCTCCTTACTGAGAGGCTGAGTAGGGGAAAGAAGGAGAGTTTTCTCTTTGGCAGGCCAAGAAGAGCATTTTGCCTGCTCAGTCCCCTGGGCTAGAGAAGAGAATCGAGATCACTTTTTTTTTTCCTCCAAAAGTGGAAGGGCTCTGGGCTGCTGACTTGATTCATCATTCTCCAGTTTTATCATGCCTAATATGGTTCCAAGAACCAATGTGATTGCAATCAATAGCAATCAATGATTTGTGTTGTTTTGTTTTGTTTTTGGTGAAAGACCTTATGTTCTTCTATTTCATAGGCCAGGCTATCACTGGCTACAATCAACAGACTGTTCACAGAAAGACTATTTGTTATTTAGAGCCCTGTTGCATGTGGTCCATTTTCTTTGTGAGTTGTGAGTTAAATCATTCATTTGGCCTGTGGCACTGGGAGGTTTACCTTAAGGAAGGATACATGGGCATGACTGATCTACAGTGCAAAGTAGAGGCAGACTGCCACCAGAACTATTTAAATCCAGTCATCATATCAAGCTGCTCCTAATTCCCTCAGGATGGCTCAGAGAATGTACTACTTAATCTTTCCCTTTTTTAAATAATGTTTTCTCAAGGGAAACTGATAATCTGCAAAGGAATAATGCTTCTGTAGATTTTGTGAAGATTTCTCAAAAGGCAGCAATATACTTAATGTCTCCAGCTGATGTGGCATTGTTAGTTATGCCCTCTCCAGATTTGCCAAGAGTCCCAGTAGAGACAGAAATAGGGCCTGAAACAATGTCATTTTTTTCCAGCTTTTCCAGGGACTCCATTTGCTGGAACTTTTACCATCATCAACTTTTTCTAGAGCTTTAGGAAAAAGTAGTTCCTAAATAAGAAGTGGAGAAAGCCATGTACTATAATGTAGAGATACAAAATAAGTTAGTTTTCTATTTTAGCCAGTAACAATTCAAGCTAACATTAAGAGTTTACTATATACCAGACACTATTGTATATACTTTATAGGCATTAACTCATTTGATCCTTATAGAAATCCCATAAGGTATAAATGTTATTTTCATTTTCTATATGAAAATGAGGCATAGAGAGATTAAATAACCTGTCTAAAGTCATGCAATAAGTGGCTAAGCCAGATTTAAAACCAGATCTCTCTGGCCCACAAAGCCCTCACCTTTATGCTATATAGAACTACCAGAGGATTGTTAAGTACAATTTCTACATGATATCGTTGGATCCATGAGAACATGGAAGGTGGAGCCCTCAGGCCCCGAGGGAGTGTTTATGATGAAGCTCCAGTGTATACAACACTCCCAGTTTCAGTAGCATTATTGTTTTCCTCTAGTCAATCTCAGCCTTTCTGATGAAGACAGAAAGAATTAGAGAATTATCATTTCAGTCAATTGACAAAGCTAAATTACATGGTACATTTTATGGGGAACAGTAGAAGCTACATAAGAAATTAATCAGCCATTCACGAAGTGCCTGTTCTGAATAGTAAATATTTAAGAATATTTTAAGAATAAATTTTATGTAAAACCTTTTAACAGCAAAGTGTCTGATGCACAATATAGGTTTTAGAACCAACCAGAACAGAAATAAATTAGACGTGCTATTGATATTGTGCTATACAATTTCAAGAGGGAAAGCTCTTCCCTCAAAAAACTAAACAGGAGGCACACACTATTTAAAAGACTAACCCCTTTAATGAGGGTCCTGGCCAGGGAGGTATTGGTTTAGGTTCATGGAATAGATTCTAAATAGTCAGCTAAAAATTCATGTTGGAACTTATTTAGACATGAGTTTAAAATATGCAGCTTCCATCCTTGTATAATCAAGTCTCCCCAGTCCCCTGCCATGCCACACTGGGAGTATGTATTTTGGTGTCACACAGATGTGAATTTAACTCCATGATGTGAATGACCAGGAGGTGGGTCACTTAAAATTTCTAAGCCTCAGTTTCACAAAAATAATCAAGACAAAAAACCCATTATACAGCGTAGCTGTTATTATCCCCATGAAAGAACATGCAAAAAACCTGTCATCAATACTGAAAACATTATAAAAATGTTATTATCCCTGAGAGTGGGGGAATTGGGGAAGGAATACCTTTCTTTAATATAAAGTTTATTTTACTGTTCACTACTCAATAAGCTGAGGCAAATGAAGAAGAATTAAACTCTATTGCAGGACAGATATGAAAGGACTTCCTAAAGGTAGTATTATTTACAGATGACAAAACTCAAGCTCTAAGAGTGGGAAGCGACTTGCTTAAGGTCAAATAACTGGAGGTGTAAAGCTTCATTTTTGTATCAAAGTACCATGTTCCTATACCTTGCTAACTCACACTCAATTGTTCAAGGTTTCTCAGATATTAACTACTGCTCTAACTTCCAGGTGGTCATCCCCTAAGTATCCTACTTCTTCCCGGGGAACTGAAGATAAAATATCTAATTTTCCCCTCTCATACCAGATTGTACATAATTAAAATGGTGATAATTCAAACTTATAGTAATAAATATTATCATATTAAACCAATAAAGCTATAATGTTTGATTCAATGTACCTCCAGATTCGAATGATTCAAATGTACCTCCAGACTCTTATAAGTGACAGCTATGAGTAAAAGATATTTTTAAATTCATACTAAAGGGGCCTGTTGGAATAGCCAAATTATGGAAGAGCCCAAATGTCCATTGACTGATGAATGGATAAAGAAGATATAGTATATACAATGGACTATTATCCATAAAAAAGAATGAAATCTTACCATTTGCAACGATGTGGATGGAACTAGAGGGTATTATGCTAAACGAAATAAGTCAGTAAGAAAAACAAATATCATATGATTTCACTCATGTGGATTTTAAGAAATGAAACAGATGAACATAGGGGGAAAAAAGAAGCAAACCATAAAACAGACTCTTAACTATAGGGAACAAACTGAGGGTTGCAGGAAGGGAGGTGGTTGGGGGGATGGACTAAATGGGTGATGGGCCTTAAGGAGGGCACTCGTGATGACCACTGGGTGTTATATGTAAGTGACAAATCACTAAATTCTACTCCTGAAACTAACATTACACTGTATGTTCACTAGAATTTAAATAAAAACTGGAAACATAAAAAAGAGGCCTGTTGGTGTTCAACACAAGGAGAAAAATATTCATAAATCAGGATTTAGTTTCTCCAGCCTCTGAAAAATGAAACCTCTGTCTCCAGCTCATATTAGCCCCCTTCACATCTCTTTCCCTTGACAAGTTCCTCTTTTTTTATATCCCCCCTCATTTTTTTTTTAGATATTACCAACTCTAAGTATGGTAAATGACCTTTTCTGCTGTGAGTCTTTCTCTCTCTCTTTTTTTTTTTTTTTTTTTGGACAGAATCTGGAGAAATGTAAAAGAAACTTATTAGTTGATTTTCTAGAATCACTTTTCCACCATGCTTATTTCCATGTGCTTTGTATTATTATGTGAAATATTGAGTAACTTGCCCCAAGTATATTAGGTGGCAATGAACATTTGAAAGCACTGAAATCAAGTAAAGGTCTGGCCTGCCTCACCTTAAAAAGTTTCTCTGTATTTTTCCTTACATGGCCCTGTAAGCAGGTCAAATAATTACTGATATTAGATATGCAGAGGGACGAGAGGCAGTGAGAGAAAATAAATGAAAGAATATATACTCTTGGATGTTAATGTTGCATTCTTTCCAGAGAAATTCATAATTTGACATGAACTGAGAAAACTGTGTTTAAGCAACATTGTGAGCAAAGGTAATATCAGGCCTGGACTTGCTGCCTTCTGATGGAGCAGAATGCTGTTATTTCTGTATTTCCATGGTTCCCAAACAGGAGCACATATCAAAATCCTCTGGCAGAATAATTTGAAAAAAACAAATGCTCAAGACACACTCTAAGAGATTCTCACTGGGAACCACTGTCTATCTGAAACCGAGATTCTAGGTGTATACTAGAAACCTCAGAGAAGATTTATTTTTTTTCAGAAATGGAAAAAATTAAGTATATGTGCTGGGAAGTTAGAGATTTGTGATGGAGTGATTTGCAGGAAAGATATCCCAGACCAAAAATATGTCCTACAGAAAAACCTGCCACATTTCTTGAAATTCCCATTATTAGAGAGTCATTCCTCTGGACTTCTTACCAGAAATCACCTGTTCACATGCATATTATATAAATTAAGTAATGCATTAAACCACTAATTAACACTTTACCACAAATGAGATTAGGTCTCACCTTAATCCCAGGGGAAATGAGGCACAAGGCAGGTAAATTATTTTTGATGGCTGTGAGAGAGGGGAGAGGGAGACTTTTGTAACATGGGGAGGTTTTCCCAAGGAAAGCAAAGCCAGATGTAACACCTATGTAAGAGGAGAGCGTTATGGGCAACATTGGAGGGGCCAGTGGAAGGAGGACGGGGGAATGAAGGCAAAATACCCTTTGCCGGAGGTTATCCAATTGCCCTTGATGAAGGGAGCCTGCTTCTCTCACTCTTTCAGTATCCCAAGTATCGCTTGCTCAGAAAGACCCACCTCTGACCCTGTTTCATTTAAATGCAAAGCAACAAAAGAAGAAAGACTGGAGGGACTTAATCCTACAATTTAAGTTACAGGGTATTAAACAGCTGATTGATTTGGCCTGTTCAGTGAAGAGAACATACACACACACACATACACATACACACACACACACACACAGGCACAAATATTCAAAGCAACTGTCAATTCAGAGAAAAGTTAAGCTATATATTAGACAGATGGAGAAACAACTTTCTCAATCTTTTTTGCAAATGTCATTTTCATCTGAATCTCAGCCAGAGTTGTGGGTCCTACTAAGTCCTTTGGTGGAAAGGAAAACTAACTCTTGGGAGAAAGAAAAATACTGTCAGAACCTTTCAATATGCTGAAAATGTAGGCTCAGGGATCTACTGATAGAGGGATAGAGGGGTTGGGGTAAATTGTCACTTAGATTTGGTTATTTTAGGTTACCTGAAAAAAGGTGAAATGGTGAAAGTTCTGGTCTTGGTTGTAAAAAGTTTTGGGACATCGGTAATCATGAATTCTACTATGAATTTTATCTTTCTTTCCAGATACCAATAAAGTGCATTTGTCCAGATGTCCTGAGCAGTATATAGTTAAGAGATTATATTCCCTTAAAAAATGTGGTCTTCTTTCATCTGCTCTTGGATCATCCAGTTGTTCTTTGTTCAGATGACTTAAGTCTTGGACTTTTTCCCCTTTTTTATATTTGACCATGTAAAAGAGGGATTAAAGCACGTAGCAAACCTAAGCAGCAGGATTTAAACCAAGCGAAGTGCATGAGCTCTCTTTCTTACTTCCCTCCCACCCCAAAGTTAGCATCTATTCCTTAAGCAGCACCAACGTTTTCAATTAAGAAAGTCAGCTGAAGTGGTATGAGTAGGGACCACTTTCTTAAGGGAAGCCCAGAAGCCAGGACTGAAGTCTTGGAAGAAAATGTAGTGGAATTAAAATCTAGTCAGTATGGATTTACTGGAAGTATGCTCAAACTTCCCCAAACCCCCAGGATCTTAACAGTTTTGGTGGCAAAGGAAGGTGAGATGTAGTGATTTTTAAAAAGTTTTTTGAATACCCTATTACAAATACTCTTGCGAACTAAATCTATCAACCAAGTAATGAATTTTTTTCCTTCTCTGGCTTACCAGTTTCTTCCTGTAAAGTTCAGTGCTGTGTTGCAGCCATCCTTGAAATGACTCTTTAGTTTTTATTTTATGACCTTTTGAAGTGGTTGATTCACAGATTCTACTTTCACATGTTAATGCCCTTAGTACAGTGGTTCTCAAAGTTTAGCCTCTGGACCAGCCACACCAGTATCACTCAGGAACTCATTAGAAGTGCAAATTCTTGGTTGCCACCCCAGAAGTACTGAATCAGAAACTCAAACTAAGGAAGGAGTGCTGGTTGTGGGAGCAGGCCAGCTGTGTTTTAACAGATATTTCTGATGCATGTACCAAGTAGAAGAGCCACTGCTTTAGTATGCTCCTTATCCTTGAAGGTGCTCCTTTTTTCCCCTATTGCACATACTACATGTCCCCATGTCAGGCATATGCATTTATATACATTATTTTCCACATTAAGTCCTTAGAGGATATAGACTTGAAGAAGGTATTTAAGACTCTCTTTCATAATAAAAATAAACTATAAACTATGAAAGGATGTCCTTGGGCATTGATAAAAGCAAATCTGATTCCTCTACTCCCACACCACAAATCCCTAAAAATGTAGAAATACGTGTAGCCTTGGTTTTGATTATAGAATTAGTTACTTTTCCTTGCTTTGCATATGTATCCTGTTAGTGAATTGGAAACTTGAGCAATTTGTTCCTTACATCTTAATATACAGTTGAATAGCGTTTTGGGGCTGTCTTCACAAAATTCTTTCTTGGCAAGTTACTGGTGGCAGCTTAGTGCCATGGTTTGGAACACTGTAACAGCATTCTGTAGTAAATTTCCCCAAGATGATGGCTTACAATTGACTAAATGTTTTTACAGAACTTTCAGATATGAAAACCTGGACAAGGTTTCTCAGAAAGGACGTAAGTTGCAGTTGGTAATGGAGAGAGCTGTATGATCCCCTCTCCTGGTAGGATTTATAGAGTGAGATATTTGTAGTTGATTTGAGGACCTTCATTTTTTTGCTGCCATATTGGTCTACTCCAGTTAACTTGGTCGATCAACTTAATAATAAAAAAGAAACTTTGTCAAATCACTTGTTTGACTAAATTAATCCTTGATTAACTGTATGGCTGGTTATTTCATTCAAGACACATAGCCTAAAGAGAACAGCATAAGTTTGATATATTCTTTATAAGAAACTGAGGAAACACTAACATCTGCAAGCCACATGAATATAATTTTATGTTTGGTTAATGGGCTTCAGATGAAACTTAATCATTTTAGTCACAGGAAGCACCAAATTTTTTATACTCTAGTACACTTCACCTACATTTCTTTTAACTTGCACCCAAGTTGACTAAACCCAGGTTTGCTATGGTCTGGTATGTAACATTGTAAGTGCACATGTCAGATGATGAATGTTTTGCTCTCTCTAAGTTGTTTCAGTATTTACAAGGGAATCTTAAGTTGTATTAGCTCTCCTTATTCTTGCTTTAAATAAATAAAAAAAATAAAATAAAACCTGGATTGCTTTGGGGGGCTGCATAGTATATTGCAGAAAGCATGAGCTTTGGAGTCTCTCAGACCTGGGTTTTAACCCTAACTCTGTCCCTTTCTGGGTGATGTTAGGCAAATTATTTAACTTATCTGAGCCTCAGGTTTCCTCATCTGTAAAATTAAGGATGGCAATATTTACTTCACAAGACACAGTACCTGGTACTTAAGAATTGCTTGGTAAATTCTAGTTACCCCCCTTTTAGGACAAAGGTATCTACACTTGAGAATCTAAATTAATAGACATAAACATGGAGTTGTCCTGGTGGCCTGGGGGAGTATACTGTTTGTACTCCTGACAGAATCAGTCATGAGCTGTATATATGGTAATATATAAACTGTTGAACAGAGGGAAAGAGAAGGGGAAAGAGCCTGAGGTTGGCATCTCTATGATCTGATTTAATAACAAGATAAAAAGAGGAGTTTTGATTCAATGAAGAAAACAATGCCAAATGGTAAAATGCAAATACAGAATTCTGAGGAAAGAAGTAAAAAGTAGGATTGGGAGGAACGAAAGATATCTTTATAATTGAACTATGGGAGAATTCAGAAATCATTGTAATACGGTGCATATTGTAATAGGTACTATAAAAAGTGCTATGAATGACAGATTTGTGGGAGAAGAGGAGGAAGAGACATACTGAAATTATTCTAATTGAGAAGATTGGGGGTGGGGGAGTTTCTGGAAGCTTTCTCCTTACAACATCTCACCTCCTCTAGTTGGGAGACAAGTCTGCATTTATAGCATACATTATTTCCTCATGTGACTATCTTCTGAATGATGATCTTTAACTTATAAAACACAAGAATGAAGGAAAATTATTGCCAATAGAAGATATTCATGCCTCACTTTTTTTGAGACAGTAATATTTTTTCATTGTGCTTTGACTTTGACAGAAAGAAGATAACATGAAATCCACTAAACCGCTGTAGATATTATGGTTTTTTTGTGGAAGGTGAAATATGTAATTAAGGTATCAACTCATGCCACACTTTTTTTTCATGCCTCACTTTTTAACACCACACTAATGTACCTAACATTAAAAGAATAGCAAATGTAATAATACATTAAGATGAGCAGTCACTCTATACCTATTAGTCAATCAACAATAGTTATTGTTTTCCTGTAAGCCATATGACCCATGAAAATAATTTTATCTAATTTTTATCACTTTTTCAAGTTTTATTTTATCAATCACACTTGAAAGGAAAATTCAAAGTAGTAATAATATTTTTGTTGCTTCTTCTACTGATCTGTTTTCTGTAATAATTTCTTCTTTAAAGAAAAATCTTTTGGACAGCTTCACCTTATGAATATTGATCTAAATACGTTCTTTTAGATACATTAATAGTTGCTTACAACAAATTTGAAAACCAATAAATTTTTTAGAAAGTTCTGCTGAGGAAGTGTCTAGGTACCTAAAAACTCTCACTGGAATTCTTATTCTTAACGGAATTCCAAATTCTGGGATTATGTTTATTCTTCACTTTTGCCACGTGATCTTCAATGGTATGTAAACAGTCTGTAATAAAGTAACACTAATGCTCCTGGAATGCCATGAAAAATCTCATCTTAGTCCATTATGTCATAGGGTTAGTGCTCATGTACATACGATGCTAAACATCTGGATATTTGACATTTGAATGTTATGGCATGATATTGATATTGCCAATGTGCATCTTCATTATTTAAGAACCTTCATGGGTGCAACAGCAGTAGAGAACAACATCAATATTTGTTATGTTTGTAGGCCATTCCAATTTCAGGAAGAAGAAAAAAATAATATGCCAGGCTAAGGATACCATTGCCATAGGACCACTGACATTTTAGGAACAGAAATAGGGACATTAGGAACACTTACAGGAATAAAAGGGTCTGATATTCTTAGATACAGCAGTATCTAAAATTAACTATCCACATATATGAGGCTATTTTGAAGAGATGCTAAATCAAATAAGTTTAATCAGTAAGTGGGTTGCTGAGGTGCAATTAAAAAATTATTTTAGGGACACCTGGGTGGCTCAGTAGGTTAAGCATCTGCCTTCGGCTCAGGTCATGATCCCAGGGTCTTGGGATTGGGCCCCACATTGGACTCCCTGCTCAGCAGGGAGTCTGCTTCTCTCTCTGCCTGCTGTTCCCTCTGCTTGTGCTCATTCTCTCCCTGTCTCTCTCAATCTAATAAATAAATGAAATCTTTAAAAAATTATTTTACTCAACAAATAGTGAAAGGCAGTACTGTATAATCATTAAAAACATGGGATCTAGATTTTCTGGATTTATACCTTGGCTCAGTCACATGTGATCCTGGACATGTGACCTCTCAATTTTCTCATCCATACAGTGAGTATAATAATAATCCTCAGTAGTAAGTAGTAAGGATTAACCAAATTTATATATGTAACAATTCTTAGAACAAAATCTAGTACATAGACAGCCATGTAAAATTATTTATTTTTATTGTTTTTAATAGTTGAGTTTAATGGCTCATTGTTGGAAATAGTGGCAACACAATAATCAGCATATTAAAGAAATTGAGATTGATTCATTTCCTTTTTTAAGCAATCATTATTTTTATTACTCTAATCTGCTATTAAGAATATAGTATTGATGGGCACCTGGGTGGCTCAGTCGGTTAAGCATCCGCCTTCGGCTCAGGTCATGATCCCAGGGTCTTGGGATTGGGCCCCACATCGGGCTCCCTGCTCAGGGGGAAGCCTGCTTCTCCCTCTCCCACTCTCCCTGCTTGTGTTCCCACTCTCACTGTGTCTCTCTTTGTAAAATAACTAAATAAGAATCTTTAAAAAAAGAATATAGTATTGCTCTATAAACTTTGATCAGAATCACACCCCTCTTAAGATATGGGCTTTCAGTTAAGAAGCAAAAGATTGGTACAGATTCATGTTGCACATTACTCTTTAGCCCGCGACCAAGCAACAAAATGTAAATAATTTCTAAATTAAACCTTGCTTTTTGTCAGAAGATCTGAAGTCATTAAAATGTTAATATGCATTGTTAATATTAAGATGAAAGGATCAGGAACCAATTAAGAGAAGAATAAAGATAATTCTCTCAGTAATCTAAGGAAATAAATTCAATTGAATAATAAAAATCCGAATTTTCTGGAATCTAAGGCCAAATTAAGAAAAAAAAGGAAAACTATTAAAGGAAAACTACCCAAAACTATTATGGCATTTACATCGATTTGTAGAGAACTGTATATTTAAAGGAAATAAAACCAATTTTTTGCAATCATATTTCAATTGGTTCAGCCCAACAAAAGAAAGCCTTAATTTACTTGGGGTTTTGTTACATAAATAACTTGTAGGACAATGAAGGAAATAACGAAACTAGCTTAAAAAGCTATTTCCAGGAGTTTTTTGGCAGGTGGGCCCACATTCAGCAGAGTTTCAAAAATCCTCTATCTATATTAACCTTCAAGACTGACTCTGCAAAATATATGAATAAGCAAAGTTTCCTCTGCCATTTCCTCTCCTTTTTTTGTTGCTGCTTCCTTTATTTTTCCCTTCCTCCCTTCCTTTTTTTTTCTTCCTTTCTTTGATTTGATAGAATCCTTCACAGGATTGTCACCTAAAGAACCCTAGCTGATCAAGTAAATTGACCTATATTGCCTGCCTTTCTCTGCTCTACTTAATAAGGGAGCAAATGGACTCTGGCACTTTAGAAAGCTTTCCAGCAAAAATGGGATCAAGAGTGTTTTTTGGTTCTCTCACAATTAAGCTAAACATTTAGTCAAAGAGAACTTTTTATTAACTGGTAAGTACATTACCAGCACTGTCAATATAGTAAGAATAAAATGCCACCTGAAGGAATTTTTCTGGGATAGTGAGACTATTCTATACTTTGACTGTGGTGGTGGTTACATGACTGCATGTGTTTGTCAAAACTAATAGAAATATACACTAAAACAGGTAAATTTTACTAATGTAAATTATCCTTCAATAAACCTGCCTAAAAAAAAGTGTACCATCTCCAATCTTTTCTTTCTTCTTGGTGTTAGGAAGGAATTTGAAAGATATGTGGGTGGATGGATGGATGGATGGATGGATATCCAAAATTTTATAGAGATAAAATTATGTAGTTATAGAAAAACACTGAGACTGAAACCCTAGAAGCAGAATTTCAGGCTCAGCCACACCTTGAGCTCTTCCAAGTGACACCAATAAGTTTACTTTCCCTTTCTGGAGGTCGTTTTTGCCTCTACAAACCTAAAGGTTTGGCCTAGAATCTCATTAAGTTCAGGCAGTTCTCTGTTGAGGTGACCTGATTTGGAGGGAGGGTGGAAGGAGAGGTTAGGGAGATTTGTTTAAGTGTCAGAAAGTAAATCATCTGTCACAAAAACAGGTGGAATGGATAATGTAATGTGAAATTTGAGAAACATCTGTTCGCCTATAGCAGTGTCTGGGTCAAGATGGAGCCACCTGGGTAAAGTGATGTATCGGGTTGCCGAAATCAGAATCTCATTGACCCAAGACATTTTGACCAGTGTAAAAAGAAACTATTATCAGTTTTGTAGTTTTTAGGGTTGTTTTTACTTTCTTTAATTTCTGGGATTTTTTTTTTTTTGGAGCTAGTAGAGGAAGAAGAAAGTTAATTAATGAAGTTATTCTCAGTGTAAGAGAAGTATACTTATCTTAGAAGAGTAAAGATTGCCTCTAAGATGAATAATTATTATTTTATGAATATTTTATTGGTCTGCTTTCATGTAATTTCTTGCTCGAATAGATCTCTTTAAATTAGAGAAATGAGAAAAACCTGTATCATTGGTTGCCTCAATATAGAATGTGAAGGAGTAATTCATTGAGCAATATTGAATGTGCTGTAATATAACCTGATTATGTCTGGGAGACCTGGGTTTCCTTTCCCATGCACAAATAGACCTACAAAAAATAGTAAACTTGATAAGATGATAATTTGGAAAAGAAATAATAGGAGCCAAAGCAAACCATGTTCTCTGGTTGAACTTGGTTGTCTTGAACCTATAAATAGCATCTATAAATGAAACCTACCAGATAAGATTCTCCAGTGATAAGTTGGAGTATTTTTGTGTCAGTTACTTGTGAATAATTGTATACAGCCAGCGTAAGCATGGTTTTAGTGATTCATAACCTAATGAGGGTTATGAATTAAGATAAAATAAGATAAAATTAAGAGAAACTCTGGCTTGAGTTTAGAGAACTGCAGCAACTGAGAAGACTGCATATATCTCGGAAACACACTGGAATGTGTTCAACAGAGTGCAGGGACCCAGGTTTCTATTGGAAAATACTTTAGAAAAATATATTATAGATATCCCCGATGAGAGATAACTACTTTATAGTGTTCACTTAACAGCCACGTGCATAAGTAGAATTCTTTGCACTACCTTATTTCGTGTTCCTATAATCACATGTTTGATTATGGAGGGTGAGAGGGTGCAGAAACTTTCTGAGGGGGCAATATAAGTAGTTGGGGATCCCTTGCCATACAGAAAGCTTGTAAAGACTAATAAAACTTGTTGATGGTAATTTTTAATTGCCTAGTTGACCCTGAACCTCTTAAAGGTGAAGTCCTAGACTAAATTTGTTTTTGAAGCTTAAACCTAGCACCTTGCATTGAATAAATTAGTTGTTTGGTTTTATATTCTTTTAGTAATTGCTATATGTCGGGCACCATGTTACTTCTTTCATGTATGTTCTTTTAATCTCTAAAACATTCTTGTGAAAAAGGTAGCATCATTCCTATTTTACAGATGAGGAAACAGACTCAGGGAGGTCAAGTGACTTACCTATGATTGGTCACGTAGTTAGGTAATGGTATGAAGCTAAAATGCAAAAACCGACATAATCTTTCTACCATAGCAGAGCTTGCTTCACTGTCCAAAGAAATTAACCATATATTAATGCATTCCTCTAATACATTACTAATAATTATTAAGCTGTTTCTTTTGCTAAACTGTTCTGTAAAGACTAGAGGAAATTCATACTTAATGTTCCCACAGTCAGTATTTAATTTATTTTCATTTTTAAGTAACAGTTTTATTGAGATAAACTTCACATAACGTTTACTCTTTAAAAGTATATAATTTGGGGGTTTAGTATATTCATAAATTTGTGCAACCATGATTACTATCTGATCCCAGAACATTTTTATGACCCACAAAATAAACCCTGTGCTCATTAACAACCATTCCACATCCTGCCTCTCTCCAGCCTCTGGCAACCATTAATGTACTGTCTCAGAATATTTGCATATTCTGGAAATTTCACATAAATGGAATCACACAAAATGTGACCGTGGATAACTAGCTATCTTCTCTTAGCCAGATAATTATCCTATACAAATTAAATAGAGGCATAAGACATTTTTGAAAACACATAATGGTGCTACTTTTTATGGTTCATCATGGTATGAATCAGTGTATCATTTTTTATGGCTGAATAATATATAATTGTATGGACATACCACATTTTATTAATTCTTCAGTTTTGTGGGACATTTGGGTTATTTCAATGATTTTGGCTATTATGAATAATGTTACTGTGATGATTCATGTACAAGTTTTTGCATGGATATATGTCTTCAATCTTAGTGGGTGTATACCTTGGATTGGAGTTGCTGGGTTATATGGTAACTATATGTGACCTTTTGAGGAACCGTAAGATTGTTTTCCACAGTGACTGAGCCATTTTACATTCCCATTAACAGGAATGAAAGTTCTGATTTCTTTCCATCCTCCCTAATACTCTTTTCCATTAAAAAATTATTATAGCCTTCCTTATGGATATAGAATGGTATCTCATTGTGGTTTAATTTGCATTTCCCTAATGACTAGTACTGTTGAGTATATTCTCATGTGCTTATTGACCACTTGTGTGTCTCCCTTGAGTTGATGTCAATTTAAAATCCTTTACTAATACAACTTCTTGATCAGATATATGATTTGCAAATATTTTCTCTTATTCTGTGGGTTTTCTTTTCATTTCATTTTGATAAAGTCCATTTTATCTATATTTTCCTTTGTTGCTCTAAGAAAACATTAGCTAACCCTATGTTACAAAGATTTACTATGTTTTTCCTAAGAGTTTTATAGTTTTAGCTCTTAAATTTAGGTAGGTGATCCATTTTAAGTTAGTTTTTGTATATGGCATGAGGGAGAGATACAAATTCATTCTTTTTCAGGTTGTTTCAACACCATTTGTTATAAAGACTTATTCCTTCACCATAATTATCTTGACACTCTTGTCAAAAATCACTTGAACATAAATATAAATGTAAGAATTTATTTAAGTTAATTTCATCTAATTATCAAGGCTTTTTTGATGTCTGCCATGAATTTGATTTAGATATTTGAGTTTCACACTAAATGAAATGGTAATAAGATATAAACCATCCTTACTTGGAGTAAAATAATTATTGAAATAATTTTGTCATCAAGGAAGGAAATGTGAATTGTTTCTAACTTTGAAAATAATTACACTTGGGTGTTTGTTACAGTAAATAATTTTCTACTATAGTTTAACTTTAACTGTGAAACGGATTACCCAAGAGCTAGTTTTGAATAATGTTATATATAAATGTCACCGCTGACTGCCTTCTATTAAATGCAAGAAGAATTTCATATCGGTTAGCCACTAAAATTACAAAGGGGCAAAGAAAAATCAGCCAGATAATTATCCTATACAAATTAAATAGAAGCATAAGACATTTTTAAAAACATATAAGAATAAAAGGAAAGTTGTCACTCATCTCCAAAATGAAGAGGAAATATATTTTCTAGTCTCTGAAGTGCTTTTCTTATGATTTTCCTTTGAAATTCGTTTCAAAGAATAGCAATGGGTGACAGAATATTTTGGTACTATGATATGGATTATTTGACGTCCAAACAAACTATACAGAGAAAAAGTTGGCTTTAAAATGGGTGTATTTGTGCCTTTAACTTTCCTAAGTCAACATTTACAATGAATACAATTAGTGGCAGATGTTAAAATCAAGGTGGAGGGGCTTGTGCTTATTTGTGCTCTTTTTTTTTAAGATTTTATTTATTTATTTGACAGAGAGAGAGAGATCACAAGTAGGCAGAGAGGCAAGCAGGGAGAGAGGGGGAAGCAGGCTCCCCGCTGTGCAGAGAGCCCAATGGGGGGCTCGATCCCAAGACCCTGGGATCACGACCTGAGCCAAAGGCAGAGGCTTTAACCCACTGAGCCACCCAGGTGCCCCTTATTTGTGCTCTTAATGCATCTAAGCAAGTTGAATAAATTTGTTTCCAGTGGATAATATATTTGTGTAAGAGGGACACCACGTAGTATTAGCTAATTCATACTTGAACAGTCTTTAAGTCATCTGAATGGTGAGTGGCTGGTTTGAGAATTAAGAGTTTAGTCATTAAAATGTTAAGAAGTAGCAGAAAAGATTATATTCCATTTATGAGGAATAGGCATGGGAAAAACAAACAATATTGTATAAATGGTGGACAAGGAATATTTAAGCTGTGGGATTGTATGATACATGATTTATATGATTTTTATGAAACATGAGCCCAGGCTTTTGTACCATATTGATTACACTTCCTGAAAGGCAAGAAGGAAAGGCACTATGGAAAACGCTAGAGGTAATTCTAAGGATGCCGAAGGCACAAAAGGTTAAAAAAAAAAAGCAATTGTATTATTAAATACTGTTACTGTCAGGGAATAGAGTTTTGTTATGATATCCTCTATTTAGACTGGCCAAACTTCAGACTTTTGGTTAGATAGTAACACACACACACAGACACACACACACACACACACACACACACACACACACGAGTTTTTAAAAGTCTCTGTGAGAAGTAACCCATTCCCATGTGTTATTGTTCTAATTGTCAGAGTTCTTGCTGATGTTTAGTCAAAATCCGTCCTGCTTTAAAGCCTGTTTATCAGTTTCCTGCAGTCACAACAGCATCCATGACCTTCTGTATATTTTTTAAAAAAGATTTTATTTCTTCATTCGAGACTGAAAGATACAGAAAGAGAGAGGGAGAGAGAAAGAGAGCATGAGCAGGGGGAGAGAGGGAAGCAGATTCTCCGCTGAGCCAGGAGCCCAATGTGGGCCTCAATCCCAGAACCCCAGGATTCTGACCTGAGCTGAAGGCAGTTGCTTAACTGGCTGAGCCACGCAGGCGACCCTGTCTGTATATTTGAAGACAATCTTCCATGTTACCATTGAACCTTCTCTTCAGTCAGCTCAACAACCTTAGTATCTCTGAACTTTCCTAGATCCACTTGCCATCACTTTAGTTATTTTTTTTTATTCTTTATGAAAGAGTGTTCTTCTCTTTAAAAGATAATAATACTCAAATTGCTTAAGTGGAGTCTCTTTATGAGACTGACGCGCTACCTACTGCGCTAACGAGGCACCTAAGTGGAGTCTCTTTAGAAGAGTCTCTGTTTTGGGTTTTTTTTTTGTTTTTTGTTTTTTGGGTTTTGTTTTTTTTGGGGGGGGATGAAAGAGAGAGCCTAAAATTTCGGAATTCTATCTAGGAGACTTCTATTTCTCACCTTGACATTTGTCAAACTTTTTTTCCCTTTGGTCACCATGTATGATCATATCTGAAAACTATATTAGCAAAACTTATGCCAAAGCATTTCTCAGAGGCTTTTGCCATTGGAGTCAATTTAGCCATTAACCCAGGAGAACAACTTGTTTAATCAAATTAAGTCACTTTTTTGCAAGAGGGAAATCTAAGCTTTCCTTTATCCATGGTCATTCAATGCCATGCACAACAATATAAAGTTGTAATTTGGTTGGAGACTTAAAAATTGGATTAAAAGGTGTTTTCCCTATTGTTACAAATTTGTTTAGTATATATATTTCAGTGATATGCTGAATTTAATTTATATATCTGAAGGGGCAGAGCTTAGAGCTACAAACTCAAATAAAAAGGATCACACAGTTCTTTGTGTTGTTTAACTTCAAAAATCTAAGTGAGACACACATAAAACACAGATGCTTAGTTTGTAATGCTGTATAGTACATTTAGTTACCTCATAAACATAGAGTAGATCTTAAAACATCTATAGGCCACTGCCCAGTCGTAACTTGGCCGATTCTGCAAATTTACTCACCTTGTTTATTAGAGAAATCCTGTTTGAGCTGGAAGTTTCTAAATCCTTTACAATTAAAAGGAATAAAGTAAATATTAGTGGTAAAACTCTGAAACCCTCAAATATACCAAGTAGGAGAAGAAATCAGATCTTTATATAAAATCACAATTTATTTTAGCTGGTAGCAAAGCTCATCAAACCATTAAAAAGTTAATGAATATATATCTATTAAGTGAAACACATATGCACATGCATACATATGTATGGTTCTCAATACCTGAATAATCTTATTGGTGCAAATTAGTACTTAAACATGTTGGAGTAGAAAAGTTAGTTTCCATTTGGTCTTCTGTAAGACAAGACTTTGTCAGGCCAGAATTAACTCAGGAGAATGAAACTAGATCATTTACGGTGTCTGAATTTTGCTGAGCAGCTAGTAAATGTTATAGATGTTAAGCAAAAAGAACTAGCAAGATGAAATGATTTGGCTGCAGACCTTGCCTACTCTCAAAGGAAAGTTGGTCTTTCCCTTCCCCTCCCTTCGCCTGTCCT
Source organism: Potos flavus (assembly GCA_028534135.1). NCBI lineage: Eukaryota > Metazoa > Chordata > Mammalia > Carnivora > Procyonidae > Potos > Potos flavus. The sequence goes on along the minus strand of CM052901.1, from coordinate 36,302,265 downwards.
CCCCTTCCCTCCTCTATTTCTTCTCCCCCTCCTCCTCATCCTTTTTCCTCTTCTTCTTCTTCCTTCTCATCCTCCTCCTCCTCCTTCCTTCTCCTCCTTCCTTCTCCTCCTTCTTCTTTTTCTCCCCTCCACTCTCTCCCCCTCAGTCTTTGTCCCCTTCATCCCCCTCCATCCCCCACCTCAGTTTGGCCTGGAAGACAGCCTACATCTAGTCATCCCATCAGCACCACCACCCACTTTCACCCAGTCAAAGTAGATGGTTCTACTCCTCTGTTCTACACAGCTACCCCTTAGGTTCCTCTTGGGAGATTTTTCCCCCTTCAAGATTGCCTTAAATATCTATTATAATCCACGAATCTCCCCTGCATTTAAATGCTTGTTGCACTCTTTAACAACTGCTGAAACAAACTGCAGGGGGTCCATTTCAGCATGACAATTATGAAACAATTTCACTGCCTCTCAAAGTCCACACCTGGAGTGGTAAATTGGGGAGAGTGAGAGGAGAGATGGTGGAGGGTAACAGTGTTTCTTGGAGAGAAGGCTTAATTTTTGGAGGTACAGTATCCTTCTTAAGGAGGCCCCTGAGTTCACAGTCTTTCAGGTCCTGTCCCATAAAAAAAATAGGGATTTTCTGACTTCTCATAGTTCACAGTGGAATAAAGGTATATGTATTAAAAATAAGAGCAACTTCTGAATTAACTCACTGACAGTGACTCATGACCAAAACAAGAGTGAAGACCCTTGGAACCGGAGTATTTTGATTTGGTGGAAGCTCGGGTGTTGGCTTAGAGAGACAGTGGATTTGTTTTTATAATTTTCTTGATGGATTGGAAACTGCAATATTTCAGCAGCTGTTATGGGGTACAACAAACATTTAAACCCACACAAATGGCAAAGGCCACTGAGCTACTACTTATGTAAATATTGTAATTTGGGACTGAAAAAAGTTGGATTTTTTGCATTGATAAATAAAATTGGTATAAAGAAATAAATCATGTGCCTTTGCTACCTTTCTTTGTAGCCCTCTAACTCTATTTCTTTATTTGTCAAAGACTTAAGGAAAAAGATACTAGTCTTAAAGCCTTGTAGTCATTGCAATGGCAAGATGATCTTTTCCTCATTTAGATTCTCTTAACATAGCCATTTGTCAGTCAGTTCAGGGAAAAACCAGTTCAGTCAGTTCTTCTTTCAATGTTTAGTCCAAGGAATACTGCTTAGCCTAGGGAATACTCTAGGTGGCATAGCTCTCAAAAAATATTAAGTCAGGCACTTAAAACAAACCAAAGCAAAAAAAACCAATAAAACTCAACAGATTTTTTTCATAAGTTTTAATTTTGGTTATGAAGTCCCAAATGAATATTTTTTCTTGGCTTAAGTATATTTTATCATTGAAAAAAGTTTATTGCATAATGATGAAATTAAAATTTGAAGTTTATTACATAATGATAAAATTTTTGGTAAAAAAAATTTGGTATATGCATTTTTGGTATATGCATATAGAAGTATATGCAAATGCACTAAAAATATATCCTAAAAGTAAGTGAAGCTAAATTTTTTTTTAAGATTTTATTTATTTGACAGACAGAGAGAGATCACAAGTAGGCAGAGAGGCAGGCAGAGAGAGTGGGGGAAGCAGGCTCCCTGCTGAGCAGAGAGCCCGATGGGGGGGGCAATCCCAGGACCCTGAGATCATGACCTGAGCCGAAGGCAGAGACTTTAACTCACTAAGCCACCCAGGCGCTCCAAGTGAGGCTAAATTGATAGAATTACAAGGAGATATTGATCTATCTACAATCACAATGACAGTCTTTGATGCCTCAGAATTTTACAGATCTAGTTGGCAAAAAATTAATAAAAATGCAATTAGCAATTTTAATTTCATAAAAATATGTAGAATTCTGCAACCAGCTATTAGAGAATAAACATTCTTTCCCAACACTTAAGAGACATTTTGAAATATTCACTATATGTTTGGCTATAAAGAAAACCTTAAATATTAAAAAATCTGTATCCTGCAGAACATACTCTGTGGCCAAAATTCAGTGCAATTTAGAAAGCAACAAAAATCTTCATGTATTTAGAAATTGAACACATGTATATGTATATAATTCATACAGCAATAAATATTTTAACATACTAAAAATTTATTCAATCAGATATTTATCCAATCCAATAATACTTTCAATTGAATAGGAAGAGTATTTTGAACCTTACATACATATCAAATAATAGTAAATAAACCTATTGCATAATAATTCAGAAATACTTGGTTGATTGGAAAAATGTATTGTCAAAACAAATGAATATAGTAAACAATAGTAAGAAGATTATTTAATGTATTTAGAAGAACACTTTTTTCAAGTCTTTTGGCAGCACTAGATTTTCTGTCATACACTTCCCAGCTCAATGCTTTGCAAACAAACATTCTATTAGTTTTTGTTGGCTTGAATGCAGTAGAAAATAGTGAAAACTATACCTTAGTATAGTGTTGATGAATTAATTGAAAATCATTCTTACCCAGTCATTAGATTCCCCAAGGTTGTCTATTAGGCAACCTGGATCAATATATTGAAGTTACTTCAATTTAGATTTTGAAATAATTCAGACTGGCCTTCTTGAAAGTTATGCTAAATTAATAAAGCATAATATAATTGTTTAATCTCTTAAAAAAAGGCAAAGCGACTCTTAAAGCTACATCTTACAGATGTTCTCTTGTCCAAGTCATATATGGGTGAAGTATCATCTCTGGACTCCATACTCTGATTTTAAGCCAGGTATGAATGTATGGTTTTTGAAAGGTCTGATGATTAGCCGTGTGGGGCTAGCTAAGATTATAAATAGGCCATCTAAACACAGTGGCCTAATTCCAGACTAATAATTGGGCTTCAGTTCCTAATTAATACAAACCCACTCTGAAAATAAATCTCATCAAACATATTTTTATTCTTTAATATATCCCAACATTGCCAGGTAAACACTTAGCTGGTTAGGGTAATATTTAAACAATGCATTTGTATCAGCATTTGAGTTTACAGAAATTTTTATAATAAAATTCTTTTTTTCCATTATAAATAGAGATTAAAACATTAAAAAATTCAAGCATTCTGTTATACCAGTTGTTTTCTTTATATCCTTCAACTATTAGCAGTTTGCTCCATTGGATTTAATCATGGATCCTTCCTGAAGCTTATGGTAATAACAGTAATATGTGATATTACAATCCATATGAGATCATATAGAACCTATGACCTAACGAAGTGTAACTGTTTTATATAAAATCAAATATAAACTGTGAATTTGAAAATAGTCAAATATATAGACTCTCATTGATTTTGGGGGGGAATACTGGTCTGGATTTGTGAAATATTTTCAATAGGAGAATCTTAAATACAATTCTAATACTTTTAAGGATATTGCAACTTTTCATTTGTACCCTTATTAGGAAAATTGCCACATCGTCTCCTGCATTATGGTAGTTTGTGTATCTTTATTACTATATTAAAAGTTCCTTAAAAGTAGAAACGGTAACTAATTTTTATAATGCCTTGCCTGGTGTCCAGCATATAGGTAGGATTTAGTAAATACTTCTTAAATATGGAAGTTGTGTGAAGGAGTGAAAAGAGCACCAGAGTGGGGAAGGAATCTTAGGCTTAATTGTGGCTATGCTACTAATCTAGGAGATTAGTACTGGAAAATGTAGCAGGAAAAAAAAGGCAAAACTATTTGAAGGAGGAAAAAAAAATTCAAAATTGAGAAGAAGGAAAAGTTGGTTTCTTTATGCTCCCATGATCCCCTTAGATTTCATTTGTTTCTTTCCTTCAAATCTGGGAATCTTTGCTACACCCCCATATTGCTTCCCACTAACTGTCTTCCCTTGTGTGTGTATATGTGTATATACACTCACAGGGATGCATATTTTATTAAAATATGCAGATATTTTATATAAAGGTGTATTTTCAGCTGTATTAATCAGTCTTATTATTGCCTTTGTCACTTAGTCTTCCATATTACATTGCTAGATTTGACTTGCCTCAGTGACTTTCCTCTTTCAGGTAGCCTTAACTAAGATTTTCCTGTACTTGTAGTTTATTTTCCTGTGTACTAGCATCATTCTCTTTTTATCATGTTACAAATTTCAGCTCAGCATTTTCTGGGTGGCTCTATCCCACTGTCTTTTTCCCTGAACCTACCTCTGTTTGCCACACAACTCTGAGGAATACACTGAAGGGCTTAACTTTGAGCCTTTTAGTTGATTTCACACTCTAGATTTCATTTCTGTAGGCTTGAAGTAAATAGCCTGTTATTGGCAAATCCAGCACTATAGTAGCCAAAATGTGCTAAAATTCCCACCACCTAGATAATTCCATAGAGTTAAAAAGGCCCCCCAAAGCAGACACCTCCAGTTAAAATGCACATGTAGTACCTTAGTGAGAAGGGAGGTCACTGGACAAGACCTTCCCAATACTTCAATAAAGGAAAGTTAGCAAATGCTTTGACATTGAAAAGACCAGAGGAGGATCCTGAAGAAATGGGGTAGCAGAGTGGAGTGTTAAGGGAGTAAACATCTGACTAGAGCATAGAGCATTATCCACAAAGGTCAATTCAAGGAGAAGTAGCTTTAAAATAAACCTAGGGGCTAGAATGAAGATTCCCTCCCCCCCCCTTTTTTTTTTTTTTGAGGCTGGCAGTACCTGGGAGTTAGTGGTAAATTACCACATTGATATTGATGGAATATATCCTTTACTTTCTTTACATCTATGCCTTATAGCATTGGTTAGACCATAAGAGCTGTTGGTGTTTCTTGGCCTATCTTCAATGGAAGACATTTTTCTCCTATGTTTTTTCAATCTTTTATACTCCATGTCTGTTCTCTTACTTTTCCCACTGCTACTTTCTTTTCCATTTTCCCTCCTCCTTGTCATTTCCCCAGGGTTTAGTTCCATCCCAGTCAAATCCAGATTCTTCTAAGGTGCCTTTGAGAACCACTAATAACTGCTATGGATTGTGGAGACAATTCTGTTTATAAGGACTTTTTTTTTTTCTGTAACGCATCAACATCCTCTCCACCTTAGCTTCATGCTAAGGGCTGTTGTGTTTGTCCCTATGTGATAAACCTGGGAGACTTGAGAATCCTGTTTTGATTGGGTAGATTTTGAGGTAAAGCTGCTTCTTTTTGTTGAGTCCCTCCCCTTCCCCATCACCCATCTGTCTCAGTGATTTTCTTTCAACTAGTTGTGCTGTTTGATAGAATTGGAAACACTGCAGCTTACATCTGTCTGAGCAGATGGAATGCATTTTGCATGAGTGTTAACTGATTCATGCATTGCATAAAGAAAACAATCTGTGTTAAAACATTGTGACATTGTAATGAAGCATTATTTGTTGTGTGCTGAAACCTGTTTGTTTATAGAAGGTTTAATTCTTTGTCTTTGCCCATGTCTTCACACACTACCTTCATGGTCAAGTCCAGAAAAACTTTAAAGACAAAAAGCATTCTGTGGCAATGGGAGAACATGAAAACTGAAAGGAAAAAAAATCTTGATACCAAGGTGGATTTGATAGCTGAGTTCCCTTTTATTTTTGTAGTGTATGGTCATTCTGAGAGAGAAAAAATAAGGTTGTGGGGAAAGGAGACTTCCCACATGAAGAACTAAATTGTCGTATTTCACTAGGTCATGATTTTATTTCACTTTATAAAGCATTGGGAAAGTTTTAGGAGTGTTTGACATGGTATGGACCCTAGTCTCACAGTTTCCTTAGCATGAGCACATTTACAGACTCTGTCTTTAAACTTGAATTTGTGACCAGCAATGAAAGTTTTATAATGTCACCCATTTCTAGCACCAACCCTCAGTACTTTTGTACTTCTGTCCCCTGTAGACTGTGATGTGCTGTTTCACACAACAGTGCATTGAGGTCTCTCCTTAGTTGCCTACTAGTAGCTATTCATTTACTTCCAGCAAATGTTGTATGTATCCTGCAGCCAAGAACTTCACTGCACTTTATTTCCTATTTCGTGCAATTCACTGTTTGTATGCTGTAACACAATAGAGAGCAGTTCCATTTGCAAATGATGTTACTACATATTTTGACCTATTTTTCCCTGCAGGAGTAATAACAAGGGTAATAAAACTCAGTTGAAGCTGCCGTATAAGCACACAAACTGCCTTAAATTACAGGGCAATTTCTAAGCTACAAAGCCACTGAAACCACGAAGGCCTTCTTCCGACTCCTTTCATAGTTCTAATAAGCATGACTATGACTGTCCCATAATTCTGGATGAAGAAAAACATTATTCTGTTGGATTATGATGGTGGTTCAGTAGCTTTTTAACTACAAAATTTCTGTTTCAGTACATATTCTTTGGCTCCATTTAGCTAAGGTTTGGGTAATTTGGGGGTTTGCTAAGAAAAAAAAAAGAGGTGAGGAACTTGGAGCTCTCGGCATCTCATGTACTCACAGTTGACATAACCACAATGGGTATAAGCAGCAGACCTGTGGTGAAGAAACTTTGGGAGTGGTAGCTACAGGTTAGGTGAAGTGTGAATAACAATTAGGTAATATCACCTGACAAGCCAAACTTGAACCAATTTGGCAAAAGCCTTGGCAATTTTATTACTTTTATAGATTCATGCCCTGACTTTGAATAGCTCATATCTTTTCCCTTGAGGCTCTCTGACTGAAGAGAGCTCTGAGGAATTTTGATTGGCTTCAAAGTGGAACCACAAAGACGATTATAGTGTCAGGAAAATTAAATTAACCAATGGGCAAATAATGGCCTTTGAGTTCCTGGAGTACTCTCTTGTAGTGCAGCATTTTACAGCCTTTGTCAGGAAACCCAAAGTCCAATGTGCTCCCTCTAACTCTTTTCCCACATAAGCTGTCATAAAAACTGTGTACTTTCTACCATGACACACACATATACATATAAACACCTTTGCCCGTATAACTCCTCCCAATTTAGAGCTCCATGTGGAGACTGATTTGCTTTAGTTCAACACATTTGCCGCATGCTGGTTATGTGCCAGGCATTGTGCTAGACTCTAAAGATAAATAGAAAAAAAATTGCCTCTAGAGAGCTGTCAGTCTAACAGTGGAGATGCATAGGTAAATAGACTACAGTTGACCCTTGAACAAGGTGGGGTTTAGGGGAACCAACCCCCCACGTAATCAAAAATCCATGTATAACTTTTGACTTTCCAAAAACTTAATTACTGATAGTCTACTGCTCCTGACAGCCTTACTGATAATACAGATAGTTGATTAACACATATTTTGTAAGATACATTTGTGCGTGTGTATATATATATATTATATATGTATATATTATATGTATTATGCTGTATTGAATATAATAAAGGAAGCTAGAGAAAATAAAATGTTTTTTAAAGATTTTATTTATTTATTTGGCAGAGACAGACAGACAGAGAGAGATCACGTGTGCATGCGAGGGCGCACAAGCAGGGGGAACAGCAGAGGGAGAGGGAGAAGCAGGCTTCCCACTGAGCAGGGAGCCCGACGCGGGGCTCGATTCCAGGACCCCAAGATCATGACCTGAGCCAAAGGCAGACACTTAATGACTGAGCCACCCAGGCACCCCGAGAAAATAAAATGTTAAGAAAATCATAAGGGAGGGGCGCCTGGGTGGCTCAGTCATTAAGTGTCTGCCTTCGGCTCGGGTCATGATCTTGGGGTCCTGGGATCGAGCCCGGCATCGGGCTCTCTGCTCAGCAGGGAGCCTGCTTCGTCCTCTGTCTCTCTGCCTGCCTCTCTGCCTACTTGTGATCTCTCTCTGTCAAATAACTAATTTAAAAAAATCTTTAAAAAAAAAGAAAATCATAAGAGAGAGAAAATACATTTATAGTACTCTACTGTATTTATTGGTATCATAAGTTTCATATATTTATTGAAAAAATCTGCATATAAGTAAACCCGTGCAGTTCAAACCTGTGTTAAGGGTCAACTATAATTAGGTAAAAGGATTTATGAAGCCTCAGGATTAAAATGTACCAGCTTATAATGTAAGTTTCCTTTAGTTGCTAAAACAATTTGAATGCAGATTTATTCTTATATTTCTTATATTTTTAAAGATATGACATTTCTTCATAGTGGCCTAAAAGTGACAACTGTATCATAAACAATATATATAAAGTCCAGCAACAATCTCTTTGTTACTGTTCTTGAAGGAAGAGTCATTCCCGTGCCCCCCACCCCTGAATTACAGTGTTTGCCCTGAAAGTTGTAGCAGCTTGATTACAGAAGGCTTCAATCCTAAAGTGCCAAGGTTAAAATAGTGTTTATGTAACTGCAGGCTTTATCTGCTCAAAGCCAGAAATATCTGCTGCTGCTTATTCTGAATTCTCTCCAAAAGGAGAAAGTCACACCCAAAATGAATTCTCCAACTTTGATACGCTTGGCTGTATCAAAACTTTTGTGATGGTGGGGTGCTCATGCAAATATCAAATCAGAAACTCTCTTCAGTGCTCTTTGTCAGCTAAATGACTATTGTCCCTAAATCAAATGTAATGAGCATGATTTTTGTGGCCTAGCAAAATCCCACTAGGCTTTGTGAGAGTTTTACAAAATGTGAGTCTTAATCTTGTCAGGTATCAAATAGTACTTATCAAACATTTACACATTTGTGAGTCTCTTAAAACTTTTAAAGCAAATCTAAAGTTGAAGTCTGTGGAAATCCCTTAAGGAGCTCTACAAACAGGCTGCATCTCTTCCTTTGACAATCTACAGAAATAAATAAATCTTACTGATGGATAAGTTGTAAGTTGAAGGCTGACTGATATAGTCTCTTATATGTTCCCAGCTCTACCCACTCATCACTACTACCAGTCTGTGCTAGATTCTCTCCAATCTCAGCCACACCTCCAAACCCTAACTGCTCCAAATCCATCAATCCCTTTGGGGTTGTTGAGCTTACTCATGGTAATTAAGACTAGAAAGGGAAACAAAATGAAAAGACTTCCAAATAATAGCCCAACCACCATTACTTCTCATTTCAACCTAAAGTCCCTGCTTAGAGACATGGATATGGACTTGCTAATTTTGAAAGTCCTCTCCAGCCTTATGTTTTTATTTTTCTGCCAACACAATGCTGACATAAACTACCCTGTTAGCCATATTGTCTCATCCCTCCACAGCACAGCACAAAGTACTCCCAGATGCTGTTTATGGCTGCACTCTTGGTGGCCTTGAAGCATCACTTGGTTTGTTTGCTAGGAGAAAGCTGGCATTCAAACAAATGACTAGAAGGACAAAACTGTGTGAATAAAAAACAAGGTTACCAAATGGACATGAGTGTAGTGAGTGCCTTGTGGCCTTCCGCCACCACAAAACCAATTGAAAAGGAAGAAAGAATGCCCTGGGGATTATGTGGTTTAGATTTGCCAACAGAAGGCAAAGCAAATAACTGAAAGGACAATGTAGGAAGTGCTGAATAGTTGACAGTCTTTTCACAACAGTTTCCTTAATTGCATGATTAAAAATAAAGTTTTTAGCCTAATCAAAATTACAAGGCCATCAAGGACTGTCTTGTATTCTTTCTGGGGAAAAACATAGTAATTAACTGCCACAGAATGATGGATTTTTCCAACACAGCTGTCACAACTGCTATTTTAAATCATTTGTAATGGTTTAAAATGTGTAATCCCCAAGAAATTGATCATTACTGCAATTCAGTACTGGTTTTTCAGTGCCTTAACCACTCTGTGCTTTACATTCAGACCATTAACTAACAGAAGCCAGTCATAAAATACTAAACAACTAATGGTTAATTACTCCATGAGCACTTCTGTCTTATTTTCAACAAGAAATTATTTAAAAAAATTGTACACTGAAGTTTCTAGCATGACAAAAATAGGTGCATTCTCACATCCTTTTCTTTTCATCTTTCTTTTTATGGCCACTCCCATTTTTTCCTTTTCTTCTTTGGTGACTGTGCCTTATACTCAACATATCTCATAGCCTTTATTCGTGGCGTGTCATTCATTGGGCCCACCCTACATACACCCTGGCATACATTGAAGGATATGCCATGTTTATGGTCCAGTTGATATTCTACTTCTTCCAGTTGATATCCTACTTCTTCCAGGAAGCTTTTCAGTTACTCTATTCATCATTCACTCAACTATTATTTATTAAAATGGTCTTATGTACCAGCTATTGTGATAGGCACTAGGGATACCAAAATAAAAGAAATATATTCCAAGACTTCAAGAATTTTTATGTATCACTGGATTTTACTGATGGAGTGACTAAATTTTACTGATGGAGTGACTAAATCCTAGTGCTTCATAACTAGACTTTATTACTTTGATGTATTTTTTCATTATCATTGTCTTATGTAATTAATTTACCCTTGTATTGTCAGTGTGGTTCTGTACCTATAAAGGATTTGTGAAGACTGAGTCCTTTCTAGGGCTTATCACCTATTCCCTCCTCTACCACTATCCCTCTCCCTATTTTCCTTTCCATGACTGCATTTATCTCTTAAATTTGCTAATAGAAATAATGAATAACTGGAACAGCTATTTATCTCCATCTGAACAGGGCCAAAGGCACAGAACAAGCCTATAAAACAAAAATGGAAATCTTAAGATGATGTGTGCCAAAAGGAAATATGGTGGACTGGTTGACCAGTTAGAAGCCAGCAAGGCTAATTCTCAAGTGACCAGGATACTGAAAACTTATAATTTTCTTCTGCAACAACAGGGTACCTTATAGTTTGATTCTGGATCCTTAATGTACAAATGACCTGCTATATTACTTTTGAGATATTCCCCTAAATTGGAAGTCATCTGAAAGGTAGTAATTTGACTTTTCAAAAATAAATTTAAGAAGTTTGGTGTTTAATGAAAACTAGTACAAGTAAACTTGTAAACTAGAGAATTCTTTTATGACTATCCCTTCATTTTTTGTTATATATATCAAGATATTCCTGCATTTATTTTTGTTTAAAGCAGGCACATATACATTTTAACGATGTTTTTTATGTGACCAGTATTCTAAATTCAGGAACATGCCACATTTTCTATTGATAGGACAGACCCAGAATGATAATGTGCAGCTCAGAGCCATTGCAGAGCAATAGAACAGTAATAAACTGTTTTGCCTTGGGGAAGCAGACTAAATAATGCTGCTTATTTGATTATCTAAATTAATTACTTAAGAACACAAATTCTTGCTGAATTGAAATCAACACATTTAGGAATTTATGTTCTCTTCTGGATAATTTCAAGTGGTCCTGGAAAAAGAATACATATTTGTCCCAATTACTGTATTTTAGAGTACAGCCCTAGAAAATACTTGTAAGAACATAAATTACTCAGGGATTTTTTTTTTTTTAGGATTTTATTTAAGACCTTCACATGGCATCACATATTCATTCTCTTGAATCCTTTAAACTGTATTTAAGCTGTATTTGGGCCCCAAGGATTCATGTTGACAATTAGTCTTTGCATTTGGTTCTATTCTCTAATTGTTTCCTGTGTATACATCTTAAAAACTGTAAATTCCTCTAATAAAATCACGACTTGTCATGTTTTGTCTTTTCACTTCTCCAAGCCCCCCTCGTTTTTACCTCCATTCACACTTTGAGTACCCCTTCTCACTCCCTTTACTTTGTTCTCCACTCCACGCACCTGCTACCTTCATTATGGCTAAGGGACAACCTTTGATGGAACTCTTCAGACTCTAATATTTTCCTTTCTCCACCTTCTGCTTCCATCAATACCTAACTGTTCATTGCCATTCTTGCAGTTATCTAATCTGATCGTCTAACTCATGATAAAGTGTTAATGACAAATAATAACTCGGTGTGTCTTTCTCTCAGTTAACATTTGAATAATCAGGGACTTTTATTACCTTAATAAAATTGAGGACATAATGAATGATTTTTGCACTTTTGCAGGTGGTGGGGTGGAGGGGGGATTTTTGGAGTATTTGACCTTCTGTTGCCCCTTAAATTATATTATACGAGATGCATCTATTAATAATTAAACTTGAATAAGTTGAATGAGCTTGATGACAAGACAAAGAGCTGCCTGGGGTGAAGATATAGATTACTTGATTCTGAATATCAGTAGGTTTGTACTTCACATCAAGAATGGCTACAAATCATTGTTACTATATATCATCTTCTGTTACTCAAATATGAGAGGGTCTTTGAACTTACACAATAGATTTAAGCAGCAGTTTCTTTTCTTATGATAGGATTAAGGGCTAGGAGAATTTTCGTCTTTTTGCTCTGTCATGCTTGGGAATTTATTAAAAAGTCATTCTTTGCATGCAAATGCTGTTTTAGGAATCTTTGTTAATACAGTGCAACTAGTGACTCCTGCATGATACTAGTGGTATTATTAATTGTAGGGAAAAAAAAACAGAGAAAAACCCACATCTATAGTTTAAGGCTTTCTGTGTGATTTTACTGTATAATATTCACAAAGACCAGTGAGAATTGTGAGGTTATTTAACACTCGGTCTAGAATCCAAAACCAAACTTCTTTTTTTTTAGCATCTCTATGTGTGTTTTCAACAAATGGTGTTTAAAATTAATTTCTTATAAAACATGTATTATAATTGAAAAAAGGTACATTCTAGAAATTGGATTTGCTGGGTTTGATTCAATATCTCATTGAGGGAGACAACCTATGACAACATGGCCTTCAATTGAGATCACAAAACAGCTTGTATATGGCCGGTGAACCACAAGGTGGCACCACTGAACAATTAGTTTATCTCAAGATGACTTCTAGGTTCTCTGGATAAATGCTGGAGGATAGTGTTATCCCTTTTCAAAACCAACATCAATCACTTCTAATGAATAGAGTATGAAAGAGAAAACTTGTAACTTTACGGTAGAGAAACTTGACAGACATCACTTTAACCAAATACTCAAGGTTAACATCACTGGTGATCAGTCATGGCCATACCATATACTTCTGATATGACGTGGTGAGAAGGACACTTCACCTCTGTGACGTTCTTTTCCCAAATCCGTAACCTCAGTCTAATTATGAGAAAACATCAGACAAACCCGAAGTGAGGTATATTCTACAAAATACTTGACTAGTACTTTTGAAAAGTGTCAAGGTCATGAAAAATAAGAAAGAAGACTGAGGAACTGTCATAGACTGGAATGGCCTAAGGAGGTATAACAGCTAAATGGAATGTAGTCTCCCAGTTTGTGTCTTACAAGAAGGACATTAGTGAAAAAACTGGGGAAATCTGAATAAGGACTATAATGTAGTTAAGAGTATTATACCAATATTAATTCTTAGTTGTGACAATTGTACTGTGGTCATATAAGATGATAATATTAAAAAATAATAATAAAAAGATGTTAACATTAGAAGAAGTTAGGTAGAGGATAAATGGAAACGTTCTGTATGATCTTTGAAACTATTCTCTAAGTCTGAAATTATTTGAAGTGAAAACTTTTAAGCCAAGGAACTCTCAAAAATACTAGGTTAACAAGCAGCAATTTTCCATTTATTTTTTTTACTTAAATTCAATTAGCCAACTTATAGTACATCATTAGTTTCAGATGTAGTGTTCAATAATTCATCAGTTGTGTATAACACCCAGTGTTCATCACATCACATGCCTTACTTAATGCCCATCACCCAATCTATAAAAGCTTGAATAATGGTTAGGCATAGTAAACCAGTATATGGTTTCAAGATCTGGATCTTAATTCCTCTGTAGACACAGTGAACATGTTTACCAAACCCCACATTAGGATATTTTGTCTGATGAAATATGTTCATGCAACTTTAAAGTGAGAAAATAAATCACAGGTTATAAGAACCAAGTTGGTTATCTCTGTTCTATGGCCTTTGGTGACATCTTTTAAAGACATTCAGTTATCTCACTAAATGTGTGTCATGAGTATGATAACTGTGTATTCTAACCTAGCCTTTTAAAAACTCTGTGGCTTACTGACCACTGGTCATATGAGACAACATATGGCTAATATCTTTCCTAACATGCCACATATTTGTGTGGCACAGAATAGAAATTTGGCCCATAAGTATCCTCTTAGAGTCAAGGAAGGAAACATTTTTAAAGGATGTATGAGAACCAGTTTTCAACTTGTTATATTTGTGCATGCAGATGTGAGAAAATTTTGACTAAAAAGGCTTTTATAAATGATTAGGAAAACAGTAATTTGTAAGTCCTGATAAGAGCAAAATAAAAAATAAAATAAAATAAAATAAAATACTGTGTATTTTCTCCCAGAGATCCAAATGAACATGGGAGTCTCCAACATATTCACATATCCACATACAAAAGAGTAAAATTGAACCCCTATCTCACACCACTCACAAAAATTAACTCAGAATGTGTTAAAGATTTAAATAACCTGAAACTGTGAAAATCCTAGAGGAAAGCATAGGGGAAAAAACTTCTTGACATTAGTCTTGGCAACATTTTTTTGGCTATGACACCAAAAGCACAGGCAAAAAAGCAAAAATAAATAAGTGAGATTACATCAAACTAAAATTTATGCACAAAAAAAGAAATCATCAACACAATAAAAAGGCAGCATATAGAATGGAAGAAAATGTTTGCAAACCATCTATCTGATAAGGGGTTAATATCTAAAACATTAACTTCCTTTCTCTGACCAGTCAATAACCTACAAATTTTCTTTTCCTTTACAAATTCTAGTTTTTAGTAGCTGTCATGCTCCACCCAAAACTGGTCACCTGATTCTAGACATTTTCTTATACATTAATTAGTAGTTTCTGAACCCTATCCCAAGTCCAACCCATTCCTTTAGCTTATTTGCTATCCTTTTATGTGTACCAATTTCCTAGGGCTATGTAGCAAATTACCACAAACTGAATGGTTTAGAAGAAAAAAAAAACAAAACCGTTCCCTCACAAGTCTGGAGGCTAGAATTCTGAAGTCGAGGAGTCTGCAGGGCTATTTTTCCTCTGACAGTTCTAGGAAGAAAGTCTTCGTTGCCTGTTCTAGATTTGGGTGATTGCCAACAATCCAAATTTTTCCTTGACTTGTATATACATCAATTCAATTTCTACTTCTGTCCTCATATGGCATTCTCCCTGGATATCTGTGTCCAAATATCCCTCTTCTTAAAAGGACACTTGTCATTGGTTTTAGGGCCAGCCCTAATCCAGTATAACGTCATTTTTACTTGATCACATCTGCAAAGACCTTATTTCCAAAAAAGGTCAGATTCACAGGTACTGGTGGTTAGAACTTCATATTTTTTGGAGGACACAATTCAACACAAAACACCCTGACCTAACTCTCAGGCCTGATTCCATAAACTGAAAACAGCAACACATGCCACTTCCCATCAATGCTACAAGCATCTAACCAGTATAATTATTTAATGCTTAATTATTTGGCAAGAAGCCAAAGCGGCAGTATTTCTAGACATACTTTAGTTACTGGAAAGTCTTTTGATCCATTTCTGACACATGGCCCCATTTACAAACAGTGGCACGCTCAATAAGATTGAAGTAACCTTAAATGTATGGAATTAAAACCTATCAGTTTCATCAGTGGGGAAAAAAAACAAGGTGTTGACATGCTTATATAGCATGAAACATTGGTGGTAATGGTAGAGAGTTCTTTTCTTTTTATTTTCTTTGATGAGTTGGCTTTATTTTGACGAGTAAACTTGCAGGAATCTTCTAAAAATAGCGTTCATATACTTCAAAGTGGATGCTTTATAAAAAGAGATTTGACAACAAACAAGTAATATATTTAAGGATCACATTTCTGAAAACAGTTGATTGTTTTCATTTACTCACTGACATGTTACCTAAGATATTAACAATATTATTCAGACACACGATCCCTCATTTGATTATTCTATAAGTAAAAACTGTTGCTGTCTTTCTCATGAGAGCTGTGACTAGTGACAGTCCTTTTGTTTGAATACCCCTGTATTTCCTACAGCCGTAGCAACAAATCCACAAATTAGGTGGCTTAAAACAACAGAAATTTATTCTCACAGTTCTCAAGGCTAGAAGGCTGCAGGGTCATTCTCCCTCTGAAGGCTCTAAGAAAGAAGCCTTTCTTCCCTCTTCCTAGCTTCTAGTGGTGCCAGCAATCCTTGGAATCCCGTGGCGTATAGCTGCATCACTCACTCCAGTTTCTTCTGTCTTCACATGGCTATCGACTCTTTGTGTGTGTGTCCATCTCTCTGTGTCCAAATCTCCCTCCCCTTTCTCTTATCAAGACCGCAGTCATTGGCCATTGTAATCCACTATGACCTCATCTAAATTCAGTACATGTGCAAAGACCTTATTTTCAATTAAGGTCACATTCTGAAATTATGGGTTAATCTAAATTTGGGGGAGACTCTGTCTAACTCACTACAGCCCCCAAATCAAATCTTCTGCTAGATAAGGCATTATATTTTAAGTTGAAACCTTACTCATATAAATACAAAACCGAATTTTTTCTATGACTACAAGTTGAAATATTTTTTTAAAGATTTTATTTATTTATTTAGAGAGAGAGAGAAAGAAAGAGGGAGAGTAGGGGGAGAGCTGGGGGAGAGGGCGTGAGAGAGAATCTCAAGCAGCCTCTGCGCTGAGCGTAGAGCCCCCACCTGGGGCTAGATCTCATGACCCTGCGATCATGACCTGAGGTGAAACCAAGAGTTGGATGCCTAACTGACTGGGCCACCCAGGTGTCCCTACAAATTGAAATATTTTAAAAGGCACCAACCACAAAATGAGAGCTCCAATTCCAAACATCTATGTCCTTTTTTGAAAATTATAAATCTATAACTTGTACTTGCATTTAGGATAAGACCAAATTTTTAGAATTCATAATGTTTTCAATAAGAAAGAATCTTTTGGAGGTCCCTGGATGGCTCAGTTAGTTAAGTGTCTGGCTCTTGGTTTAGGCTCAAGTCATGATCTCAGGGTCCTGAGATAGAGCCCCGTATGGGGCTCCATGCTCAGTGCAGAGTCGTTCCCCCTCTGCTCCTCCTGCTCCCATTCTCTCTCTCTAAAATAAATAAATAAATAAAATCTTTTTTTTTTAAAGATTTTTATTTATTTATTTGTCAGAGAGAGAATACAAGCAGGCAGAGAGGCAGGCAGAGGCAGAGGGAGAAGCAGGCCTCCTGCCAAGCAAGAAGCCCGATGCGGGACTCGATCCCAGAACTCTGGGATCATGACCTGAGCCGAAGGCAGTCGCTTAACCAACTGAGCCACCCAGGCGTCCCTAAATAAATAAAATCTTAAAAAAAAAAGAAAGAATCTTTCAGGACTTTTCATAAATATCATTGGTTCTCATTTCTGAGGGCATACTAAACAGTTTATAGGTCATTGGATTACTTATGTATCACTTTTACCTGTGATCATTATGAAAAAACTTGTTTGGTGTATAAGAGGGGTCCACTGGAAAGGTATGTCTGCATAATACCACATAATCAGTTGAAAAATGTTGAGTATTAACATCTCCTTTTTCCCTATCTTCAATCTGAAATTTTTGCTTTTCATATAGATGCTCTGGTGC
This sequence comes from Potos flavus, assembly GCA_028534135.1. NCBI lineage: Eukaryota > Metazoa > Chordata > Mammalia > Carnivora > Procyonidae > Potos > Potos flavus. The sequence continues at coordinate 36,284,745 of CM052901.1, read as the reverse complement.
CATGTAAATCAACTTAAAGATACTAAGAAATCAGTGCCTTCAAATGGCCAATTATGTCCACTATTTTAATACAAACACAAAAAAGCAAAACTACTCCATAAACTTGCTTGATTTTTCAAGTGACCTGGTTGGAATTTCTTTAAAATACTCATAGTTTAGGAGTGCCTGTGTGGCTCCATTTGTTAAGCACTGGACTTGTGATTTCAGCTCAGGTCATGATCTCATGGGCCCTGGAATAAAGTCCCGTGTGGGGCTGATTTAACAATTCTATACATTACTCAGTGCTCATCAAGATAAGTGTTACTTCTAATCCCCTTTACCTACTTCCCCCATTCCCCCACCTCCCCTTTAGTAACCATCAGTTTGTTCTCTATAGTTAAGAGTCTATTTTTTGATTTGTCTTTTTTATTTCTTTTGCTCATTTGTTTTGTTTCTTATATTCCATGTATGAGTGAAATTATATGGTATTTGTCTTTCTCTGACTTATTTCACTTAGCATTACACTGTCTAGCTCTATCTGTGTTATTGCAAATAGCAAGATTTCCTTATTTTATGGCTGAATAATATTCATATATATATATATACACACACACATATATATATACCCGTCTTCTTTATTCATCTATGAATACTTCTTCTTGATTATATAAATAGCATTTAATATTTATTACTATCCTGTGTTTCAGGGACTCCATGAAAAAACTGGTGCATTTACAGCTGTTAAAGTGATGAATGCTCGTAAGGTAATATATCTTGTCCATATTTTGTTCACTTAATGGACTATGGTCTTGGGATAAACAGCTTAGAAAATATTTGTTTTTTAATCGTTATTATACATAATTATAATTATGTTACATTAATCTGGATTTTTATATTTCTCACTTAATATTATTTCTCTCTTTTAGTATATTATCTTTGTTACTGATTTAGTATATTTATACATAAGAAATGTTTCACAGTGAAAGGTCCACATATTTTGGCATTCTATAAGAATGAAGAAAATATCTATATTCCTGCCTATTTCTAGTTTATTATCTGTTTCTAGGGATTGCAAAGAGGAGATTTCCTCTAATATTGTGTCCATCCTTCTGTGTTCCATCATATACTTTTTCCCTGTCCCAACCTTTCCCTTTGAGAGCTGAGGCCATTAGCTTCTCAATGACAGGTAGAAGGAAAGAACTTGTCGAAGGTGCACATTTTTCAGGCATTTTCTGATAGATGAGCAAGAGAGACAGTTTAATTGGCGTTGTTCCTGGTAACATTCATAAAGTTGTGTCATGGTTCATAAAATATTGTCATAGAATTTGCCAAGCACTCATTTCTGTCTTCTTTCTTCAGCATGAGTGCCTCACTTTCTCAAGATAATATTAGCATGAACATAGCAAAGGTCAAAAAATGTTCAGTTCACTATACCCTAAAGAAAAATTATCAAATGTTATGATTGAAAAACTATACCTATTCACTGAACTGTTGTCAATGTCATAAACTGTTCTTTTCCAATTTGTGCAGGGAGTGAATTGCTGAAACGATTTAAGGAGTTTTATGTCTTTTATTTTGCCAGTAAACGTCAAATGTTGAAAAAAAATATTGCAAACCAATGTGAATTTCAAGAGATTTTGAAGTTTTGTGGATTTATTTTGCCCTACAAACCATGGCTTCCAAATAATCAACCTAGTACTTTTTGAGGGCTACTTTCTAAAATACTTATTTCCTTGTTTTGACTTGAAAGAACTTTGACCTACATTTAATCTACATTTTAGATACTTTACCTTTTGAAATATTTAAAGTCTGTTCAGCCCATAACTAGTTTCAATTACTTTGTTTTGTGAGGAGAAATAACACTTTATTAACATCAAATTGTAATTTTCCCATTAATATGGCAGTTAAATCTGTTACTGTGAATTTAGTGCCAAGTTTCTGTATATATAAGAATCTGATTTCTTAAGTAAAATTATTAGTGAAAATTGAGAGGAAGAATATTATGTTACTCTTCCATGTAGTGCCAAAAGAACACAAAATATTTAAAAATAAATCATTTTCAGAGTGTACCAGTGGGTCTAATAACATTGTGTTCTTGGTTTTGCAGACCCCTTTACCTGAAATAGGAAGGAGAGTCAGAGTGAATAAATATCAAAAGTCTGTTGGATGGAGATACAGCGTGAGTACTGAAAGTCCCCGTTAGCTCTCAAGTTGTCTTTCCTTTAATTTTCAACTTTAAACTAACCCTTTGTATCATTATCTCTAGAAGGCTGCCACTAAAATATTCTTGCCTAGAAGTGATAACATATTACCTTTTAACACATTCACATATACTCAATCATTATATTTGAACACTAACATTAGTCAGAAACAGGTAAGTATTGATAGCAGGTGAAGGATTGATTATATCCACAGAGCATAGAGCCCTGTAGCTGAGTAGCAACAAAAAAGATAATGAAACCAAGAGAAATTTTGCCATAAATTGGCCTTAGCAAGGTCTTTTTTACACCTTTACAGGATATTTCAGACTGACTGGCTATTCCCCTAGTACGATCATAAGAAACATTGCTATTGTATATGAGCTAAATGAGGACTACTCTTTTTTGTTGTAAGAACAATAGCAGACAGAAAACCACAGGCTATCCAACCTAAAAGTCTTCAGACTTCTGGCACAGTACTTGAATATATAAAGGAGTGTGAAGATGCTTTGTACTTGAAGCTTTTTAACTGTCTTAAAAAGCAGTCTCTATGACTCTAATAATTTTCTGGCTCTAAGATAAGATCAAAGAAAATTCTTTTTCGGTAGATGTTAGTGATCTATCAAAATATTCTGTGAGCCTAAAAGCAGAATTCCTGCTTTTATCAATATAATTCACTGATATCTTTTTTTCTTATTTTCCTCCTCAGCTATCTGGTATTCAAATATTTTCAACCTTTTGTGTCTTAATAAATATGATCTCAGGATGTAAAATAACTTTTTCCATCAGCACAATCACATTCAGAAAAACTTTGTATTTATATTAGAAAGGTATTGATAAACAGCTTCATGATTCATCTAGTAAGCACCAGGCTCCTGTTTTATTTACAGTGCATCTCAGGAGACAAAACATATCCAAATGAAACAGATAGTACTGATTAATAACATGCTTTGGTAGATCAAGAAGCTGCAAAGGGTAAGGCATGAAAAATATAATTGTTTGACTAATTTTGCTTTCATCAAATATTTCTGTTAATAAATCCCTTTCTTCCTCAAACCCTCTCTGGCATTCTTTCCACAAGGAAAAATATTTTGGTTCTAGAATTGGGTGAAATTATAAAGGAAGTTGTGGTATCTTTGAGCTGCCTCTTTTTGACAAAAATTAGGATATTCAGGCTACTCTGGGATCAACTGGCCCTGAGCCAGGAAATGCTATAGCATCATATTACTAGAATATGTGTGAGAGTTTTAAATTACCCACTTGGCCTGATGGATATAATGTACTTATGTGTTTCTCACAAGCTCGACTTCCTATTAATTGAGAATGGCAAACACACTAATGCTTTCCAAACATATCTGATCTTGGTTTATTGGTTTTGGGGGAGTTTACATTTATGTGGGAAACTCACTCTTAAAAGTTTTCCTAGTTGGGAACTTTGAACTCTCTGATTATATATTTTAGTAAGAAAAATAACTGCTAGTTGATCAGCCAGTTAGTATCTCTAAATCATCCAGAATCCTTTGGGATAAGTTTGTGACTTGCATACACATCTCTTTGAGACAGGGGTTTATGGAAATAGCAATAATGTGAAAGTTCAGACACACAAGTTTAAATCCCAAGTCTAGGGGCGCCTGGGTGGCTCAGTGGGTTAAGCCTCTGCCTTCGGCTCAGGTCATGATCTCAGGGTCCTGGGATCGAGCCCCGCATCGGGCTCTCTGCTCAGCAGGGAGCCTGCTTCCCCCTCTCTCTCTGCCTGCCTCTCTGCCTACTTGTGATCTCTCCCTCTGTGTCAAATAAATAAATAAAATCTTTAAATCCCAAATCTACCACTAAATAGCTAAGAAATACTTGGAAAACTGGTCTTACCTCTCTAGGCCTCAGATTCCTCATAGGTAAAATGGCACAGAATATTTGGCTTACTTATAAATATGGTCAAATGCAACTGCATAGCTTCCTGGAGTCCAGTCATTCTATTCTTGCTTGGGGACATGAACTTTCTAACTCAGAAAAAAAAAAAAAACTCTTTGATAATCAAACTACCAAATAAATTAAAGGACTCAGTCTGGCCCTTGCTTCTTTTACATGTTCTTTGCATTCTTACCCTCACACCATCATCTCATGCCTATTTATCACACTCTTTATGAATTCATATTCTTTTCAACACAACTATGGTGTCTTTCTAGGAATTGAGAGTGCCCATTTACATACAGAATTGGTAGTTCCTGAGGTTTTTTCTATATGATGGCAGATGTTGTTACCATTTCAAAGGACAGTCACATCAGAGGAAATCAGAAAGTTCAGTGGTCCTATATGGCAAAACTGAAAGTCACAAGGTTCAACGTTTAGCTTTGTGGAAAACAGGTTAAGGGAATTCAAAGGGAGCTTATTAACTGGGCTTCCTTGGGAGGCTGGGATGAGACTGGAACTTGAACTTCTATATAATTCTCATGCTACATGTTGATTGTTTTATTTATTTCTGCCTTTATTACACAATAAATACAAAAAGAGAACCTGTCATTGGGTTTCTAGCTGGAGAAACCAGGCCCCTCTCCTTCTCCCAAAGACAAATAGGTGTCTAGATTTATTTTCTAGTTGTTGAATATTTATAGGTAAATCCACTGGAAAATCCCAGAGAAATGTCAAAGAATGTTCTACAGCTGCTAGTCATTTCTCTGAGATTTCAAACTTTTTCCAAGATATATTATGAATACTTGGGGACATTTCAGAACCTAGTACATTGCCTTATATTTATTTCATAACTATTTTTAAAGTCCAATCACACTATAGCTAAATATAAAAAAATTGTCCATCTCTTCTACTGGGTCTCAGAGAATAAGCTAAAAAGGAAAATGATAGCTGACTAGATATATTCAGTTACCTATTAATTTCAGCTAAAAGATGTATTTTCCCCTACCCTCAGGTCATCAAGTCAAGGTAATTGAGGGAAATTCTGAGGGAGAACTAAAGATAGAGGTTAATTCCTTAATTACCTTTCATGTCTGTTGGCCCTTTTCTGATTCATTGCCCCAGAGAAGTCAAAGGTATCCCTTTTCACTGGATTTCAGAACAGGAGCTCAACTATTTTTAATTAAAAAGTCTTCTTTTCTATTTTTAGTTTTTTTGAGGAACCTCCAGACTGTTTTCTACATTGGCTATACCAATTTACATTCCTGCCAACAGTGCATAAGGGTTCCTTTTTCTCCATATCTTTTCCAACACTTGTTATTTCTTGTCTTTTTAATTTCAGCCATTCTACTAGGTAAAATAAGTCAGACTGAGAAAGACAAATACCATATGATTTCACTCATGTAGAATCTAAAAAAGCAAATGAATAAACAAACAGCAGAATCAGACCTATAAATACAGAGAACAAAGTGATGGTTGCCAGAGGGGAGAAAGTGAGGGGATGGGTAAAATAGGTGAAGGGGAGAGGGAGATACAGGTTTCTAGTTATGGAATGAAGAAGCCACAGGGATGAAAGGTGAGGATAGGGAATATAGTCAGTGGTATTATAATAGTGCTGGGTTGTGACAGATGGTACCTACACTTGTGGTGAGCATAGCATAACATACGGAGAAGTTGAATCACTATGTCATACACCTGAAACTAATGTAACATTGTATGTCAACTATACTCAGATTTTTTTAAATTAATAAAAATTACACTTTTGGTCAAATCTTTTCTTTACATCCTACAATATATATTTACTTTGTATGATAAGACTATTCTTGAAAAGGTTATATAAATTTAATTTTTATAGATGCAGTAGGAGAACTTTTTTATTTATAATCAAATGAAATTTAGAGCTAGTAGGAATTCAAAGGACCCAGGTGGTTAATCCATTTGTCAAGTGTAATCACTTCCTGAGTCATTTCATATCACCCTCAACTTCATTATGCACTATCCTGTATTCATCAATGGTTGCCATTCATGTATGAGATTCTTATTTCCTGGTAGGTAAGTTCCTTTAAGTTAGGGATATGATATCTAAATGTGTAAACCAATGATATGCTCGTTGGAAATTCCTAACAATATAAGTTACTTTTTTAAAGCTAACATTTTAAGATATTTTTCTCCAATGCATTACACTTGTATACACATAAAATGTGATGATTTTTAAATTATTGAGAAGCAAAGAGCTTTTTTTAGGTTGGCTAAAATAGTTACAGATAGATTATGGAACATATGGAAACTACTTGGTTGTCATGGTATAAGGGGACAGCTGAATCTTAGGGAGAAAGAATAACTTCCCATTCCACTCCAGTATAACAAAAGTGATGGAAACAAAAGTTGCTGATGTTTGTAGATTAGGGCAAAAAGTGGAGAAAGGTGCACAGTTCTGATAACACTCTAATGCAAGTGAGGTCAAGTAATAGAGATACTGTATGATAATACCCTGCATTTATAACATTATTCTTTCAAAGACTTCAAAGGACTTTAAATTAATTGTCCCATTTGGCTCCACTAATGTTGCATGGAGATAGGTAATGGCTACCAACTTCCATCAGATTTCTGAGGATAAATTCAACCTCGGGAAGATTAAATGAATTTCCAACTTTTAGCTATTAGTAGTAAAACCCTGGTGTCTTAATGCCCAGTGTAAATGTTCCTTTTTTTTTTTTTTTTTTTTGAGAAGGAGAGAAAGAGTGGTGGGGAGGGAAGAGGCAGAGGGAGACAGAGAATCTTAAGCAAGCTCTACACTGGGAACCTGAGATCATGACCTGAGCCCAAATCAAGAGTTGGATGCTTAACTGACTGAGCCACCCAGGTGCCCCTAGATGCTCTTTTCTGATGACATCATACTGTCTTCTACTAAAAATGTTTCTTGAAATTATGTATTCTACCTTGGAGATCCCATACAAAAGGATAGCTTCAATTACCACTATAAAGAGAATCCTCAAAAACAATACCTTTAGCCCTGACCTGTTTCCTGAGTGGCACACCCATATCTTTAATTTGCACAATTCTATGTTTATTGACATAGAAACATGCACTTTAGGTATTGGATAAGACATGCAAGTTGCAGAGTAGTGAGATATATATATTCTGGAGGAATAAAAATGACTGAAGGAATATACACTCAATTGTTACCACTAGTAGAAGAAAATTCAGTAAGTGTATAGCATTTACATATTTTACTTCATATATATAATACATTTTATCCATATGTATCATTGTGATTAAGAAAACAAATGCCTTTAAGCATATCTTTATAAAATATTAGCACAAATCAAACCTGTATCTTTAAAATGCAATGAGTCATAAACCAAGTCAGTGTGGTGCAGACATAAGGGTAGACATACAGATCAGTGGAATAGGACTATTTCCATATATCTGTGTCAATGGATTTTTGACAAGGGTGCAAAGACAATTCATGGAGAAAAATAATCTTTTCAACAAATAATGCTGGGACAACTGATGTGCACATGTAAAAAAAATTAACTTATACCCCCTCTTTATATGAAAATTAACTCAAAATGATCAAAGGCTTAAATGTGGGAACTAAAACTATAAAATGCTTAGAAGAAAACATTTGGATAAATCTTCATGACTTTAGATTTGGTAATGGATCCTTAGATATGACACCAAAAAAGTACAAACAATAAGACAAGAAATCAATAAATCAGACTTCATTTTTTTTTCAAAAGACACTATCAAAATAGTGAAAAGACAACCCACAGAATGGGAGAAAATGTTTGCAAATCATATACCTTATAAAGTACTTGGATCTAGAATATATAAATAAATCTTACAATTCAATAATAAAAAGACAAATAATCCAATTAGAAAACAAGGGCAAAGATTTTCAATTAAACATTCTTCTGAAGATCATATACAAATGGCTAATGAGTACATGAACTGATCATTGACGTGATTAGTCATCAGGGAATTGCAAGGGAAAATCACAATGAGATAAAACCCACTAGGATGGCTAAAATAATAAAACAGAAAATAATAAGTGTTGGAGAGGTTATGGAGAAATTGGAATTATCATTGCTGTTGGGAGTATAAATAGGTACAGCACTTGGAAAACAATTTGGCATTTTGTCAAAATGTTAAATACAGAGTTACCATTTGACCTAACAATTTCATTCCTAGGTATATACCAAAAAGAAATAAAAACATATTCACACAAAAATTTGACATGAATGTCCACAACAGCATTATTCATAATAGCCAAAAGGCAAGAATAACCTAAATGTCTATCAATTGATGAGTGAAAAATGAATAAAATAATGATATGTTCTATAATATGGATAAATTTCAGAAAAAAGTCACAAAAATCCACATACTATGTGGTTTTCATTTATATAAGATGTTCAAGATAGATATATCTAAAGAAATAGAAAATATATTAGTGGTTCATTAAAGCTGGGATGTGTGTTTAGCAGAATTTGGGAGTGATAACTAAAGAGCATGAAGTTTCATTTTGGGGTGATAAAATGTTTTAAAAGGATTGTGGTGGGGGTGCCTGGGTGGCTCAGTGAGTTAGGCCTCTGCCTTCAGTTCAGGTCATGGTCTCAGGGTCCTGGGATCGAGCCCCACATCGGGCTCTCTGCTCAGCGGGGAGCCTGCTTCCCCCTCTCCCTCTGCCTGCCTCTCTGCCTACTTTTGATCTCTCTCTCTCTCTGTCAAATAAATAAATAAATAAAATCTTTAAAAAAATAAAATGGATTGTGGTGATGGTTGCATAATTCTGTAAATATACTAAAAACCATTGAATTTTATACTTTAAATGGATAAATTATATGGTATATAAATTGTATCCTAATAAGACTGTTAAAAAAAATAAACAAAAATGTAAGGATTCTATTCAGTGAAAAGTTTATACAGTGGCCATTGCTGCTGGTGCAAGGATCACACTTTGAGAACCATTGAATTTAAAGGATCTTTAATTAAGCTTTATTTTCTCCCAAATTCCCAGTTAACCAGAGGTCTCTGTTCTCTGACATTTCATCAGACTTTATTATAAATTGAGACTTTATTATAAATTACTCTGTGACATAATGGGTAGCAATAAGATTTCCCTTGTTTTACCATGGTTTAGGATCCCATAGTTATTAACTGGCATAGCTTAAGAGCTTTATTGTCTATTGTCTATTCTTATTCTGCAGGATGAGGAAGAGGATCTCAGGACTGAACTCAACCTTTTGAAGAAGTACTCATTCCACAAAAACATTGTGTCCTTCTATGGTGCTTTTTTCAAGCTGAGCCCCCCTGGCCAGAGACACCAACTTTGGGTATGTATTTAATTACCTTGATCTTATTTCCTGAGACTAAGTCTCACCTGAGGAAATACATATTCATAGGCCAAGATGTCACTTTTGTGCACCTACAGAAAAATTTAAGAACTCAACTACTTAAAGTAGTATGACAAAATGTGTTCTGATTCCTGGAGATGGGAGTAATAAATATGGAATAATTTCAGGAAACTTAAGTTCCTGGCGAGGGGCTTCAGGGTAAAATAGGGGAGGACTCAAATGAACACTGGGAATATCTAACATATTTCCTAACAAATATAGTTTTGCTGCTTTTAACTTTTTATGTACAATTGCTGGTATATTAGAGGTATGACTTGCAAACGATGACTGGATAAGTATCAATTCCAGTTAGCATTTGGTATTAACATATGAGTGCATTTAAGTGCTTCTCAGTATATGCACTTATGTTTAAACATAACTTCTAGCAGTTCTTTTCTAAATGGTTAGTTGACTTATCCTTTATCGTAGCCATTTTATGCCTATACTATCACAAATCACAGATCAATGAGGTACAAATTTGAGAGGGCATCTAAAACCTACATTACAGTTGCCAGAATTGTTGCTGCTTCCCACTATAGCAGAAATAGTCAAATTATAAGAATATGAGCTTTGGTCAAAGATATGCTTATTTTAAAAGGGATATTTAGAACATAAGTGAAGTCAGTATACACTTGCTGGCTACATTTCCATTCCAGGTCAAGTCAAGAATAGCATTGTTTTTTCAAAATAATAACTAAGAATTTTCAGAATTTTCAGTTGTCAAGGAAAGATTGTTACACTTCATATAATGGCGTTTAGGAAGAATGTGGACATTATAGAAAGGTTTTCAACAAGGGATTGGATTGAAATTGTGGTTCTCAAGCTTTAGCATGCATGAGAATCTCCTGGAAAGCCTGATAAAACACAGATGGCCGAGCTCCACTCATAAAGTTACTGATTCAGTTGGTGTGGGATGTGGGTCCATGAATCTGAACTTAACAAGTTCACAGGTGATATTGATCTTACTGGTCTGGGTACCACACCTTGAGAACCTCGAATCTTCACTTTAATTCCATTTTCTTCCAAATATCCAGTTAAGTATATTTTCTATCTTCTGACAACTCTAGTTGACATTTTATTAAATATTGCTGCATAGCTTTAATGGCTACTGGTATATTTTAGGCATACAAAATTTGTCTTTCAATATATTTTTACTTACAATTTTTTTCCTTTTAACTGTATAGCAGTCTTCTTATTGGATATATTTATCAATACTCAATTCATTCAGCCATTTAACACATTCATTGAGAGCCATCTATTTGGGGTCCCTGGATGGCTCAGTTGGTTAGGCATCTGCCTTTGGCTCAGGTCATGATCCCAGGGTCCTGGGATTGAGACCGGCATCCGGCTCCCTGCTCAGAGGGGAGCCTGCTTTTCCCTCTCCCTCTGCCTGCAGCTCCCCCTCCTTGTGCGTATGCTCTCTCTCTCTGTCAAATAAATAAATGAAATCTTAAAAAAAAAAAAAACATCTATTTGCCATTCCTTCTGCTAGATTCTGGGAATACATGGATGAGCTGAATAGACATGCCCCTGACCCATCAGAGCTTACAGTTCATTTGCAATGACTGGTAGCAGTCAAATAATCACACATATGAGTAGATAATTGGTCAGAAGGGAAATACCATGCTTCTGTGTTGGCAAATAACAAAGGAATCTAAATTAAGTTGGGGAACGAGAAACTCTTCTTTGAGAAATTTTTCCTTGAACTGCGATCTGAAGGATGAATAAATTATTTGTGGAGCTAAGAGTTTTCATGAGACCATTTACAATTTGTCATTGTAAATCAAAACAAATAGAAAGTAAATAAATGACTAAATAATTGCCATTTATAAAGTGTATGTGCTGGGAAACATGTGTACAAAGCTGGGAAAATAATTGAGAATGTCTTACATTCCTTTCAGAGTAGAGCTTTAGCGTTGGTGGTATAGTGGTGAGAATAGCTGCCTTCCAGAGTAGAGCTTTTCTGACTCAGGTAATAATAGCAAGATTTTCCAGGGTGCATCTGAATGAATGGCTTTAATTAAGGTTTGTCATGGTTTAAAATGAGCCCCTTTTCTTCCATTACCACAGTTGTACGTGTTGTGCCCATTTAAGTTAACATGAAAATTAAGCTTTTGTGGCTTATCTGTATTATTAGTTTTGATTGTTTCTTCTGTTTCGTGAGAGCATACTCAGATTAAAGACATGCAATAATATTAATTGTGAACAATTATAAATTAAAAGAGTGATTAAGGTAGACTTTTAAATATTCATTATTTGGGGCTTATCTTTTTGGTTTCCTTCTTCTACAGCAAAAATTAATTAACTTGCCTACAGTTAAAAAAAAATGTTTTGTTGTATTTATGTAGCAGTTTTGACACAGGCATTAATGCATAAACCTGTGCTTAAAGAAAAGTTTGCTGGGCTGATTATAATAGATATATTCTCTTTCACATTTGCCAGTTCTCTAGTTAGCTAAAATGGGAAAGGAAATTTATTAGTTGGGCCCCTGATTCATTGATGGCAAAAAGATAAATTTTCTGAGAAATTGAGTTTATTAATAAAGTAATATCTGAATGAAATGCTGTCGGTGATAATAGCCTTAAAATAGACTTTCCTTAGCAGTAAAATCATTTGGAAAAAAATACCCTATAGGAATACGATTGACAGTTTCCCCTTGAAATTGTAGTTTCCCGGTATCTTAGAGAAAAATAGTCTAGAATTTAAAATAAAAACAAAACAATAAAAACAAGTCTAGTCTTAATTTTGAGGTGTAAATTCTTTTGAGATCCTGCTTTCCTGCTTTTTCACATACAATCAAATTGTTCCCTCAACGGTATTTTCCCCTTGAACTCCAGTCATCACTCAGGCTTGTCTCCTTTACAAGCTTATTTTTAAAGGCATGTAATCATTCTGTTTTCAATAAACCAAATATTCTTCCTTCTCAGTATATTCAAACATTATCTATCCTTCAAGGCTTAGCTCAAATTCCACCTCCTAGTTAAATATCCCTGACGTGATAACTCCCTTTCCTCCTTCCACAGACCCTTGGATATGTTCCAACTCTTTTTAATTCCACTAGCCTTTAGAGACTTCCCCCAGACAACTGAGCCAGTCTTTGGTGTCTTAATCTCTAAACATCACATATAAATGCAAGCCATATGGACTAAAACTCTCCAAATATCTTCAGAGAATTACTTTCTAATTCTTGACACTTTACTGGCTTCCCTGCAGATGGTGATGGAGTTATGTGCAGCAGGCTCAGTCACTGATGTAGTGAGAATGACCAGAAATCAGAGTTTGAAAGAAGATTGGATTGCATATATCTGCCGGGAAATCCTTCAGGTGAGTCTTCATGTAGTCATTCTCCCCTGGCCTTGAAAACACCTGAGAGTAATATATGCAATGTACCTTACACCTGCCCGTATAGGGTGGTTCAAGAATTCTGAACATAACCTCTGGATCAGGATACCAAAAAATCCAAATGGCTTTAGAGAGAGCAGATTTTTGGGTTATGTCCTTAACTTTAGGTAGATTGAAAGACGGGTACCCAGGCCCTTCCAAATCATGGTTTTTAATGACTCTGTCAGAGTTAGACTGTTGTGTTCATTGGATCATGGAAATAAGCACTTGGAATATTTATTACATTATTTGGATTTACAGAGTTCTTTTTTTAAAAAAAGTAGCACTATCATTAGAGATTAAGAAAAAAGTGAGGCAAAAGTCAGTTTTTTACTGAATGACCCCAAACCATCCATAACCGTTTTGCAGACAGATATCCTATTTGAATAATACCCTGCTTTTAAAACTTGCTTTATTTTGAATACCAAATTGGATAAGAACAATCTTCTTAATCTGCCACACCCAAATTTTTCTTTGTGGTTTAAGTGCTTAGGGTCACCAGAGGAGGATATTAACAGAACTAAATAGCACCACTGATATATAATGTTAGAATGTTCTTTCTATCTTAGTTGGATTCACTTGTGTTAATAATGTAACTAGTTGAGTAAATTCTGGACTGAGTTTAAATTCTGGTTCATCATATATTAGCTTTTTGTCCTTGAATCAGCTATTTAATTTTTAAAAATATCACTTTCCTTGACTGTAATATGGGGTGATATTAGTACCCTCCTCAAAGGATTGCAGTGACGATTTCATAATTTCTTCCATGTAAAACACTTAGCACAGTCTTGGGCAAAGACTAAAATAAAATAAAGGACTCAATAAATATTAGCTGTTTTTACTGTTACTTCTATTATTAATCCCCAGTTATTATCTGGAGAAATCTCTTTGAAGCCAGGTCACAGGTTAGTTTTAGTGGTGAATAGGCTGGATCCAGCATGGTGAGCCAATACAAATTGCAAATGCTTTAACACGAATTTCCATATTCCCCCAAATTCTCAGCCTACAAGGTTGACTAGAAAGTATTTTGGATTAAACAAATAGTTGGATGAGGAATAGAGTAAAACAATGGCTGAGCTATGATATTTAAGATGTCCAGACCCTCACTCTTATGGTTAGTTGGAAATATGGAGACTAGAAAAGAAAGCAAATGGCCCAATGTATACAAACATTACTTTTTGGTGTTCTTTTCCTTTCATGGTTGTCCTGATTTATTTTCCTTTCCTTATAGCCAAAAGTAGTATTTCTGGGAACTGGTTGTAGTACTTCCAGCCTAAAGAAAGAATTTTGTCTGAAAAATGCAAATCTGGGCCATTTTTCTTACCAAAAGATCTTCCAAAAATAGTAAGAACAGTACCAGGAAAAAAGAAAATATATACACTGATGTGACTTTTTGAATAAATATGTATCTACCTATGTGCAGGGCTTAGCTCATCTTCATGCACATCGTGTAATTCACCGGGACATCAAAGGTCAGAATGTGCTACTGACTCATAATGCTGAAGTAAAACTTGGTAAGTTTGTTCTTGTACTTTAAGTGAGGCCCCCAATATTTTAATGGAGAAGAATCCTTTAAGATAACTATGTTTTTTATCATGTCACTAACAATATCCTCTACTTACTTAGGCTGTGTTTTCCTTGCTTGCAAAACCAGTCAAAATTTGAAAATTTGTTTGGGGAGGGAGGTGGAGCAGGAGAAAAATGCACCTTTTACTGCTTCTCTGAAATCATGTAGTTAAAAACTTTTAAATTATAATGGAAAGCTTACATTTTGGTCATTGTTTTACTCTCTATTAAGTATAGATATTTTATTTATTTTAATAATTGAATTGAGTATTTATTATGTTCAAGTTTCTGTGCCATGGATAAGGAAACAAAAAGACAATTCTTCCACATCACAAAATCATATTTTCCAAATAATATCAAAGAACTTTTAAATTAATTAAGTACAAATTGCTTCTTTGGAATTTTCCCTCAGATATTTAAAGAACTGATATCAGTTCCTCCCATAATATTCAAATCAAGTTCAGAATTAGACATCAAAAGACCAGAAAGTCCCTGGCTTTCTATTCTAGGATTCAAAATGACATAATTTATTTGAAAATAATCACACATATTGTCTCACAGGCACACAGGGCACAATTTATTTCATCCTTTAATGTTTAAAATAAATATCGTTGGTCAGTTTTTAAATAATACTATATGAATAATGTCAGTACTATGCAATGGCAGATAACCTCATTGCTATAGAATATAAATCACTGGTTATTAAATCATGTATTATTTTAAATGATAATCAGTTATTGCCTACCATGTCTCTAGCATGAACTTATGATAGCTCCCATTTTCCTGATGAACAAAAACAACAACAGCAGGAATTTTGTTCATTCATTGAGAATGTTTTCATTGAATATTTGTGGAAGAAGCTTGAGGTAATTGTTCTTGAAATAAGAAAAAAAGTAATTTCAAGACAATGTATAACGTCTTATGTGTCTAAAAGCTACAAAGCTAGCAACACAATTTTAAGACACTGTTAATATATAAGGAGAATTTGGACCTCACATTCAAATGTGCAGGATAGATAGTCTGTCACAAAGCTACGTACACACTATGTTCACATGTGCAGCACTCCCACATATTTCGGTCAGGTTTTTGGCCAACTTTACCATTTGCAACACAGAAGAGACATTGTAAGTAAATGAAGAGCCACTGAAAATTCTGTCACAAAGTCCATGCACTAAAGCTATGTACTTTACTCTGTAGGAGAGAACTTTTAGCACTGGATTAGAATTTAATCAGGCTTATTTTACGAACAACCATTATACATTTGGTTTAACATTTCCTCAGATTCCAGTATATGTTTAAGCAACATATCATAAGGAGAAGATTGCAAAAGGCAAACCCCAGGACATCAGAGGGAGTGTTGAAAGAGACTGGAAAGTGACTGTATTGTAATTGCAATTGATCAATAATCCTTACATTCTGGTACCTAGGTCATTAAAGAAAGGTTAAATTATGCCACTGTTGAGATTTCATCTCTACTTTTATCTAAATTTCAATCTTTTCTTTTTTCCTTTTCTTCCACTCGTCACTCTTCTTCTTGTCTTTTCCCCTTTTTATTTTCTTCCCTGAATGTCGTATATATTAACTCATGGCCTTCATAGGTATCTCTTGGCCCTTAAAGTTGGCCCTCAGGGAGTAGTAAGAATGCTGAGCTTTGATTTAATGTATTCTCAAAAAATCTAGATATTAAGATTGTTTAACATCCAATGATGATTTTCACATATTACAGACTTTTCTTGTTTTGTTAAATCCTTCCTTAAAGACTACTTTAAACTCTTAACTTTTTAATTTTTCATTCCTTCTCCTAGTTCCTCAAACTACTGTTCAGTCAGTGTTGTTCTCCATCCTTTAGATTCCTGGAAACCATTCTAAATTAGAAAATCTACTTCATATTTCATCCCTGAAAAAATTCATCTACTTTCATTTTTCATCTTATTTTTTCTGGACTAAATAACCCCAGTCTACTTTGGCCTTTTTTCTGTCTGTTACTGAGGATACCATACCAAATATTTTCATATAATGTATCCCACAGATGAATAGAAGACTGAACTTTTATAGTCTAAGCTAAGATATAGATACCACAGTAAATATTTGCATCTGATTCAGAAGATCTGTAGAAAAATTTGAACCAAATTCTAGCAGAAAACCCATTTTTCTTCATTGGTGTAATAGGTCTTTCTAATCTCATAAGCAAGGCTTCCTAATAAACTACTAATAGGTTTTAGATTTCTTAGATGTTGCTTATAGTGTTGGTCTTCCTCCAGCTTGGTGGCAGGTCCAAACACTACATATGTTATCACTTCAGAGGTTCAGGGTATACTGATGGAACTTTATTTTTAATATTCATGGTAAACTTTCAGCCAAACCTACTGTAGATTTATAATAGCACTTCTGAGACTCTTTCCAACATAAATAGCAGCAAAAGCCTATTTCCCAGTATTCCTGGAGTAGACTTCATGGTAAAGTTTTTTTGGGCTGGAATGAAAATCTGTTATCCATTGTGGATTTTGTATTGGCTTTCCAAGTTAAAGAAATAACTTATTGAGCTTTTTGTTACTGATTAATTATTTTGACATATGCTGAATTTTGCAGTGGATTTTGGAGTGAGTGCCCAGGTGAGCAGAACTAATGGGAGGAGAAATAGTTTCATTGGAACACCATACTGGATGGCACCTGAAGTGATTGACTGTGACGAGGATCCGAGACGCTCCTATGATTACAGAGTAAGTGTGAGGATTCAGATAGTGGGAATCAAAGTTTGGAAAGGACTTTTGACTAATATTTATTTTTAAATGATAAAAGAATAAAAAGCAGGCAGCTCCTTCTTTCACATTAAATTCCAATAAGAAATACTAGCTGCTATTCATATATGTGGTTTGATTATATGCATAAATATAATATTTTCTAAGAATTTAGACAAAGTAGACTACTGGGAATTATCTATATTTGAAGAATAATGTCTAGTTCATGTTGCTTACAACTTCTTGGGGAAAATATTATATTATGTGGCTTTATATAGAAATTTAACTTCCAGGGACAGAGAACTTTGTAAACTTAAAAATGAATGAATGTAAAGCCAATTATTAATCCCCACAGTAACTTAGTTCCAAAAAGAAAAAAAAGTAATAATTTAATTACTCAGGGTAAAGGAGAAGATCTTTGTCATGGTTCACCTCCAAACCACTGAAAATCAGTGGAATAGGCAAATTAAGTAGCAATCCATGCTATTTATTAAAATTTCCACTGAAACTACGATTTGGACAATATACATCTACGTACACATTTAAAAAAAAGTTGATGTGGAAAGAAAACTCTCCATTTGCTATAGACTGGAAAAACCACACTCACTCTTCACATCATAAGTCATCCAAACAATTCATTGTGGTTTTCCTTGTGTGGAACCTAGGACTCAATACTTGAAGTTGATTAATTCAAGTCTCATCTCTTTTCCCTTTCCCTTAAATGCCCTCTGCTTTATCTGCAAGCAGATCTATCGAAGGCTTATAGTCTAGTGCTATTACATGCTATGGAGACTGTGGAAGTATAATGTTCTTTTAAGTGGCTTGCTGTAAACAACTTTTAAGTGGATGCCTTATACCTGTGCAACTTTTTGCAGTTTTCCAAGGACTTTCATTTATATTAAGTATTTATTTTTAATTTTTAGCCCCATGTAAATTGAAAGAAAGCTTCAACTGACACCATCACAATAATCCTTTGAAGCTAAGAAATCTATTAACTGAGATTTTCAGAATTCAGTTAACTTTTGTAGGAGTTATCCAGCCAGACACTATACCTCCAGCCCTTTGCCCTTTCCACATTCTAAAAAACAAAGTACAGTTAATAGTGAAGATAATTTCCTTGAGCCTCCTAGAATATAATTTCCTGGAATAACAATAATTATATTCTCAACTTACTATATTCAAGGAACTGACAGAAAGTGCTTTTATGTATGTTATTTCATTTAATACTCATACCAGTGCTGTGTGACGGATATCATTATTATCTCCATTTTATACAGAGAGAAACTGAGGCACAGGGAGTTAAATCATATACCAAAGATGGCACAGCTAATAATCTATGCAATAGAATTTCTTCACAGCAAGCTCCTTTTGCTATTTCAGTTAAGGCAGCAATAACAATACATTCAAGATGAATTTCCTTATACTGAACCCTGTCCCATGTCATCCTGTTGTGTAGTGCAGTTATTGGCTCATCACAAACTCAGATAACATCTTCCTATAACAGCAGCCTATAATGAAGGTTCATTGTTGAAAACCCATAAAATGCCTCTGGCATTGACAATCTCCCACCTGAAGATTGTTTTGAGATTCTAAATACTATTAGTTTCCCATTGTTAAATGACTTTTGGGGGTCATTTTTTCTTTCACAGAGTGATGTGTGGTCTGTGGGAATCACTGCTATTGAAATGGCCGAGGGGGCTCCTCGTGAGTAAAAATGTTTATTTATTAAAAAGTTGGGGAAGCATGCTGTACAAATCTGCCACTTGTACCAGTCAGCTTGTACTGGTCACACAGGTGTCACACTACTGCCAAACTGTAAATGGTGGTCTTTTCAATGATTATCAAATGTTCTAGTCGGAATGGCCATATATATCTATAAAGAGTTTGTTCTTTTCCCTTATGATACCTTATTTTAGGCTATTGAGTGTTGTTTCAATTTGGCTTCAAAGTATTTGGTACTTAGTCCTGACTAATGAGAATCTAAAGCCATTCCAGTACATAGTGATTGGTGGACTATTTAGGTTCCAGAACATTTATAGTCACACACTGCTACTGCTTCAGAATGTGATAGGTAAGAAAATCTTCCAATGTTTCATTGAAATCAAACCCAATCCTTAAACTTGGGAAGTCAGGTTTTTTTTTGTTTTTTTTTTTTTCATTTGAAGTCACTCCAGCTCACTGTTGGTGCCTTCCTTGATCCTTTAAGCCACTTCGGTGCCCTTAATTGCTCAGAAGGCTCAATTTCCTTTTGTTTCTCCCTCATCTCCATCATTTAAATGATCTGTCAGCATCCTGTTCTCTCAGGACACTGCTTTCTGATAAGAAAGTGAAATTGAAATGTGAACTTGGCTATAAATTATTGATAACCATCTAATGTATGAGCCCCATAAGCAGAGCATATTTACTGTCTTTAATATCTAAATCTAAAGATATAAATGATAAATATATCCCTGATATTGTTGGATGAGAAGTGAGGAAATGCCTGGAGTGTTTGTTGGGGACAGGCAAGTGGGGGTGGAATTTCTTTGCTTCCACCTTTCTCAGATCCTGTAGGTTCCCATGTTCCTGCATGCTCTATCTGCGCAATGTCCACCCAACAAGTTTATAAATTTGGACTATTGTAGAACTATGTTTCAAGGCCAACAGGAGTAATTTCAAGGGGTAGAAATAGTGGTAACATGATTGTTAAGAATTCCTGGTGTCCCTTAGAATATCACAGAAGAAGCTTAGATTAAATCTGGGACAGATAGGAAGATCAGATTATTGCTGCCTCTCTTTTAGTGCCCTCCAAAACTACAAAGTATCTATGTTGGGTGAATAAAAAGTCAATGATGGAAAATTATATATAGCACATATAAAATTGAAATAAGAAAGGGAAGATGCATATTATTCCTCCTCATCTCTAAATTATTTGTTTTTCTGAACATACTTAGATTATATTATATTGATCAGCAACTTCTTCTCTTTTTCTCTCTTTCTCTTCCCCCTTCCCCTCCCTTCCTCCTTCCTCCTCCTCCTTCCTCCTCCTCCTCCTCCTCCTCCTCCTCCTCCTCCTCCTTCTTCTTCTTCTTCTTCTTCTTCTTCTTCTTCTTCTTCTTCTTCTTCTTCTTTCTTCTTCTTCCTCTTCCTCATCTTTCTCTACACAATATGGTATTTCATGTGAGTATTGATGCATGTTTTTATTTAGAATACATGACTGCATCAAGTAGTATATTTTTTTCAATTGTTTCTAAATATTCCTTATCATTTCTTTTCAAAAAACTACCTTTCTACATCTTGCAGATTTGTATTTCCTGGCTCATCTTTATTTTGTTTCATTTTTTTCATTCCAAAATATTAAATCATGGCAGAAAAGTCACAGAAGGAGTGCAGAGGAGTTTTACATGGAGTACACAAATGGCAAACTTCTTACAAAAGATGTGTAAGGACAAGGAGATTCTTAATTCACAATGAGAAAAAAACGGGACCAACATGCCTAAATAATTAATTGGAATGCTGCAACTTTGGTCATGAGCAACTTGAAATAGCCACACTGCTAAAACATTGGTCTTTCACCAGGCTCCTATATTGCCTGGAGTATTAACTTTGGATGGAAATGATTGTCATTAATTCAACTGAAGAAATCCTCCAGGTTTTGATACTTATCATGTAGGAGGGGGTGGCCATCCAAAGTGACAATTACATGATAATTGCCTCTGAGGTTCAGATAACAAAATTTCTTTCTTTCTTTCTTTCTTTGGTTTCTCCCAGAAAAGTAAAAAAAAAAAAAAAAAAAAAAAAAAAGAGAGAGAGAGAGAGAGAGAGAGTAACTTCTCACCGTTTCTGGGTGCTGTAGAGTCTCTCAGAGGAGAGAATATCTGTACCATCCCACACCAGGACCTTCTTAAGCGCTTGTGTTCACTCTTCTTTATTTGTTTTGTTTCTTAAGTTTCACATATGAGTGAAATCAAATGGTTCACATATGAGTGAAATCAAATGGTGTCTGTCTTTCTCTAACTTATTTCACTTAACGTTACACCTTTTATGAAATGTATTTTTAGAAGAGATTTGCTATTTTAAAGGAATGAGACTCTAATGTGAAATATTTAGGCATGTTAGATATGAGATAAAAGGAGCATTTACTGGCATTCCTAAAATTAGGCTATATAGGAAACGTCCACTGTTTGACATAGTTCTTGTACCCACTGCTCCATTCCATTGTGGATTTCTCATTTCCCTTAATGAAAACTTCCCTAGTCTATGCTCTAAGTCTCGGCTCCTGGGGATGTTGTTAGTTGACTGCATGATGCTCAAATGTTAATAAATACAACGGCTTAATAATGTACAAACCCACTTAAAATATGTTTAAAGGACAGATTCTGGTGACTGACTGGACAGAGTAAAGGAATGAAGAGAATCAAATATGATCCTGATTGATTGATTGGAGAGAGCAGAGACAGAGAGTGTGTGAGAGAGAGTGTGCATGCAGATGCAAGCCCATGAGTTGGGGGAGAGGGGAAGACAGGGAGGGAAAGCGAGAGGGAGAAAATCTCAAGCAGGCTCTGCACTGAGCCTGACGCAGGGCTCAATCTCAGGGTGCTGAGATCATGACTTGAGCCAAAACAAAGAGTTGGACACTTAACTAACTGAGCTACCCAGGCACTCCCAATCCTGATCTTTTCAGCTTGGGGATAACTCTGCCCTCAATTATAAATTTGTACCTCTATTAACTTATACCTATATAATTGAAAAAAAATCTCGACCTTTTAACAATTGCCTTTATATAACTCTAATGAAATAACTCTGGGGAGTTTTTTCCTACTATTACAAGAGGCCAGTTTGCATTGTAGTTTTTCTAGATATGTATTTTGGAGGAGAAAGGGTGACTCTAAAGAGTCAATAACATCGAATTGTCCTCACATGAATGACACACTTGTAGTATTAAATGAAACTTGTTGGTGAGGATGTGGAGAAAAAGTAACCCTCTTGTACTGTTGGTGGGAATGCAAACTGCTACAGCCATTGTGGAAAACAGTATGGAGGTTCCTCAAAAAATTAAAAATAGAACTACTTTATGATCCAGTAATCGCAGTACTGTGTATTTACCAAGAAACTACAAAGCATTCATTTGAGAAGATATACGCACCCCTACATTTATTGAAGTATTATTTACAATAGCCAAATTATGGAAGCGTGCATTGATAGATGAGTGGATAAAGAAGATGTGATATATATATATACACACACACACACACACACGAATATTATTCAGCCATAAAAAAGAATGAAATCTTGCCACTTGCAACAACATGAATGGAGCTAGAGTATTAATGCTAAGTGAAATAGGTCAGTGAGAGAAAGACAAATACCATATGATTTCACTCATATGTGGAATTTAAGAAACAAGGCAAACAAGCAAAAAGAGAGAAAGAGCAGCCAAGAAACAGACTCTTAACTATAGAGAACAAACTGATGGTTACCAGAGGGGAGGTGGGTGGGAGAAGGGATAAAATAGGTGATGGAGATCAAAGAGCACACTTATCATGATGAGCACTGAGTAATGTGTAGAACTGTTGAATCATTATATTGTATACCTGAAATTAATATAATACTGTGTGCTAACTATCCTGGAGTGAAAATTAAAAACTTAATAAAATAAAATATATCAAGAAAGAAGAAATTTAAAGTATGGCTCTCCTTTGGGGAAAAAATCCCCACTGCACTGCCAGTTTTCTTTACTCAAAACTCAAGAGGAAATAAGCAAAATGAGACACATATTTAAAAACTTATGACTGAGGGTTTTGGAGGGGAAGGGGGTGGGGGGATGGGCAAGCCTGGTGGTGGGTATTGAGGAGGGCACGTATTGCATGGAGCACTGGGTGTGGTACATAAACAATGCATCTTGTAACACTGAAAAAAATAAAATAAAAGTATTTGGGGAAAAAAAAACTTATAAGAAAGCTCATAGAAAATTCTCAGACCCTGAAAAAAAAAAATGGCAGAACTGCAAAAAAAAAAAAAAAAAGAAAAAAAAAGAAAATTCTCAGACCAACAAGGTAATGAATTTATATAGGACTAAATGGAATAGGCTCCTCTTTGTATAGCTGTGTGTTTCAAAAAGTGAATGGAAGTCCTGTAATTTGGCACAGACTTGAAGTGCCAGATAGTTAAAATCTTGATTATAATACCAATAGCTAATATTTATTAAGTGCCTACTATATGCCAGACACTTTTACATGTAGGTTAATCCTCATGGCAACTCTTTGAAGGAATTCTTGATTTTTTTTTCAGATAAAGAAACCAGGGCAAAGATAGGTTAAGTAATTTGCCCTAGTCACAAAGGAAGAGCTAGAATTTGAACCCAGATGATCTTACTCTAGAGGGTGTGTTTTAATATTGTTACCCTACATCTACCTCTTTTCCTAGGACTGTGAGATTCCAAAACAGATTCGTCTCATCTTTTTAGGCTGCTAAATCATTCTTTATATATTATTGGGCTTAGCTATTAATTTGGTTGACTTTTTAAGCCTATAATGACATATTTCAATTTTATAAGTGTAGATACCTAAAACACAATATACATAAGAGTGTTTGTCTCTATTTTTTGTTTACTTTTCTAGATAGAAATCACCAATCATACATTTTGAAATTTTTATCCAGTGTAGTTTATTATTAATTTGCCACACCTGGAATGGTGAAGCTTTAGGATCTTATATAATGGCCTGTTTGCATTAAAATGAACTTTTCCTGTAACTATATTATTTTGTATCTATTTGTTCCTTAGTATCTATTCAACACTATTTTCCTTTGCAGCCCTGTGTAACCTTCAGCCTTTGGAAGCCCTCTTTGTTATTTTGCGGGAATCTGCTCCCAAAGTCAAATCCAGTGGATGGTAAAGATGAATGATTTAATCTCCTAAACACATTAACTTGACACTTTTTATGTAACAAATGAGTTTTAATTAATTTTGTAGCCCTGTTTCAACATCTTTGCTGCACAGTATTTCCTTAAAACTAATACATTAAGTGGGGAGTCTTAATTATTAGTTTTCATTAAGAGCTAGCTAGCCAACTAGACATAAGTAATACCTTCTATAGTAATTATGATGACCTCACTGCCCTGCAATTAATGGCATGTTCAGTTGTTTCTTCATTGGTTCCATAGCATGGACCAATAGAAATCATTTGTGACATTTCTCACTGCCTAGATAGGCAGTCAGTGATTGTGATATACAGCTCAGTTGTTCAGCCCATTAAACTAAACATCCACAGACCTAGAGAAGAGGATTTGTTCTCCCAGGGTGTTAAAGGCCAACTAACTTGGGAACCCTTTATACTGAAGTTTTTTGATTGTCAGAAGCTCTTGCTTATTCTTAGTACTTATTGCTTGCCCTGCTAGAAGTGGTGGCTGTGATTTGATTGCTGACATTTTTCCTTGTGATTCAATTTAACCCTTCCCACAGATTCAGACTTTCTGGACACTTCTGTTTTCATGGGCCATTTTTTAAATTAGTTAGTCCCGGTGTTATTAACACTCTTTTTTGGATCATTACATTTACAACTACGTAGCTCAAAAGGCATGTGGTCAAGTGAAACATTCAGACTTCAAAGTATGGCTTCTGTGGGCTGACCAATCTAGATGCATGTTCTACATATATCACATTAACTACTCCATTGCCATCCCACCACTTGACTTTTTATCATGTACATACTTCTCAACTCATTGAAGTTTCTACTACTATTTAAATGCCGTTGACTCTGGCTCATCTGAGGTTTGAGTGGTATTGTTGTATAATGTATATTGTCAAGCTTCAGGGCATATAGCAAATGAAAAGACAATTATACCTAGAGGCAACTCTCTCCAAAAACATGACCTGTAGAGTAGCATATGTGTGAGGATGGGAGAAGATATCGCAAGCCTGAGGATGCTCTTTTATCCCTTTGACTCATTTCTTTTAGGTCTCGCAAGTTCCACAACTTCATGGAAAAGTGCATGATAAAAAATTTCCTATTTCGTCCTACTTCTGCAAACATGCTTCATCACCCTTTTGTTCAGAATATAAAAAATGAAGGACACGTTGTTGAGTCATTGAAGAAGCATCTTACTGGAATCATTAAAAAGAGACAGAAAAAAGGTTGGCATTATGTCAACTTTCATCTTACTTGAATGAATATTTAGATGAGAGCAGAGTTTATTCATTTTTGTCACAAAAAATAATATTTAAGAATTAGATTGAAAGTAAAAATTCTGAGGCCTTCCATATTTAGTTTTTCCACTAATATGCCATGTGCAGTTAATTAATTATTTCTCACCTGATCATCTGTATATATGTGATTATAAATTGTCACTAATTACAACTCACAAGTGTTCATATTTATAAAAACCTTGAAAGCATCAAGAAAAATTTTGTGATGTGCCAATTTTATTTTAAGAAAACTCCCAATTAAAGAGGTAAAATAAATAAAAAGGTAACAAAATCTATATTTTACTGTTCTTTTTTGGTTTATATTTTAATTAACTCCAATGAGATAAATAGATTTGTAATTATCTATCTATTGACTGTTAATTTTGAAGTAATTTCTGTGTACCATATTAAGTTTGTTTTGTGCACTAATCTCCAACTATAAGAAGTAATTAAAAGGACTAATTTATACAAGCAAAAGTTAATTTCTCTGTATTAATGCCAAAAATGGCATGATGGATTTTCATCCAATCCAGATTAGCTACTTAGGAAGTTTTAACTTTGTATCGTATGGCATATTCCACATTTAATTTGGGGCACCTTGGGCAGTGTTGAGAGTGGTGATATAATAAAATAGGGGAAACTGGAAACATAGCAGTCATTCTCAGAATAGCTACAGGATTGATTGCAGTAGACTTTTTTCCATCTACAACTATATGTTGTAACTATATCTAACTATATCTTCCAACTATATGTATCCTATTTTGGAGCGAGAAGCAGCAGAAATTAATTTATTTAACCATGGGTGAAAATTCATTGGATCACCATCACAAAAGCCAGCTAGTCTCAAATGAGTGTGGGAAGACCCTATTTCTATTTGAGAATTTGCTAATTTCCAGAGTTGCAAGACTTCCAAAATGTTATCTGCAGGAAAAGTCACATGTATGTGGGAATTACATAGATGTAAATACAGTTGCCCTAAACACTTTTATTTAGGAAATTCAAAAGAACACTCTTGTTTGTAAGCTTCTATATTTCAGTACGTCATAGCAGAAATGAAAGAAGCTGAACATGTTGAGTGTGTTAAGTGTAAAATCCAGAATTTAGATTTTTACCTTCTCATTGGAAAGACCAGTGATCCTGATCCTCATTTTCAATGATCCTCATTGAAAGGGCCAAAGATAGGGTGGGCCCAAGCCATACAGTCCTCATATCTATATCACACACCTTTAAGCCATGCTCAACAACCATCTAAAGAGTTTCTCTTGTCCCTTTCTCCCTTTGTCTTTCTCCATTATTTCTCTTTAGATTGCAGCTACCAAATTGCTAAATTCCCTTTCCTGTGCCCAGAGAAATTAGTCTGTATGGAATAGCTTCAGTGTGCTGCAAAAGTGGGCCTAGGAACTAGGATATTGTCCATATTTCCAGCCAAGTGTGATTTGAAGGGTTACTTTCTTGTCCTTGTGATTCACTTGACATCCTGAGCATTAAAGGGCGAAAATTCACTAAGGTAGATTACACTAATTTCTGCTGATTTTTTTGCATTATTTTTTCTCTTTTATAAAAAGGAATACCTCTGATCTTTGAAAGAGAAGAAGCTATTAAGGAGCAATACACCATGAGAAGATTCAGGTGGGTTAGATAAATTACAAATATAATTTGTTGTTAGCAATTCATGTAAGGTAGTTGATTCTATTCTGTTAGCATTTGACTCAGAAGAGCTTAATCCCTCCTGATACAACAAATAACAGCTCTTTCTATATTTTCAAAAGATATTTGAATGGAAATGTTGAGGAAAAATTGTTATTACTACTCAAAGATTCTTTAATTTCTGGCAATAGAATGAGTAAGTAGATTATTAGATAATTAATACTGAGTATACTATTAATACAAAGAACATTTCAGACATTACAGGAATGATTCAAAAAAGATTTACTGAAAATATCTTTATTGCACAAAATTTCCCTTTTTTAAAATAAAGGTATTTCCCCCAAGTGGCTTATAATACTCCACTGATAATACTTATTATATAGCAATCATTTGTATGTTTATTTCTAGAGGACCTTCTTGTACTCATGAGCTTCTGAGACTGCCAACCAGCAGTAGATGCAGACCACTTAGAGTTCTGCATGGAGAACCCTCTCAGCCAAGGTGGTTACCTGATCGAGAAGAGCCACAGGTCCAGGCACTTCAGCATCTCCAGGGAGCAGCCAGGGTGTTCATGCCACTACAGGCTCAGGACAATGCACCTAGGCCTCTACAGGGGCAAGCCCAGGCACCTCAGCGACTACAAGGGGCAGCTCGGGTGTTTATGCCACTACAGGCTCAGGTTAAGGCTAAGGCATCTAGGCCCCTACAGATGCAGATTAAGGCACCTCCACGACTACGGAGGGCAGCCTGGATGCTCATGCCACTACAGGCTCAGGTTAAGGCACCTAGGCCTCTACAGGTACAGGCCCAGGTACCAAAAGATCAGCAGGCTCAGGCCCAGCCCCAGACATCAGAAAAGCCACAGGATCTGGACCAGGTACCAGAGGAATTTCAGGGGCAAGATCAGGTACCTGAACAACAACAAAGGCAGGGTCAGGCCCCTGAACAACAGCAGAGGCAGAACCAGGTACCTGAACAGCAGCTGGAGCAGAACCAGCTACCTGAACAGCCAGAGGTACAGGAACAGGCTGCTGAGCCCACACAGGCAGAGACTGAGTCAGAAGAACCTGAGTCCTTAAGAGTACATGCCCAGGTATTCCTCCCCCTACTGTCACAGAACCACCATGTGCTGTTGCCACTACATTTGGATACTCAGGTACTCATTCCAGTAGAGGGGCAAACTGAAGGGTCACCTCAAGCACGGGCCTGGGCATTAGAGCCCCCACAGGCAGTTGGCTCAGTTCAAGAACTGATAGAGGGACTATCAAGAGGCTTACTTCGAGCACCAAACTCACATAACTCAAAGCCACTCGGTCCACTGCAAACCTTGATGGAAAACCTGTCTTCAAATATGTTTTACTCTCAACCAGAACAAGCACAGAAGAAAAAATCAAAAGTTTCTAGTCTAAGGCAGGCATTGGCAAAAAGGCTATCACCAAAGAGGTTCCGGGCAAAGTTAACACGGAGACCTGAAGAGTTTGAGCTCTCAGATTTAGAAGCCTGCAGGCGAAGGCGCCAGCGCAGATGGGAGGATATCTTTAATCAGCACGAGGAAGAATTGAGACAAGTTGCAAATGTAAGAGTTTCTGATATCTTAACTGAATCTAATATGCAGAGAAAACATGCTAGTTCATGCTTATGTTTCCCTCTGTTAAGACCAAATGAAATAAACATTCCTTGTGTCCCAGAGAATATTAATTTAATAATTTGCACTTCAAGTAAATTATCTTAAAATTTCCAGATAATTATGACTAAATTTGAAAAAAAAAATTGGCTTGAATGATCCAGGTAATTGCTTTATATCTTTGTAGAGATATAGCTTTAATTATTAACTAATAAAGGGACACCATAAGGACATTTAAAATTACTATTTTTGAAGGGTTTGTGGGCTTTATAAGCAAATTAATGAGGTCAAGAGGATTAGGAAAACACTCGTTTTCTAATACTTCATAGCATCCATTTACATAAAGGAATCCTAAATTAAAGTCTGGCTTCAACATCTATTTATCTAATAATAATTAATGTAGCAATTACAAATGTATCTTGTCTGAATATCTGGATAAGTGAGTCTTTTGGCTTGTCCATTGAGCCAATTAAATGAATTTGTTATTTCCCTAACATGTTTAACTCAAGAAGAGGTAAAGGCAACAAGCAAAGAAAGGCCCCAAAGGGGAAATGGATATATACACCCAGTAAAGGGGGAGATAGGAAGAGAAAGAAACCATATAAAGAAGTGGAGGTATGAGTCTAGAATGATGATATTTGCCTGAAATTAAGGCATCTAAAATGCTAGTGACTAATTTCAATGAGGACTAGTAACAATTAAATCTAATGGGTTTTGCATTTATGAAAAAGACTTGTATGCATCCCTGAAAGACTCATAGCATTGGTAGCATGACACATACTTACTGGCATTCAGTGTTTTAAATATACATGTGAGAAGCCATTCTAAAATGGAAGAAAAAGTCAATAAATAATAGCTACCAATCCCGTGACCCTAAGATCTTGTACAGGCATTCATATCTTTATGCGTGATTTTTAAAGAAAATATAAAGAAATAATTGATAGTAACTCAAAGTTGTAAATCTTTTGAATTGCCTAAAAATTTGTTAGCATTTAGAGATGTATGTGAATTCTTCAGCTAACCAAAGAAAAGAAAATTCATTTTCATTACTCTTTATGAGTTGAAGGAATAATATTAATTGGTTTAAATGTGAAAGCAGAAACTTTCCTAAGCTCCTGGAGTTCAATCAGTGAGAAATATTTGCACTGCTGTATTACAGATCTTCCATTGCACAAGAGGAGCAAACTTCATGTTATAACTGACTAGTAAATGTGACAGTTTGGGGTTATGAGTTAAGCTTTAAACCAGATATTCTTAACCTGGGTCTAATAGATTAACTGCAGGTGGTCAGTGATCCCCCTGAAAATATATGCAGACATGTGTGTCTATATGTAGTTAGAATCTCCTCAGATTCTAAAGGAATCCAGAAACAAAAACTATTAGAATCTACTGGTTTAAATAAATTCTAATATTTGAAAATCATTCTTTTAAGTTGTACATTGTGAAGATAAAGTTGCTCCTATCATTTGCATTTTAACAACAATTAAAATATTTATTTTCCTTTTTGTTTCAAAGGACAAAGAAGATGAGTCATCAGACAATGATGAAGTATTTCATTCAATTCAAGCTGAAGTCCAAATAGAACCATTGCAACCATATGTTCCAAATCCTAAAGGAAATGAGGTAAGTTTCTCAGTATGAGTTGCTGTGATATAAATAAGTGCCTGGAACAGTGGTTCTCAAACTTTTTGGTCTCAAGATATCTTTATACTCTTAAACATTGAAGACCTCAAAAAACTTTTTTTTATGTCGATTGTGTCATTCAATATTTAATGAATTAGAAATTAAAATAAAAAAATTAAAATATTCATTAATTTATTTAAAAGTAAACAAAAGTATTTTGCCAACATATATCAACATAAGAAACAAAATTTTAATAAAAAATAACTATTTTCCATTTTACTTAATGGAAAACAACTGGATTCTCATATCTGCTTCTGCATTCAATTTTTTGCCATATGTTTAGGTGGAAGTATATGAGTAAAAGCTAGCTTCTCACATATAAGTACTCGGGAAGAAAGGATTTTCATAGCTTTTTCAGATAATTGTGGATATTCTTTGATAATATACCAAAACTACAGAAGTGGAATTTAAAACCCTATCAGTGAAATTTTGCATATTCAGAAATATTAAAATCCATTGTTCTATTGTATGCTCTAAATAGATGTTTTGCTCATGCACAATGTTGTATCTTCATGCATTGGTCAGTTGGAAAACATTGGTTCACTGTGTATGTAGATCTTTCCAAATATTTACACATTTCATTATACGACATCAATAAACAGCATTTGTTAATGTCACCAATTTCATCAGAAAAATGATTGAGTATTGATAAGTCAAGTGCATGGTAACAGATAATAAATTTAAAATTTTAATTTTCACTTTAAAGCTCAATTTTATCATTGCTAACAAATAACATCAGTTGTTCTTTTTTCCTTGAATTGATAGGCTAACTTCACTGATTTTAAATAAAATGCCTGCCAAATACCCAAGTTGAATAATCATAGTTTGTCTTGTTGGTCATTCTTTTAAGTAAAAATAATGCCCATAAAAACCTTGGGTAGTTCAGCTTGTAACACAATCACACATACCTTTTCCCTTGATTGTTCTGGGATGTAGTTTATGACAAGGTCTGGGTCATTTAATCTGTAGTTTATTTTTTTATACTTATATGAATAATCAAGTCAGTCCTCATATCCAGGTTGACTTTTGTTTTCACGACTATATGAACAGCATTTAGCTTAGGGTATTGGTGAGGCCCAAGTCGCAATTTCAGTTTCCATGTGGACAAGGTATCATCATCATAGCCAGCATTCCTAACAGCTAGCCATCTAAAAATATCTTGGTCACTAAGGACGAGCAATTTGTTGGGTGAAGAA
This sequence comes from Potos flavus, assembly GCA_028534135.1. NCBI lineage: Eukaryota > Metazoa > Chordata > Mammalia > Carnivora > Procyonidae > Potos > Potos flavus. The sequence continues at coordinate 36,253,268 of CM052901.1, read as the reverse complement.
CTCAGAAATTCTTGCCTTACTAATAGTGGGTCAAGAGTCTCCTTGTTCTTAATCAGCACAAGGGCCCCAGATCACTATATTTCTTTCTTCTCGATGCTTCAGGATAGTCCACTATGATGTCTTTCATGGACAATTATCCTTTTTAAATATGTTACTTCTGATACTAACAGTCCTCTGAAGTGAATAACAGAGTATTGCTTTATAAATACTAACCACTGGCAGAAGGAACATAAGCTGGATTGTATTATTTAATTACAAGAGGCTTTATGTCTCTCTCTCTGCCTTATTAAATTATGACTTTACTCCTACTCTCAGGTAACAATTATTACCTTTAAACATGCATTTTTAAGCAGGAAATATAATGAGTTGTGCCTGATTGTTTTGGAATGCATCATTTGCCTTATATATGCTATTCATACAAATCATCTTCCCATTTTTTGGACCAAATACAGCCAATTCATATCAGGCATTAGCTTTTCTTATTTTTGGCCTTTATCTTTTCTGGGTAATCCTCGTCTCTGATTTACTAGTGTCAATAAACTTTCTGAGATCAGTTTCATAAACCAAGAGGCCTAGACCGGGTCAATATGATGCCAGGTATCTGAATCAAATGTGGAAAAAGTCAGATGCTTATCGTGCATACTACCAAACATCTGGTTACATTTGGAAGCTCTCATTAGCAAAACGTGAACAATTAACAACATTTTTCTTTTCTTACCCATCTGTCTGTTAGAGTTTAAAGACAACCTTGATGTGTCACTACATAGAGAGAAAATAAGGTTAGTGTAGTTTCTAGAAACTATAGAGTGACTTTATCAGCATGAAAATGCTTAATTTTTTAAAAAAATGTAACATGTTTAATTTTTCTTTCTAAAGAATCTACTGTGACTGTCTTGTTGAATGTCAGAATAATGTCATTAGAAACCTAATGATATAAAACCAAATGAGGCGAGGCAATACTACATGGTCCTATCTACTAATGTTGGCAGAAATTAAATCTGCCTTACTGATGGATGCTGGCTCATTTTATGTGCTCTTTCTCAAGTATTTTACTATATTAGATGAATGAATAATTAATAGAAACCAAATTCATTTAGAATTGAAAAAGTATTGGAACACTATGACATTACAGTCCAATTGTAAAGTGAAAACAACATACTTTCCTGAAGGTGGGACACTTTTGACACTTAAGAAATTTTAATGATGTGTTGTATATGTTACAACTTTTGAAAATCTAGAGTTACTTTAAAAGGGTGAGTGAGTGAGAAGTTTGAGCTTAAATTCTGAGTGAGAAATTTGGACTTGATATAAAAGCAATATGAAAACATAAAAAGAGCATTAAATTAGCAGTTGAGGGACCAACATTCTGATTATAGATATTCTTTAACTTGATGTAAAGTTCTTAGAAAATTGATTTTTCCTCTCTGAGGTAGAGATTCCTCAAAAATAAAATTAGAGTGTTTGATTATATAATCTCCAAAATCTGTTATTATACTAAAATTCAAGGATACCATGAGAAATTATAGTTAAGTAGTTCCAATGTTATACTATAAGCAATTATGAAAATACAATCTAGTTATGAAAATCAGATTTTATAATCTGATTTTAGTAAACTATGTTTATATGAAGAAAAGAATTTTCCCATGAATTAATAACTCAAAAAAGTTTACAATAAAAAATTTTACCTAAGTATTTCATTGCCTTTAAGGTCCAAGAAAGATCTACTTCAATGCCTTACAATCAGGATTGTGAACACCGTGTCAAGTTCTCTTCAAAGTATGTGTCTCTGATTTCTATATTCAAATTACTCATGATTTACTATCACATGGAAAATAAAAGCATATTTATTTGACGCTAACTTTTGTGTAAAGTCAAAACTAAAAAATATTAATGAAAACATCGTCACTAGTGATATCTTCATCCTGTATTTAAAACCTTAACTGCAGTAATTCATTAACTAAATCTTTCATATTTGGATATCCTGTGGTCTCAGTGTCATTTAGTTTAATAATTAGCTGATAAGATCCACAATTTAATAAAAGAAATGTCAATGAATTCTTTGACAGCTTTCAATTGGTACTTTATAATAAAAAGATGTGAAACTTCATATGTATCATGTATTTCAGTTACGCATTTTTCATGTAATATATCATTAATATCATGTACATGTACTACATGTTAAAATACACACAAAATTCCTAACTTCAGAAGTTAATGCCATGGAATGGGCAAGCTTAAAATGACTTATGGGAAAAATCAAATCTAAAACTCAGTATTATATCAATGATACTTTATACTGGTAACTATATTTATCTCTATAATATTGGTAATCTTCAGTAATTTTCTAAGATCATATTTCTTTTTTTTTCAGTATTTTTGTCTTGATTTTATTTCTTTTATTATTTTTTAATTTTATTTTATTTTTTCAGTGTTCCAAGATTCATTGTTCATGCACCACACCCAGTGCTCCATGCAATACGTGCCCTCCTCAATACCCACCACCAGGCTCACCCAACCCCCCACCTCCCTCCCCTCCAAAACCTTCAGTTTGTTTCTCAGAGTCCACAGTCTCTCATGTTTTGTCTCCCCCTCCGATTTCCCCCAATTCACCCTTCCTTTCCTTCTCCCAATGTCCTCCATGTTTCTCCTACTGCTCCACACGTAAGTGAAACCATATGATAACTGACTCTCTCTGCTTGACTTATTTCACTCGGCATAATCTCTTCCAGTCCCGTCCATGTTGATACAAAAGTTGGGTATTATCCATTATATGCATAATATTCCATTGTATATATGAACCATATCTTCTTTATCCATTCTTCTGTTGAAGGGCATCTTGACTCTTTCCAGTTTGGCGGTTGTGGCTATTGCTGCTATGAACATTGGGGTACATGTGGCCCTTCTTTGAAGTACATCTATATCTTTGGGGCAAATACCCAGTAGTGCAATAGCAGGGTCATAAGGTAGCTCTATTTTTTAATTTCTTAAGGAATCTCCACACTGTTTTCCAAAGTGGCTGCACCAACTTGCATTCCCACCAACAGTGGAAGAGGGTTCCCCTTTCTCCACATCCTCTCCAACATTTGTTGTTTACTGTCTTGTTGATTTTGGCCATTCTAACTGGTGTGAGGTGGTATCTCAATGTGGTTTTGATTTGAATCTCCCTGATGGCTAATGATGA
>CM052901.1:36227132-36249587 GCA_028534135.1 Potos flavus | reverse complement strand
TCTTAAGGAATCTCCACACTGTTTTCCAAAGTGGCTGCACCAACTTGCATTCCCACCAACAGTGGAAGAGGGTTCCCCTTTCTCCACATCCTCTCCAACATTTGTTGTTTACTGTCTTGTTGATTTTGGCCATTCTAACTGGTGTGAGGTGGTATCTCAATGTGGTTTTGATTTGAATCTCCCTGATGGCTAATGATGAAGATCATATTTCATATTTTAGATGTTATGTGCAAAGTGTTATATTTGAAAGCTAAATAATGTTGTTTATTTACTTGTTTATTTAAGATTTATTTATTTTAGAGAGAGAGAAAGAGCACGAGCAAGAGAGGCAGAGGGAAAGGGAGAGAGAATCTGAAGCAGACTCCACACTGAGCACAAAGCCTGACATGGGGCTAGGTCTCACAGTCCTGGGCCAAAACCGAGTTGGACGCTTAACTGACTGTGCCACCCAGGTGCCCCTGAAACCTAAATTTTAATGTAGATTTTCCTTGAAAATCATACCCCTTCCAACTCCAGTTATAATGGCGAGAACTTAGCCTATATTTATTCACTCAGTCGTGTGCTAAATATTTATTTAGCACTTGCTATATTCAAGAAACTGGACAGTATGGTCAGATTGCATAGAGTTGATGGTATGTAGTATATATAGTACTACCTCATTATTATTTAAAACCCCATATATTTATGTCCTTAGATTTAACTTGTGTGCAGAAATCTTGGAAAATTCGAAAGCAAGATTAGGAACTTTTGCTTTCTCTGTATTCAGTGAATAAGTTGTCATGGTCCTTCTGACCACAAAGGGAGAAAACAGCTTAATTTTGTATATCTTTTTGGTATCATGGGATATGTCTTTAATAAAGTCCAATACATAAAAACTAATATTGCTTTTAAACTGGAATTGGCTATTCCCATTATAAAAAGATTTTTGAATTTATGAATAACAAGTATATTGAGTCTCCTGAAATTTAGGGTTTCTCCTGAAATCTAGACATAGAAGACTCTTGTCTGTTCTAGGCCGAGATCAATAACCAAAGCCCTTCCTATATAGAAATTCCAAAGTGACATAAAATTTAACAGTACTGGTCCAAAAAAGCTTTCTAAACATTCCCTGAATTTAAATATTAAAAACTAAAAGGTCCTATATTTATGTCCATCCATCTATCTAAACCAGGAATAGGACATTAAAAAATGCAAATGCCAAATCAGGATGATAATAGTGGAATATTTGACATAACAGTAACAGCTTCTTATGTTGTTAAAATCTTCACATAGACTATTATATTTATCACTGTGTTACTAGGTATATAATGTCTGAATATTACCTGAAAGGAAGTTTATTGAATTTTTAGAAATTAATATGATATGTGAAGGAAACATATACTATATGGAAACATTTTATTTATATTTTGGAAATTATTTACCTGTTCTAGATAAAATAGCACATTTGAGGAAAAATGATAATTTGAAAATATTACTTAAGCTCTACTTCTTTTTAGTTTAATATATACCCATATACCTAAAATTTTCTGTTGGTCTTGATTTTGAGCTGTATATTCCCTTTGTGAATATTAGGACATGGCATATGCTTTTCTGTCTTTTCATTTAGGGTTCCTCAGCGGTCTGTTTCGGAACAATCTCAGAAGCCCACTGACATCAGACAAAGAAGTTCACAAAATCCTCAAAATTGCCCAGCAGCATCAGGTAATCAAGCACAGAGTTTAAACAGTCAAAACACAGAGCTAATGTTAAGAGTTTATATTTCAGAAGTGAAGAAAGAACTTCAAGAAGTAATGAATCAAAAGTGTTAGGGAAGCCACATAGAATTAGGAGCAAGAGGCCACTGAATTTCGCAATTGGGTGGTCAGCGGTGACCTTTGAGAAATGGAAAGTAATTTTTCTAAAGTTTTTTTCTTTAATTTCTGTAGTAGCTAGGAATGTGTCTACGGAGGTGAGGGTGTCAACTTTGCTTTCTGTACCATGTGTGAAAAATATGGGAAAGGAACTTGAAAGAGGCCTAACAGGTTAAAATTTATATGCAATCCTTAAAATATTGAAATATTGGATGGAGTAGTTGTGGGCATGTGTTTTATTTATCCATTTATTTCACCACTCCAAAGTAAAATATATACAGTATCTCACAAACATCCTTAAATGTTACAAATTGATGTTTTTCCTCAAATACATGAAAAAGTAATAAAATCATAGAAAATAACTTCACAATTTGTGATAGGAATTTCAAAACAAGTGTTTTATCTTATGATGTGCTTTTGAGAGTTTAAATAAATTATAGATTTTTGAAATATTGAAATAAACAAAGCCAAAAGTTAGGCCTTAGATTGTAAAATCTGGCATTGTGTACTTTTAAGCAATCCAAGTAAGTTCAGCAAGGGGAAAATGCCTGAATGAGTTCTCAAGTCATCTGTAAAAATGTAGAACACAGGGGCACCTGGGTGGCTCAGTGGGTTAGAGCCTCTGCCTTCAGCTCGGATCGTGATCTCGGGTTCCTGGGATCGAGCCCTGCATAGGGCTCTCTGCTCAGCAGGGAGCCTGCTTCCCCCTCTCTCTTCTCTCTGCCTGCCTCTCTGCCCACTTGTGATCTCTCTCTCTGTCAAATAAATAAATAAAATCTTTAAAAAAATGTAGAACACAGATTGTATTAAAATGTTAATAATAAAAAAAGATAAATAGGTGTACTCTATCAAAATCAAACATTTCAAAGACCTGAACTTAAAAACCCCGTTCTTCATAAGAGACTCAGATAATGGTAGAATTATTTTAATAGTGTCCTCTTATGCAGAAATATTTTCTTGTGAGAAATAAAATAAACTTGAATCAGAAGTAACTTTAAGGGGCGCCTGGGTGGCTCAGTGGGTTAAACCCTCTGCCTTCGGCTCAGGTCATGATCTCAGCCTGCTTCCCCCTCTCTCTCTCTGCCTGCCTCTCTGCCTGCTTGTGATCTCTCTCTGTCAAATAAATAAATAAAATCTTTTTTAAAAAAAAAGTAACTTTAAGAATATTTTCCCCAGACCTTTCTGGTTTGGCTAGGACTAATTTTACCAATAGTGAGCAAACACCTAAAATTTTAAGGTTTATTCATACTGCCTTTTCTGAAATAAGGAAATTTTAGATTGGTTTCCAAAGCAGTCATGAACATTGGTTGGGAGAGGGGTGAGAAGGGGATAGCTTCTGTGTAAATAATAGCTGAAGTTCTTTTCAGCTCTAAAATTCTATTATTTTATTGTGTGTGCTACCTAGACCATTTGAAGTCCCCATGAGATGAAATATTTTATTATGCAGGAAATCAGAGCACCTTACCACAAATTTGCCTCAAAATCTCAAACACTCACCCGAACTTCTTATTTAGCCTAACAACACACACAGGGACTTGAGAAAAAATGATTTTCTGAAGAAAGATAATAAACCGTAAAAGTACAATGCCAGAAGATGCAGACAAAAATTTTAGGATGTGTTCTAGATAATATACTCAAAAGATAGCATTGTTTGTATGTACATGATTTTTGAACTGCAAGGTCTACACCTTGGCTATATATAGCAAGGCTTCAAATAAAACAGGGATAGGACTATTTATCTTTAAAATCCAAGCACATAAAAAAAAATATAAGCAGGGATGTAAGTACCCCTTTGTGAAGCTTTTTCTAAGTATACTCAGCCAGATCTACTGATTTTTGACCCTAAATATTATCACTGAATTTTAACCACAGGTGTTATTTACTGTACCATAAATCTTAATATAAAAAAACACACTTCTGATCCAGGTACATTTGCATTTTTTAAAGATTGTTTTTTTAATTTTTAAGTAGTCTCTACACCCAATGTGCTTCTCGAACTCACAACCCCAAGATCCAAGAGTTGCATGTTCTACCAACTGAGCAGCCAGGGACCCCTAAATTTGTATTTTAAATGGAAATATTTACACTATGGAATCAAGCTCCACATTGTGATAGCAACTAGCCAAATTAAAACTAAACCTAAAATGTCAACCCCTCAGGCACACTGGCAATATTGCAAATGCTCACTAGCCATGTGCGACTACTGGCTACTGCAGATACAGAACATTTCTATTACTGCAAAAAGTTCTAGTGCACAACATCACTATAGAAAGATTCCCAGCTTTATAAAAAGGGTTAAATTTTGTCTCTTTTCAGCTGTTTGCTTTTCAACTCTACTGAAATACTTCAGGATATATCATTGAGTGGAAATTGAGGGATTAAGATTGCAGGGTCAACTCTCTTCTTGAGAATTTTGTCTAATCTATCATCTTCTAATACACTGTTGGGCTCTTTTTCTACTGGTTAATATGGGACGCCAGTGATACCACCTGGCTCTTCCTATTCTTGATACATAATATTTTTTTAAATGAAGCTGTCTACCAGTCTTACTGAGTATCTTCTCACACGGATAGAGAGAAATATTTAGCAAGTGTACACTTAATATTGAAAACAGAAAAGCCATGTAGATCTACAGACAACAAGCCTTGAGCCTGTCACTACCCCTGCAAACAGAATCTAGGATCCTGGCCCCATGAGAATTTATTAGGTGATATTTCCTGAATGGAAAAAGGCTACTGGAAAAAGGCTACAAGAAAAATACCAAGGTATTAAACTGGTACACTATAAAAGTGAAGGGAATGGCTGCAATCATCGCTGTTACTAATGTCTTTTTGTCACTCCACAGAATCTTCTGAGGAAGAGAGTCCTGTGACCTGGAGGAGGTCCCAGTCATCACCGCCTTATTCTACTATTGATCAGAAGTTGCTGGTTGATGTCCACGTAGGTTTCCATCTTAACTCTTAACACATTTATCTGTTTTTTAAAAATGTCTTTAGACTTAATGTATTTTCATCTTCACTTGAGGGAAAGGTCAAAGTGTTTAGTTTTTTAATTAATCTTTCAAAAATAGATTTCCATTATTACGTTTGTATGCAGAATATGAAATCTAGAAAATAAGTTCGAAATGGAGAAACATTTAGTTGGCCATAAAATTTTTATATTCACATTCTTTTATCAGAATATATTCAGAGAGGAGTGATAAAAAGGTCTTTGTAGAAGCTAATCTCATAAAACTAAAACATTTGGGGAGAAATAAAATGCCCTCTGATAGCATATAACAATCTTCCAATTGTTTTTGCAGTGTACTTTCAGGTCATTCCATTTTATTTTTGTAATTATTCCTACCCTACAATATACACATCTCTTTCAGATTGCCTAAAAGTTGATTATATGACACTTACCATACTTAAAGGTAGATTTATATTAATTTGTTTCATAAAAGTGTTTGATCTACTTTAAGACAACCTATGTACAAAACTGAGCTGGGAAATTAACATATCAATTTTAAGAGCTATGTGTTAATCCTAATATCAGAGAATAAAATGAAAGAAAAAATAAATATATCTATAGAACATTAAATAATCTCTTATACTATCACCAAAATGATATGTCTACTCCTCAGCAGAGAAGTAGGGGTAATAAAAAAGAGTAAATTTTTCCTTGTGTGAGCCAGAAAGGCCATTAATGATACTAGCCTGAAGTTTGGGTTTTGGCACCTCATCCTCACAAAAATGTTGCTTTACTAGTGAGTAAAAATCTTCACTTCAATTGAAAATATATTTTAAAATATTGCCAGCATGGAAACTTTCCAATTTAGAAGAAAATGAAAGGCTACTGGAGACTACATTAACCTTTCTTGTGCACACAGGTTCCGGATGGATTTAAAGTAGGAAAAATATCACCCCCTGTTTACTTGACAAATGAATGGGCAGGCTATAATGCACTCTCTGAAATCTTCCGGAATGATTGGTTAACTCCTGCACCTGTCATTCAGCCACCTGAAGAGGATGGCGATTATGTTGAACTTTATGATACTGGTGCTGATACTGATGGTGATGATGATTCTAATGATGCTTATGAGGATACCTATGATCATGATAATGGCAATGATGACTTGGATAACAAGGTTGATCAGGCTAATGATGTTGGTGAAGACCATGCTGATAATGACAATGATGGAGCTATTCATGACAAAGACAACAATCATGATGATGCCCCTTGTTGGCCAAGGTTGGTTTTTCTGTATTATTTGTACTACCAAAATTTTAGAATTTCAGAACTATTTGCATCTTTGTTTTACTTTCAAATTTTATTACCAAGAGGATGAATGAATTGCACTTGCATATTAGTAAATGGTTGATTTTCAACAATAGATTTTAAATTATTTTAATGCAAAACACTTAATTTTGCATTTTTGTATACTATACTTTATTAGTATTCAAATATTAAGTTCTTTATAACTGCCAATTGTTCGTTTCTATTAAAATTAATGCTACTGAATGATCTTACCCTCTAAAACCACAATGAGTATATAAAACGAGGTGACAAATAGTGTGCTACTTAATAACTATAAGAGCAAGCCCTGATATTTGCATATAAAATCTCCAAATTTGCTGAGGAAAAGGAATTATAACCTTGATTTTCACTTGATAATTTTAGGCTGAAATGTACTAACAGCATTATTTTCAGAGTTCTGCAAACCGCTATAACTAAATTCAGTACTTACTCAATTTTATCTTTGTACGTAGCAGCTGCCGAAAGTGGTAATATTTAGTGAAGTGATATTTTTGGCATGCCATCAGTTGTTTGCTATATATATAGTTTCTTTCTCCTGCTCTAAACAGGCCAGTGTATTCTCATTTATATGGTCATGTTTTATATTCAAACTGCTCTCAAAGAAGATTACTTAATATAATAAATGTTTACATTTGTAGAAAAATGGTTAACAGTGGGAGAATTGTTTACTTTATAATATTGAAATCCATATATTGTTTTGTTAATCTTCAAATGTTATTAGGTAGATATAGATGGCAGAACTGACTACAAATTATTCAACATTTTTTTTCTTTTTTGCCAATTAAAAAAATCTACCAGGAATTCCATCATCAAATAAATTTGCTTTTAGGATTATCATAGGTACCTGGATATGTTGTCTTTTATGCAAAAAATCATTGTGACATTTGGTAACGTTGGTGTTTCAGCAACTAAATGAATTATTATCTTAGCTTAATGAGATCTATATTACTGAATTTCCTGGTGGTAGTAATAGAAAAATCAATGGGATTCTTTAGCAAAGTAGTCAATACACATGCTAGAAAATCAAGACACATGTTAAAATTAACATAAATTAAATAAACTGCAAAAACAATTTTTCAGTTATGTTGCAGTTGTGCCAAAAATATGGGCTTAATCATTTATGTGGCTGTGAAGTTGCTAATACATGTAGTCTATTATTTAAGCAAACCCCCTCAAAAATAAAACATATTTTTGTTGCTAACCTAACACATGTTCCTAATAAAGGAAGCAAGTTCTCTTTCATGTTCAATCCATGTTTAATCAGGGAATTTATGGTGACTATGGTGTTAATTCAGTATTTAAGATTGACAAGATATAGGGGTATTTTTCTTGTCCATATAATACCAGTAGTGTTCTCATAGAGCAAAAACATTTCCTAAAGATAGTACATATGTATCAGATACATCCTAATTCCGTTTTATTTGCCCACTTTCAAATGTGTTTTTGTTCAGTGGCTTTCTATCATTAATTGGATCTTGTTATCAGATCAAGCTATGGCAGAGATGGAAGCTGCAAGCAAGATGGTAGAGATGGAAGTGGTGATGGAGAAGAGACCTGCAGCAGCTATGGAAGTCAGAGAGTCAATAGAGGCCATGGAGAAAGTGTAGCCAGTGGTGGCAGTGCAGCCATTGGAGACCATGAAGAACTTGAAGCCAATACAGGCAATGGAAGCAGAGTTAAGGAAGTTAGTGGAGGTAACAGAATCAGTGGAACCAATGAAGAAAGTGGAGCCCTTGAACTCAGTGGAGGAGAAAATTGCTCAGAGACAGAGAGTCAAGGATTGGAGAGACCAACATCCCAGGACTTTGAACATCAACAGGAGGTAATGCACCACTTGAAAAGGAGAAAAAAAATGAAAAGGAGAATGAATTCCTCTCCTTGTAAATTTGTTTCTTCATGTGATATGTCACATTTCCAGTCATTCCAAATATATTTTTAACTTCTAATCCAAAGCCTTAAGCATTTTAATTTATAGCTGTAGATTTTAACTTCTTCTTATTTGGATAGTTCCTATTTATATCCAGGGACAAAAATACAATTTGTTCACCTTTATTACTCAGAGCACACATTCGGGATAGTGTCTCTTAACATATACAATTTTTTTTTCTGGGAAGTTATCATTGTAAAATTTACATAACAGAACTTTCCATCATAACTACTTTAAGTGTACAATTCAGTGGCATTAATCACATTCACAATGTTGTACAACCATTATTACTATTCATTTCTAGAGCTTTTTCATCATCCTAAACAATTAAATAATTAAATCCCTATTATCATTCCTACCAGTCCCAAGTAACCTCTATTCTACTTTCTAAGTACCTTATAATAGCAGATCACACAATATTTGTCCTTTTGTGTCACATAGCATAATATTTTCAAGGTTCGTCCATGTTGTAGCATGTATCAGAATTTTCTTCCTTTTTAACGCTGAATAATATTCTATTGTACGAATATGTCACATTTTGTTTATCCATTCATCTGTTGATGGACACTTGGGTTGTTTTCATCTTTTGGCTATCATGAATAATGCTGCTGTACACATTGGTATATAACTATCTATTGTAGAGTGCCTGTTTTCACTTATTTGGGCTATTTACCCAGGAGTGGAATACCTAGATGTAGATTTGCTAGAGTAGCATTGTTAGATTCTATTTTCACTTTTTGAGGAACTATTAACACATACAGTTTAAATGTAAGTAATATATTGTGTTAGGCAATGATTTTATCATTCACAAAACATTACTGACTTTATAAATAGTTTTAAAATACTCAAATAGTATCCAGTTTTGACTGCATCTCATTCATAGCATTTTTAATTTTGGCCTGATTAGATCTCATTTCTCCCCTTAGAGATTCTATATTGTAACTAATGCTTTTTTCAGGCCTAGCTACTGACTTCATGATTGCTATCCTGAAGTCTATCTCTGACATCTTGCTCATATCCGAACTGTGGAAGGAGCCAAGATGCCCTTCAACAGATGAATGGATAAAGAAAATGTGGTTCATATTTACAATGGAATATTACTCAACCATCAAAAAAGATGAAAACCCATGATTTGCTTCGACATGGATGGAACTGGAGGGGATTATGCTAAATGAAATAAGTGAAGCAGAGAAAGACAATTATTATATGGTTTCACTCACATGTGGAACATAAGGAATAGCATGCAGGACCGTAGGGGAAGGGAGGGAAAACCAAATGGGAAGAAATCAGAGAGGGAGACAAACCATGAGAGACTCTGAACTCTGGGAACCAAACTGAGGGTTACAGAAGGGAGGGGGGTGGTAACCAGGTGATGGGTATTTAGAAGGGTATGTGTGGTGATGAGCACTTGGTGTTATACGTAACTAGTGTTCAATGAATCATTGAACACTATATCAAAAACTAATGATGTACTATATGTTGGCTAACTGAACATAATTTAAAAATTAAAAAATAGATAGTTTCACAGATGCTAGATCAGTAGGAATGATCACAGAAAAGATTTCCTGGAGCATGTGATATTTGAACTAATTCTTGACAAATAGGGAGTATTTGGATATCTGAAAACACAGGTGAGACTCCTGAGAGAGGAAATTTACTTTCCAATTTACATTCCAATTTACTTTCCCAGCCTGCTGTCCTGACAACACAAACTGGCTTACAAGATGCCATGCTCCTTCATGAATTAGTGCCCTTATGCAAGCTGTTCCCTCTGTCTATAAGGCTGCCCCCTCATGTCTTCTCTGCTTGGTTAATTAGTCATTCTCATGATCCAACTCATATATCATCTTTGACTTTTCAAGATGGAATTATATACCCCTCCCTCTGTTTGTGAGCATTTTGCCTATAATTTCATTTTAGTACTTGTGGCATAGTATTTGGTTGTTGACTTGCTTTTCTGTCATACTAGATTGTGAACTTTAAAAGGCAAGAACAATGTTTAATCCATTATTGATTACCCACTCGCCCAATCCCAGGACCCAACCTAGGACTTGGTTTATGATAGACACAATAATTGTGGAAGAAATCAATGAAGGAAGGAAACCTCTTAGTTTCCAGTGGGAAAGCAGTATGAGTGGGAAAGTCTCTCTTTCCTTTACTCTCCCTCTCCCTCCCTCCCTACTTACCTATCTTAATTAAAGACATTAAATCAGGACGTCCCATCACAGTTTTCATAGCTCCCCCAGGTATCTCCAGTTATTGCAAGGAATATTTTGACATTTACGGAGTAAGTAGATATTCCTTTCATTTTAATTTGGAAGGACATGTTGCCATACAACACTTTTGTGGTTGGAAAGGTCATAAAAGTAAGTCTTTGACAGGGCAGCACAGTTGTCTCAATTCCAAGAATCATTGTTTAGATGCAAAGAAATGCTTATCAACAGATAGGCTCACCAAGAACAGTTGGTATGTTTTCCCATGGGATATGGCATCCCACATAAATTCTGTTACATTTTGTGGCTTTTATCCTTGAGTTTCTTCTATGTAAGTTAATGGAAGCCAACTAGATTTTCAGTGAGGCATGGTCACACCCTTGAATTTGTGTTAATTGATTTTTCCATCAATAGCTTTGTCATTTGACAAAGTAAAATTGATACTCCCAATTCTGGTGCTTTTTATTTTTTCAAGTGGCTGTTTAGCATAGCATAGGTGAACATAAGGTTTGAAATCAGACTTTGGCTTCAAACTCTGGTTCCCCTACTTTATCTCTATGATTTAAATAAATAATTTAACTTTGCTAAGCTTTTGTTTCCTTATAAGTAAAATGGAGATAATTATGCTTACTTTTTAGGTTTTTGTTAAGGATTTGCAATAATATGTATATAAAATAACTAGCAATATACCTAGTATATAATAAAAATTCCACTAATATTAGGCCCCAAATCGCACAGCTAGGGATTTTAAGCTCCTTGAATTCTTCCTCTGACATCAATTGTCAATATGGGTTAGTTCTCTCTCTTCTGATAACATTGTTGAATTCTTCTGATAAATGTGGATTTTAAAAGGAAGCAGAATTATAGATGCTTCAAATTTTGCATTCTCTTTTTCAAATGACCTCTAGGCATGTTATATTTCTTTTACAGTTAATCTCTGAATAAAGCCAAAATTGATTTTCGATCATCTTTTAGGAGCCCGGAGGTAGAAGTGAGGCCTCAAATGCCATTGCCTCAGGTGATGCACCAGCAGCACCTGATGACGAGAATGACAGCATGAATATATCAGAAGCATCAACACAATCAGGTTTTTCTGCCAGCCACTCATCTCCTTCCAGTGGTTCTGGGAGGGCTGTAAATGCTGACTTTGCCAGTGCCATCTGTAAGTGCATTTAATATAATCTCCAAATGCTGAAGTCTGTTCACACATTACAGTGTTTGACCACCGGTTCATGGTCTGAAAAGAATGAAATCGTTCTGATATTCAGTTAACATAAATTCCAATGGATACATGCTTTAAAAGATATACTCCTTACTGAGTCTTTATGGTACCTAAATTTAAGCTACAATCGAGTAATTGAGTCCCTCATCGGATTTTCTTTTGCAATCTTATCATGGTAATTTGAAATACATTCATATTTAGAAATATATTTTAACCATCATGATTTGTGTTATCTGATGGTTTAGGAGTTATAGAAATGATACCTCCAAGTAAAAAGAAAATGCAGTAAAGGAAAATAAACTTTTCTGGGCTGTGTCTTATTTGTGGAAACATTCAAGTACATATGGTATATACAATAGTAATTTCTCTGAATATTTTCCCCCTACTTCTTTACAGTGTATGCTGGATTAGTGGAAGCACCTGAGAAATCACCTAAGCGACCCTCTGAAGTCAATGTTAACCCACTATATGTGTCTCCTGCATGTAAAAAACCACTAATCCACATGTATGAAAAGGAATTCACTTCTGAGATCTGCTGTGGTTCTTTGTGGGGTAAGTTTGGTTTCTTAAAACTGAGTTGTTTCTTAAAAGAATATATTTTTTATCAATGCAGCGAACTTGTGAAAAATCATAGGTGTAAAACACTTGTTATTACCACATCATTATCAAGCAAATAAAAAAATATATATGTATAGTAGCTAATTTGTTCCTTTTTTTTACTGGTTTATTTTCACTCAGGGCAGTTTGATGTTTGGATTGGCACTCTCTTCCCTTTTTATTGTTTTTCTTTTTAACTTGAATTGACTAGACTAAAACATAAAATTGGACGAGGTTATGATTATTTAAAAATTTGAGCTTAGCGGGGCGCCTGGGTGGCTCAGTTTTTGGGCGTCTGCCTTCGGCTTGGGTCCTTATCCCAGGGGCCTGGGCTCAAACCCTACATCGGGCTCAGCGGGAAGCCTGCTACTCCCTCTCCCACTCCCCCTGCTTGTGTTCCCTCTCTTGCTGTGTCTTTCTCTGTCAAATTAATAAATAAAAGCTTTTTAAAAAATTGAGCTTAGTATTTTTACTTTAAGACGGTGTGTAACATTTAATACCTAATGAGGTATTACAAGACATATTTCTGTATGTTCTTGTTTTTAAATAATCTCATGGATTTGTAGAGAAAGTTCTTTCAATAATGTCACTTTTTTAATGTTTCAAGTTCTTCTCCAAATTCTAGTTAGTTAATATATAGTGGAATATTAGTTTCATTAAGAGAATTTAGTGATTCATCACTTATATATAAGACCCAGTGCTCATTACAAGTGCCCTCCTTAATGCCCATCACCCATTTAACCCAGCCTGCTCCCACCTCCCATTAAGCAACCCTCAGTTTGTTCTCTTTTATGGTTTGCCTCTTCTCTTTCTTTTTCATATCCTTATGTTCATCTGTTTTTGTATCTTAAATTTCACAAATGAGTAAAATCATACGATATTTGTCTTTCTTTGGCTGAATTATTTCACTTAGCATAATACTTTCTAGCTCCAACTACATCATTGCAAATGGCAAGATTTCATTATTTTTGGTGGCCGAATAATATTCCTCTGTGTGTGTGTGTGTGTGTGTGTGTGTGTGTGTGTGTGTGTGTGTGTGTATACCACCTCTTCTTTATCCATTCCTCAGTCAATGGACACTTGGGCTGTATCCATAATTTGGCTATTGTTGATAATGCTGTTGTAAACATTGAGGTGCATGTGTCCCTTTGAATGAGTGTTTTCATATTTGGGTAAATACCTAGTAGTGCCATTGCTGGATCATAGAGTAGATCTATTTTTAACTTTTTAAGGAACTTCCATACTGTTTTCCAGAGTGGTTGCACCAGACTGCATTCCCACCAACAGGGTAAGAGGGTTCCCCTTTCTCCACATCCTCACCAACATCTGTTGTTTCCTGTGTTGTTAATTTTAGCCATTCTGACAGGTGTGAGGTGGTATCTCATTGTAGTTTTTATTTGTATTTCTCTGATGATGAGTAATGTTGAGTATCTTTTCATGTGTCTATTAGCCATCTATATGACCTTTGATAATGTCTTAACTTTAATAGATTTTTCGATCCTTTGCTCTAGAAGAATTATAACCACACTAGTAGGGCTCAGACAATATTTTACTTCAAGCCAGTGTGAATTATAAATGAAACAGAATAAATAAATGGGGAAGAAATTCAAAGTAAATGCCAACCTCTGACTTGTAATTTCATAGATTTTGCTTAATGCATGTTTGAACAGGGGACAGAATTTTAAATTAAAAATAGAGCAGTGTAGCAAACATTATAGCTATATGATTGAATAACTTAGAAAAAAAATCATGTTACCATCAAAGCTAATATATTGTGTCAGATAACAAGAAAGCAGAGTTTACCTCATTATCATTTCAGTCAGGCAACTACCCAGAGATCTAATTAATGTCTGATAATTCATTTTTATAACTTGTAGTTTTGTATTTTGAGAAATAAGAGATTACAGTCAAAATTGACTATATTTCCCCCTCCCTCTCTGATTCTCCTTTGGGAGGAAATGTAATTCCTAAATCTGCTACAGGCCTTTACTTAGAGAGCTGGTAAAGGACAGAATAGAAAAATGAAAGCAGAGACATTTGTCTTTTCTCCTTATATCTTTGAAACACGAATAGTCTCCAAGTAAAAGGAAAACACTGAAGTGCTCTCCATTATATTACTTGGCTAAGTTTTTCCTATGTCTCTGGTTATGGGGAAAACTCCCACAGTGGTTTAAAGTGTATTCTAATTTAACTTAATCTTCTATTTCAGCCCTCTCATTCAGTCTTTTAACGGTGTTTATATTTGAATAAATAGAGCCAGCAGACAAATAATAGAGTGTAAGAATTTAGATACATAAAAGTAGGAACTACTTTCACAGGCATTTTGCAATGTAAGTTTTATAATGTATGCATGAACACAGACTCACCCAATTTAAAAATAATTTGCATATAATTATTGTAAAAGCATTAAATCCTTAGTTATAATTAGGAATGAGGAATCAACTGAATTGAATTCTTCATATGCACTAGACATCCTTAATGTTTAATGGTAATTTTCAAAAAGGTTGATTGATTTTTATAAAGTTTGGGATACTGCTAAAAGGTGGTGAGATATTTATAAAGTTCTCCTTTTGGGATGCCACACTAGACACCAGCCAGTAGAAATATTGCCAGAAGGTATTGTCTTCTACATTTTACTTTATTTCAGAGAAATTTGTTTTGTTGGTAGAGTTCATTGTTACACAGTATGAGGTTAACATTAGCCTAAAGTGGTATATCATCTTTGCACAGATCAGCACACTGGAATTGCAAAAGTACTAATATAAATTCAATTATAAAAATGTAATCTGAGCTAATATACCATCCTTCTTTTTATATGCAAACAGGAGTGAATTTGCTGTTGGGAACCCGATCTAATCTGTATCTAATGGACAGAAGTGGAAAAGCAGACATCACTAAACTGATAAAGCGAAGACCATTCCGTCAGATTCAAGTTGTAGAGCCTCTCAATTTGCTGATTACCATCTCCGGTTTGTTTAAGAACTAAAATTAGCTAAGTAATTATGTAGATTAATTAGGTTCCAAACTAGGCTAAAAACTTTCTCAGGTAAAAGTATCATAGGAAAGCACTTTAAATATAACCTTAAAATGGGACACTAAAGTTCCCTACTTGTGTTTTCTTATCTATATACAGTTTGTTTATTATGTTAAGTTAGCCAACATACATCATTAATTTTTGATGTAGTATTACATGATTCATTAGTTACATATAACACCAAGTGCTCATCACAGCACATGCCCTCCTCAAAACCCATCACCCTGTTACCCTCTCCCCACCCTCCTCTCCTCTGAAACCCTCAGTTTGCTTCCTGTGGTCCATTGTCTCTCATGGCTCATCTCCCTCTCTGATTTCTCCCCCTTCAGATTTCCCTCCCTTCTCCTATGGTCCTCCGTGCTATTGCTTATGGCCCACATATGAATGAAACCATATGATAATTGTCTTTTTCTGCTTGACTTATTTCACCTTAGCATAATCCCCTCCAGTTCCATCCATGTCAATGCAAATGGTGGGTATTCATCCTTTCTGATGGCTGAATAATATTCCGTTGTATATATGGACCACATCTTCTTTGTACATTCATCTGTTGAAGGACATCTAGGCTCTTTCCACAGTTTGGCTATTGTGGACATTGCTGCTATGAACATTGGGGTGCATGTGCCCCTTCCATTCACTACGTCTGTATCTTTGGGGTAAATACCTTGTGGTATAATTGCTGGGTCATTCTATTTACAGTTTAACTTCTCACTCTCCTTTGGTCTGGGTATTTGATAGTGATGCACCTCACCTAGGTCATTTGATAAGAAATAAAACATGCCATTTACATCTTTCAGGTCTTTTCTGAGTATCCACCTGTAATTTTACAACTCACAATTTCACCCACCCATGTGCAGATGACCACATCCATCATATACTTTCTTGTAATGTCCTAGAAGCAACAAAGAACAAAGTAGACAATAATTGGATAAAAATGAAACTCTGTTGTTCCTGGCAGAGCCTTATCATGAGGACCTACGGATAAGATTAGTAACAAGACTGGATACCCTAACACCTCCACCTTCTTCCTACATAGTAATTGAACTTCTTAGTTTTGGTCAGTCAGAATCTGAATCTCTGAATATGAGAGAGCAAATAAACAGATGTTAATAATAATTGTCATTAGTAAACATCACTTGGTATTAGAAAACACTAGTACTAAAGTCAACTATAGGCAAAAGACAACTGACAAAAGGATAGAAAAAGTTAAAAAATGGTTTAACTGTAGAATAAAATGATGCTAATTACAGTTATTTATATGTATTTGCATGCTTCCAGTCTATACCTAATAGCTATATGGCACATTAATTAATGATTATGTATATTCCTAAAAATTATTTACTTTGCTTTAAGTTTTGGTTAGCGGAGAAAATCCTCTATAGCTATGCTAAAGCTTCATGATTTTTTATCATGTTTCATTTTCATTCATTTATAATTGTTTGAGGTACACAGATGTAACATTTAGATTTTGAAAACATCTGGGTGGCTTAGAGACTGCACATCTGGATAAGATCTCTTTAATTTTTATCCAACTTTCTCTAACCCAAATGTACCCTTTTTAATACTTAAATTTTTGTCAAATGTGGATTATTTTTGCATCGAATAACACTGAGAACATCAGTGTAAAAGATACCTAATAGTTTAGAGTGCAAATTTATTCTACCACTTAAGAGTAGAATGGAAATAGACAAAGATGTCTGAATTCTAATTTTGCTTCAAAAAATGTCATGTAAAAACATATGTAAGATTAATCACATAAGAATCTTATTGTTGAGCCTAGATATCTTGTAACAATAAACTTTAAAAAATGAATACAAAGTCACTACGTATGAAAACAAACGTGTAATTCAATGGCCTGTTTTTCCTGAAGGAATTGTAAGAATTTGTAGGGGTTTACAATTAGAAAATTAGCAACAAAGATAAATTTGAAAAAATAATAATAAAACTTCAGTTATTTTGTAAGTGTGATGGAATGAAAGAGCACAAAGAGACCCTTCCCACTAGCCCTGAATTCCTAACAGTCAATACATCAGATGTCCCTCTCATACATACGTACTACCAAGGACAGCTTCTGGGTCTCCAAATCCCAGAAAGATCATGACTTAGATAAAAGTCAAAGTACAAATGAATGGATGGTAATTCTGTCGCTGCACCATGGCAGTCTTATCCTGTCCCAAAGAAGTATGTTACTTCTCTTCAGACAGGCATATAGGTAGCTGGTAGACATTTTGACTATCTCTTGGAAGTGAGACACTAAGAAAGACTTTGCTATCATATTTACGAATTCCGAAAGGAAGAACCTAGTAGTAGTAGTAATGAACCTAGTAGTATCATTTCTTTATCATTTTTTCATTATCATTTTTTTCTAAAAGTGATTTTTACTTTAATGAGAAGATTTGGTTAAAAGGACAAAATACTTTTATTGTTTTGTTTTTTTTAATATATGAAAAAATAAACTGAATAAAAACACTATCTTATCTATCAGGCCATAAGAACAGACTGAGGGTGTATCATTTGACCTGGCTGAGGAACAAGATTTTGAATGATGATCCAGAAAGTAAAAGAAGACAAGAGGAAATGCTAAAGACAGAGGAAGCCTGCAAAGCTATTGATAAGTTGACAGGCTGTGAACACTTCAGTGTCCGTAAGTCCCATTTTATGTTTACTATAGTTATATAAAGTTTGCTTTCCTTCGTTTAGTAAAGTACATTATTGTGAGAGGCAAAGTAGATAATGAAAAGAATTTGCAACTTCCTATACAAAAATGAGTGAATTTCACTGAGACAATTTCCAGGTCCTCTATGCCACAATCATGGCTGTTGAGAAAATATCGTTTGACTTAAATAGCTATTGAAGTTTGGTTTACTTTCTCACCTTTCCTCCCTTTCCAGTCACTCTAATTAGTCCAGATAAACTGATACTTCTTTTCTTGCCTTTATATAACCCCAACTATATAAATGTTCTTGATGTGTCTTCAATAACCTGCAAGGAGATTCATATGATATTATCTTTCCTTGGAACAGCAGTAAAATAGAATAGCATAATAATTCCACTTTCTTAAATTGGGAAATTTATCTTAATACTGACTGGGAAACTTTGCAATGAATCCAAAAGAAAATTCTTCTGTGGTTTATTGGCTCTTGCTCCCACTGTCAATATTCATGAGTATAATTGCTAAATATTTTCTGTCTGATTAGAGTGTTTTCATATGCCCTATCTGTTTACAACCATTCACTGCAAAATGAAGTAACAACTCCATGGTCTCAGAATCCTTCTCTCATCTGTCAACAACTAGAAAGTGATGTTATCCCATTCTATTCTATTTCTGAAACAAATACCCTCTATTATCAGCCTTTGTTTTCTTCTTTCTTTTTCATTAATTACCCTTTCAGACAGAGCCAGTGGCATAGGTAAGAGATAGCTGGAATCACATAATATTAGTTTTAGCAGGATATTGCTATTCTGACTGACCATTTCTGTTCTGCATATAGGGGCTTTTCCAGACTAGGTTTCTATATATGTGTATGTAAGTACACATACACCATTAAAGGGAGAAATGAGTATCCAGACAAACCAGGAATTAAATAAATACACTACTTTCTTCTAGTTTTATGTATCACTACTCTCCTCCAAATCATATTATATGTATTTGGTAGCCAAAGGTGAAAGAGATCCCCAGATGTTAAACAAGGAGTTTATGTAGCAGAACTGCCTGCCTCCTATTAACTTGTAAATTTTTTAATTCAATAAGAGTTTACAAAAATGAATTGCAATAATATCTTGCAAATCTGTGTTCTTGCTAAGTAGATGGACTAGTTAAGATGTGTTTTCCTGGCTGTCCTCACCCATTCTAGCCCTCCCCAACTCTCATAACAACCAGAAACCTTTGTCTATGGACAGGTAAAACAATAGCATCTTCATACGGTGGGACAGCCATGTACTCATACTTGCATAGTATTTTCATAGCCTTTCAAGATCCATAAAATAATTGACTGACACCAATTACTGCCATCTATTTAAATTATAGGAAGTGTTTGCTTAACAGAGAATTTCTGTGTTTGTTGGAGGTTTATTAATCATGCTTCTTTGACCTACTTGGGAACAGTGTAAAAGAGAAAGATAAAATAACTAGAATCAGACAGAGAGGGAATATGAATAAGAGAAGGGGGGATAGAAAGGCCTTATATTTGCTCTCTGATGAAATCTGACTATAAAGGACAGAAGCAATGTTCCTGCCAAGGAAGAAGGGTTTTAGCACAAAATATAAATCTAGCAAGTAGGCCAACATATTCCATAAGAATCAGAAGGTCTATATGAGGGAAAGCATATACTTCTTATTCATTTTTCTCTTTTTTAAAAAAACAGCTGTATTAGAATAATTTATATACCAAAAATGTACCCATTTAGAAGTGTACAATCAATGGTTTTTAGTATGTTTTGGAGTTGTATAACCATTATCATAATCTAATTTTCATCATCCCAAAAAGAACCCCCATAGCCATTAGCAATCACTCCACATTCCATCTCTCTTACATTCACCTTATTTTCCTCACAGTCTTAAATAACCATTCATCTACTTTCCTTTGCTCTATTTTTTTTTTCTTTTCTGGACAGTTTATTTAAATGGAATCATATATGGTCTTTGTGATAGACTTCTGTCACTTAGTATAATGTTTTCAAGGTTCATGCATGTTATAGCTTGTATAACATGTATCTGTACTTACTTTTTACTGCTGAATAGTATTGCATTGTATAGATAAACCTTTTATTTATACGATTTTTATACATCCATTGTTTATATATTTTCTTTTCTCTTGGATAGTACTGCCACACTGTTTTTCAAAGTGGCTGTGCCATTTTATATTGCCATAAGTATGGAGGCTCCATTTTCTCTTCATGCTTGCCAACATTTGTAGATGTCTGTCTTTTGATTCTAGGTATCTAAGTGGGTGTGAAGTGGCATCTTATTGTAGTATTGATTTGTACTTCCCTTATAGCTAATGTTGTCAAGTGTGTATGTATGTATGTATCTATCTATCTATTATCTATCTATCTATCTATCTATCTATCTATCTATCTATCTATCATCTTTTTCTTGTTGAGTTGTAAGCATTCTATATATTCTGGATCCTAGGACCTTATCAGATATATGATTTTCAAATATTTTCTCCAATTTCATAGGTTGTCTTTTCATTTTCTCGACAGTGTCTTTCGATACCCCAAAATTTTAGTTTGGATGAAACCAAATTTATATATTTTTTCTTTTGTTGCTTATGTTTTTGGTGTCAAATATAAAAATCCATTGCCATGAATATTTATTCCTATATTTACTTCTCAGAGTTTTATAGTTTTAGCTCTTTTTTTTAAGATTTCATTTATTTATTTGAGAGAGAGAGAATGAGAGAGCGAGAGAAAGCACTAGAAGTGGATGATCAGAGGGGGAAACAGACTCCCTGCTGAGCAGGGAGACTGATGCAGGACTCCATCCCGGGACTCCAGGATCATGACCTGAGCCGAAGGCAGTTGATTAACCAACTGAGCCACCCAGGCACCCCTATAGTTTTAGCTCTTACGTTTAGGTCTTTCACCCTCCTAAATTAGTTGCTGTGTATGGTGTGAGGTAAGAGGTTTAACTTATTCTTTTGTATGTGGATATTCAGTTGTCCCAGTGCCATTTGTTGAAGAGAGTGTTCTTTCCCAATTGAATGGTCAGGATAACACTGACCATAAATGTATGGTTTATTTGTAGACTCCCAATTCTATTCTGTTGATCTATGTGCCTATCCTTATCTCAGTACTACACTCTTCGATTACCGTAGCTTGTAGTAAGTTTTGAATTTGAGAAGTATGAGTCATTCAACTTCGTTTTTCTTTTTCAAGATTGTTTTGGCTATTTAGGGCCTCTTCCAATTCCATGTGAATTTTAGGATCGACATTTCCATTTTTGCATAAGAGCTCATTGGATTTTAATAGCAATTGCATTGAATCCATAAATCATTTTGGATAATACTGTCCTGTTTTTTAAATATTGACTTTTTTATTATTTATTTATTTAGTGACTTAAAACAACAGTGATTTATTATTTCTCATAAGTCTTTGAGCTGACCAGAGCTCAGCTGAATTTTTTTTAATATAGTTGACACATAATGTTACACTAGTTTCAGGTGTAGAACATAGTGCTTCAAATTCTCTGTGTGTTATGCTGTGTTCACCACAAGTGTAGTTAACATCAGTTGCCATACAATGTCATTATAATATCATTTACTATATTCCCTATGTTGTACCTTTTATTTCCATGATTTATTCATTCCCTAACTGAAGACCTATACCTCCCAGTCCCCTTCACCCATTTTGCCCATCCCCCACATACTTTCCCTCTGGCAACTATCAGTTTGATCTCTGTATTTATAGGTCTGATTCTTTTTGTTTATTTATTCATTTTGTTTTTTAGATTACACATGACTGAAGTCATAAGTATTTGTCTTTCTCAGTGTGACTTATTTCACTTAGCAGAATACCCTCTAGGTCCATCCCTGTATTGCCTTCTTAACAATGTTAAGTCTACCCATCCATTAACAAAGGAAGTCTTTCCATTTATTTAGGTCTTCTTTAATTCCCTTCAACAATGTTCTGTAGTTTTCAGTGTATAGAGTGCTCTTGAAGGCTAATACGTACACTTCATAAGGCTATATAGTTAGTTTTGTCACCTTTTGGGGGGCATCAAATTGTAATTAAATAGCTTTTCTACAAATATATGATCTGCACTCTTATATCATGGTTATATTTTTAATGACTAACACAAATACTTGAGTGTTCTTGTTAACTCTGTGGCACTGTTACTTCTTTGTATTTTATCATTGTAGTCCAACATGAAGAAACAACATATATTGCAATTGCTTTGAAATCATCAATTCACCTTTATGCTTGGGCACCAAAGTCCTTCGATGAAAGCACTGCTATTAAAGTAAGTGGTCTCCTTCTTCTTTGGATCATATGGTTTTTCTTTTGATAAATTGTAAACAGAGCAATATTTTGAAATATAGTAGCAAAAATATATACCACTCTTCTACAGTTAATGTAATGTGCCTATACCATGTCAATAATTATCATTTAACCCTTTTTTCCCCCAAATACTTTTATTTTATTTTTTCAGTGTTACAAGATTCATTGTTTATGTACCACACCCAGTGCTCCATGCAATACGTGCCCTCCTCAATACCCACCACCAGGCTCGCCCATCCCCCCACCCCCTCCCCTCCAAAACTCTCAGTCCCTTGTTCTGAGTTCACAGTCTCTCATGGTTCTTCACCCCTCCG
>CM052901.1:36204973-36226632 GCA_028534135.1 Potos flavus | reverse complement strand
CCACCCCCTCCCCTCCAAAACTCTCAGTCCCTTGTTCTGAGTTCACAGTCTCTCATGGTTCTTCACCCCTCCGATTTCCTCCAAATTCATCCCTCCCCTCCCTCTCACAATGTCCTCCATGTTTTTCCTTACGCTCCACACGTAAGTGAGACCATATGATAATTGACTTTCTCTGCTTGACTTATTTCACTCAACATAACCCTTTTTTAGATAATTCACAGGCACCACAGCAAGGGAGAGTGTGAGGGAAATCCCTGACCCCTCCCCTTAGAGGACCTCCCTACCAGCTCCTCACTCCCAATTCCTGTAGTCAACATGAAGACCTTCTCTTCTAGAGCCCCAAACACAGGCTTTGGGTGCCACCCCAATGACTTGAAGCTAAGAAAGTCCCTGTTCTCTCTTAGTGGGGGGTGGAGAGTAGAGGGAAGGTAAGGAAAGGCGTGGCAATGGTAGAGGCGGGAGCCCCACTGGAAGAGGAATAAGGGAAGAGAAAGACTTTGCTCTAATTACCAGGGCTACAATAGATGGGGGTGGGGAGGAAAGGGCAGGGCGGGTCTATATTTCTTCCAAGCTGGAACTCTAAACACATTTCTCTCCAGAACTATTACAAGGAATGGTGGTTAGGCTTATTTGGATTACCAGTAATATTTCCACCTTTATTATGGTTTAACTGAACTTCTATGGATCAGCCTCTTAAGGTAACCAGTTGGTGTTCCAAACAGTTAAGTTGCTAATGACTTTTTAATCTCGTCTCATAAACTGGGAATTCTTTTTATCTTTATTATTTTTAATGATACTCCAGAATTCTATTTCAATAGGATTATTTTGTGTTTATTTCATAGCAGTGAGGACTGACTAATGAACTGGGAGCATTATATAGAGTCCAGTAACTCCTAATCTGGAGTGTACATCAGAATCATCTGGAGCATTTGTTAAAAGTTTAGATGTCAGACCCAACTTCAGACTGAATTAGTAGGTCTGGAGTGTGGCCTGGGAATCTATATTTTTAGCAAATGTTCCAGTTGACTTTGAACTAGTTGGTCCACGGACAAGTTTTTACAAAGCACTGATTAAGGACACGTCATGATAGACTCCAGCAAGGTATTTATGATATATTTTTGTATCTTAGGTCAAGGTCTGCTTACATGGTATGTTTTGCTGCCAAAACATCACATATATGGAATAAAGATGGACTAATTTTTATGACTGCCTCTCTATGTCTATTTGTGCAATAAATATGTTCTTTTGTAAATAGCATAGACTACTATATAGTTTGTGTCTACCCTGACACAAATTATATCTCTGATCTGATCTCCCTAAATTGGGCTTTGGGTCAGCTGTCCATATTTGGATATGGGTTTGTTCTTGGCTGTCTGCTGATTGGTCAGAGCTGCCTGATATGGAGCTGGAAAATAAAGAAGATAAGTACCAGCAGTCTGTCTAGCTTGATATACATTTCCTGGTCTAAGTCCTTCCTCCAGTTCTTGAATCTCACCTCATGACTACAATATGGTGAATCCTGTGATGTCCAGTCCTCTATTGTGACCTGAACTTGGCAATGAATCCTGTTTGGCTTTTTGTTTCCTTGGACTAGGAACCATAGGAGCCTAGAGTACATCCAGTCTATGGTAGGTTAACATGTCTGGCCTTTTTCATTCCCTACCAAGTATGCATTGATCAATCAGCAGACTCCGAAGGAGACTACATGTCCTATGAAGCCTATATACGAATACTGGCAAAAATACAGGCAGCTGATCCAGTGAACCGGTTTAAGAGACCAGATGAGCTCCTTCATTTGCTGAAGCTCAAGGCAAGGAATTTAAAGACAACAAACAGAGTGCTGGGCCGTACAAGGTTCTTATGATCATTGGAGATTTGGCCTCTGAAAGGAAACTCAAAATTTAGAACCTGAATATAATTATGTTCTTGCGGTAGTAACAGACCTAAGAAAAAGTTATAATACATAGTCTAAATATATTATGTAATTTAAAGAATCAACCAGGGTTTTATCAACCTGTTAAACAAAAGAGCAGGGGGAATTTTTGCCTTAGTCAGAGTGTCATTTTTGGCCTTTTGGCCATATTTGGTTTTATATCTACAGGTGTTTCCAACAGTTGGTCGTAAGCCAGTGACAGTTGACCTGGCTATTGGTTCTGAAAAAAGACTAAAGATTTTCTTCAGCTCAGCAGATGGATATCACATCATTGATGCAGAATCTGAGGTTATGTCTGATGTGACTCTGCCAAATAACGTAAGATCCCTAGAAATTATTGTACACCACAATTTGAGCTTTTCTTACTGTCAAAACTCTTAAAGGTTTAAAAATATGATTATTAATATCTGTACTGGAACTGAAACCTGAAAGGTAAATATAGAGTGCCAGAAAGTAGTAAGGAGTAAGCAGAAATCACTGATGGCTTCTTAGTCCAGACAGCTAAGTCTATTCTTAAGATAGATTTTGTTTTTTTGTTTGCTTGTTTTTAAGTGAATTGAGTTGACACCTAAAAATCTGGACTTCTATTGATGAACCAAAAGATCTGATAAAATCTGTCCATTATTACTATCTGGCCATTATCAACTGGAAATGATTCATGCCTGCCTCCTTTTATTTTATTATTATTTTTTATTTTTTTATGCCTGCCCTCTTTTGGATGGAATATATACTACACATTTGCCTATCCATCCACCTTTATATATTTGTAATAACCAGTCCTAATAGATGAATGAGTTTGCAATCTTTCCTTTCAGTCTTTCTGCACCCTATAATACATAAGCAGATTCTTTAAAAATACACCAGTATTGCAGCATTATCATCCCCCTTCTTTATCCAAGCTGTAGAACTTTAACCATGATATATAGCAAATTATTATAAAGTGTTCTCTTACAGTATCAATTATAGTTAGATTTACTGATCAAAGGATTCAGCATTTTAAAAGCGAATGCACTTCACCTCTTAACTCTTAAATGATTATAAATAATGATTCTATGGCATGATATCTAAAATATGGATAATTATAAAAATAGTATATACATCGTTTATATAGAGTTCGAACATAATACCCCATATACACATGCACCACACAAAATATAATTCTACTGTGTCTCAAATTTGATGGTAGCAGTGATGTTTGTTTTATGGAAAATGATATTTAAAAGAAAGAGCTGAACCAACAAATCTCTTTTCACTCTTTTTTAATTACCCAGTTTGTTGACAACTAAAATTTCAGGAGTATAGCATTATATAAAGTCAAGAAGAAAACTTTTAAGTACTTTAAATCACTGTAGTAATGTGATATTTTGCATAGCTTTCAGAATTGTCTCATATATCTCTGACAAATTACATAGAGCAATTGTCAAATTATTAGTGGAAACATTAAAAAATTTTTGGTTATATTAACAATCTAACTCATCATTCAGTTGGCATCTATGAGTGTATAAAGATCACCCTGTTTATAATGTAGAAAATATTGAACTGAGCCCAGCCTATGCCACTTAGATTAATATTAATATAAAGATTATAGTACTTTTCAGTTGGAGTGTTCCGTAGTTTCCTGCATCTTATTTTTTTATGTAATGGCAGATAGCCTTTATTTTGAAGCTAGTGCCATATTAAACATTGCAATATTGGTCCAAGTTTATGCTTACTTGAAACATCATTCAAGAAGATTGCACTCTGTGTTCCACTTGATTACCAAGCAAGAAGAATTATTTCCTTTTGAAGCAATCAGTTCATTATCGTAGAAGCAAGAATGAGAGATCGGTTTTTTTAAAAAAATATTTTTTGACCTAATTAAGATAACTTAAGTATATTCAAAAATAGTATTTTTAGCTAAATGCCCTAGTGTTCTGACCCATTAAAAGAGAAAGAACTCCAATAAAAGGGAGGGGAGTGTCTTCTGAAACAGAATGTACTAAAAATTATATTTTTCCAAGAGTGCCAGATTACAAAACCTGTAATGCTACAAGGGAGCCATGTGTGCTAAAGAATATCTGGTTACTGCTGGAATCATCTGAGAAGCAAGGAATTACCTCTGAGATTTTCTGGATTTACAGCAGTCCAGCTTTATTCTAAACAGATTTTTTTTGAGACAGCTTTTTTCTTGCAATTTCTTTTTCTCTCTTCCTTCGTCTCTTTTCTGATTCAATTGCTCATGCAAGTGCCCAGGGAACGTATTAAAATTGCTTTTCGCCTCTGGATCCCCATTTTAGTTTTAAGGATTGTTGTTGCTGAGACATGGCCTCAAGCACTTGGCCTGAGTACGCTGGGTTTGGCAAGTATAGTTTCTGACCTTTTTTTCTTGTAACTCGCTAATTTAGAGAAATAATAAAGAAATGTAATTTTTCATATCTCGGGGAAATACTATTAATGTGGCAATTTCTGTAGTTTAAGTAAATTTTGTCACATTGTCTTATGCATCATAAAATTTACAAAATCTTATATATTTCTTAGTATTTGATATTATGTCACCGAATACATTTCTGTATTTATATATCGAGGACATTTTGTGATTTATAAATTGGATAAGAAATCCTGCATTTTTTGTGAAGGGAGAATGACTGCTATATTTCAAGTAGTGATGAATATTATAAAGTTGACCCTTGTAAACATCTTAAGCTCAAGCTATTTTTAAGTTAATTTTCTATTTCTGATTTAAATGAATTGGCTAGATAACCAATGATTGTGTATTTGTTAGTTGGCTCACATATTCATCACTAAATTATTTATTAATGTGCTGAAATAAATCTGAAGTGTCACTCTGTAACAAGTAATGTTTTTCTATCATTATATACATTTTGTTAAATTTCAACAAATTTTTCTCTGTTGGAAATATATCTGTTTTTTTCAAACAAAGTTTTCTCCTAAATATAAAGGACGCTATTAGACAGTGATGCCTTTATGACATAGGAAAAGCTCTTTTCAAGTGTTGGATAGTGTGCTGTTTAATATTAATATAGAAGTTTCTCTTCCTCTCTGCACTTCAAACCCCTTTTTGGTCTTTATTGCTCAGCCAAGCTGCTTCAATTAAAGTAGTAGTGATAAAATGTTGGACATATAAATCTTTATGAAACATAATTCCAGCCCCTGGAAATCATTATACCACAGAATATCATCATTTTACCTGATTCCTTGGGAATTGGCATGATGCTCACCTTTAATGCTGAAGCCCTTTCTATGGAAGCAAATGAACAACTCTTCAAGAAGATCCTTGAAGTGTGGAAAGACATACCATCTTCAGTAGGTATGTACAAAAATTTTTCTCTTTTATATGATCTCAGAGAAACTTCTGTTTTCTGAAATATCACATTTTCTCAAGGCCTATCAGGTTAATTTAAGATACTGTATACTTATTCCCTTAGTAAGGTGTGTATGTTTGCCATATGTTTAATAAATTCACAAGACTACCACAAAGAGACTAATTTTGACTGTCTTAGTTGTTCATGTGCAATAATAATATAATTAAACTAGGGAAAGAATTCCTTTCCACAATAATCTATAATTTTATTTTAACTCCCTTTGCTTGCAGATTTTATGCAAATGTTGGAAATGCTTCATTCCCTCACATTGATCTTTGGGGTTTACCTTTATCTTAGGAGACTGTCAAATAATCATAAAAGAAGAGCAGAATATTTCTATTTCATATAGTAAATAGTGTTTTATTTAGAGAGTGATAATTCTATGAAGAATCAAATACAAACTAAGTATGTGACATATTGGTTGTCACTAAGATTTCATCATCCTTCTTTTACAAAAGAGATAAATATGACTGTCTGGAATGCCTATTAGGTATTATCCAGATGGCAACATAAAGAAAACTGCCTTTCATCTTCATCATGCCAGGACATTTTTTTTTTCTTGATGAATGCAGGACTGCTGATATGGAAAATATGAATAACTTGAGACTCTTGTGTATGTCTCTGAGGCTTGGTGACTATAAAGGTGATTCTAGATAGGGAACAGAATGCATATGAACAGTAAAAATATTTGATTTGATGGAGGATAAACGTTCCTGAAAAGAAGAGGGGATTAATGAAACAAATAAAGAAAAAAGGGGAAGGAGAAGTAGAGGGAAGGAAGGAGGATAGAGAGAGAAAGGTAGCCAGAAAGGAGCCAGAAACTTCTGAAATCTTTATAAAATGGCTAAATGTGACCCCCATGTAGCTTTAAAGACCAGTTTGAACTGCTTTTTTTATTTTTTTAAAGATTTTATTTATTTATTTGACAGAGAGAGATCACAAGTAGGCAGAGAGGCAGGCAGAGAGAGGGGGAAGCAGGCTCCCTGCTGAGCAGAGATCCCAATGCGGAGCTTGTTGAACTGCTTTTTAATGGACATTTTTTTCATTATGAGATGATGGCACTTTGCATTGCATCTGCACAATTCTTTCTTTTAGCACTCATAGTGTTAACAATTGTCCTGAAAACCTCTTCCAATTTCTTCAAACAGGGAAGAACTCCCAAGGGCTTAAAACCATTTTAAGTGACGGGGGTAAATGCTTATAATTCACAGATCTGGGGCAAAAGAAACTGAAAATAATGAATATTGTTCTAACCTTTACAGTGGTATTTTGTGATCAATATGTTAATCAGAAATTGAAATAAGGAAATTCAGTTCAAATGGGAAACTGAGCAAACCCCTATATTTATGCTACTAGACAATCATAGGAATCAAAGGGGTCTTAAAATGTCATCTGGTAAGCTCTTGTTCTTAGGCAGGACAATTTCTGACCTAAAACAAAAAGCTATTTTAAGTTGCAAGAATTTGAAAAACATCTCTCTCTATGTAAATAAATTATAGCACTGTAAGAATGTGATATTTTGGTTTGTGTATTAAGGATATTTTGAGAATATGCTAAAGACTGTAGTATAACATTTATATAAAGGAAATCAGTTTCCCTTTCTGTCTAAAAACAACTGCTTTGCTATTTAGAACTAAACTAGATCTAGATTTTCCCAATCTAAAATTTACATTTCTTGAGATAGAATAGATGGTTTCAATAATAAGATCATTGCTTTGTATTTTCAAACAAATATACAGAAGCTTAGCAATCACAGCAGGTATCACTAAGCATTCCCATTCCAAATCATTGGATCCCATTTCATAAGCAAGCTCGCTCAGTTGCTAGGTTAAATGGCAAATTAATGTTTTTCAGAATTAAAGTGGAAATTCTGTAATGCCATATGAACGGTGTGCTTGGACTCAGCAAGTATTAAATTTAGAATTTTTTGCTCTATGCAGTTGACAAAATACCAATTTTAATGAAGTATTCACATAGGTGATAAAAATTCAAATCTGAATAGACTAAATCTATTACTTATTTCCGTCACTCAGGTCATGGATTCCCCTAACTTTCTTTGTGTATGGAGTGATTTTAATTCCAGTTTGAAACTGGATTTGTAAAGTTTTTTTCCAAGAGAGCCATTTGTCTGAATAAAAATACAATTGAAAATATAATTATAAAAATGCAATTGTAATTTAATTACAATTTTGTGATCAATTTCATACACATAAATATTTTTAATTATAATGAAAAGGAAACAGGAAATCATAAATGCTTACTTAAGTTTTAGGTGAGGAATTCAAAATGCCTCACACTATGCCTATGAAAAGGTCACTTTTATCAGAGTTTTACTAATTTTTTCATGAGTCCTTTCATGCATATTTAGTGTATACATATATAGGCCAGGTAAATTTTGCTTTAAACAAAAGCATTCTAGAATTTTGGAGAATGAAAAAGAAAAATTATTAAGCTATATTACAGTTACAGCAACTCAGTTTATTGTGTTTATAATAGAAGAAAATGGAAAGTCTAATGAACTGAATTCTGATTTTAGTCACGTTTATAACAGGAATGAAGGTGCTTTGTTTTGGTGTTTCCTAGACTATTTTAGCTTGCTCAAAATCTTGATATTATTCCCTTCTCTTAATGTCTACCATGCTATTCCTTATATTCCACAAATAAGTTAAACCATATAACTGACTTTCTCTGTTTGACTTATTTCACTTATCATAATCTCCTCCAGTTTCATCCATGTTGATGCAAAAGTTGGGGGAATGGGTGAGCCTGGTAATGAGTATTAAGGAAGGCATGTATTGCATGGAGCACTTGGTGTTATACACAAACAATGAATCATGGAACACTGTGTTAAAAACGATGTACTGTATGGTGACTAACATAAAACAAAAAATTCTTGATATTATTTTAAGTACAGGAATGAATTTATTTATGGAAATTCACTTTCCTATGAAGTACAGAAAAAAAATCAACTTAAAAGTTAAACATTTAACAATAATACTGCTCCCTGTGTCAGAAAATACCTTACAGAACCAGCTGAGTATGTGGCTATTTACATAATTAGATTTTCTGCTTTAAGGCA
The DNA here is from genome assembly GCA_028534135.1 of Potos flavus. Taxonomy (NCBI): domain Eukaryota; kingdom Metazoa; phylum Chordata; class Mammalia; order Carnivora; family Procyonidae; genus Potos; species Potos flavus. Next base: position 36,218,258 of record CM052901.1, on the reverse strand, counting down.
ATTGTCATAATTTTTTTTAATTGAAGTATAGTTGACATACAATGGTATATTAGTTTCAAGTATACAACATGGTGATTTTATAATTCTATACATTATTCAATGCTCACCACACTAAGTTTAGTCACAATCTGTCAACATTCAATTGTCATAATCTTTATTGTCACCACGTTGGTGACATAGGGTCCGTAGTTAAAATCTTAATAAAATTTCCTGAGTCAGATTCAGCCTAAACAGTATCAAATTAGGTTTAGTTCTGTTTATAATGTGGTCATTCATTGACTTGCATTAGAGTTACTAAAGTCATTATCTGAGCAAGCCATTTTTAACAGTTTTAATTTTGAAGTTAATCAAGTTTTTATGTATGTCACTTGAGCACAAATACAAACCCTTATGAACTACTGTACCTCAGCTAAACTGGAAAATTAAAAAAAATGGCTGTCAGTAGATTTTACTTTCTACAAATAGGATAAAATTAACGCTTAGCTTTTTCTGTGGTGTTAGAGAACAGGAATACAAAAACTAATTAAGATCTAGTTATTCAGTGTTGATCACAATTGTAACAGTAGATAGCTTGCTTGAATACCACTGCTAAGAAGCATAATGGCCAAATAATTAATTATAGAAGGAGGAAAAACAGAAGGTGTTTACCTGCACTGTAATAATGAGCATCTTAATAATCAAATGTTGACTGTGGTTATAATTTGCTATTACTAATAGAAAAAATTGTATTTTTCTGATTTTTACATTTTTATTGTAGCTTTTGAATGTACACAGCGAACCACAGGATGGGGCCAAAAGGCCATCGAAGTCCGCTCTTTGCAATCAAGGGTTCTGGAAAGTGAACTGAAGCGCAGGTCAATTAAGAAGCTGAGATTTCTGTGTACCCGAGGTGACAAGGTATTGTTTATATCTCCCAGTTATAGCAAAAATAAAACAGGCAATGAAAATTAAGTAAGAAAACCCTTTTCCTTCTGACCATAAATATATTTATGGTATAATTCCCAAATTGGCAAACTATTGATAAAACAAAGTTTTCATTTTGCAGTAGTAATGTCCCATTTTACAGGAATGAAAAATAAATTGAGATTTGTTAATTATTTGTGTAGTGTGATCAATTTTAACAATCAATTCAGATAGTTGAAATGGAAAATATGCATTGTATGAAATCATTACAGTCTCTACATACAATGAGAAATAATAGCATGAAAAAATAATCTTAATAAAACTAGCAAACTTCCACATTTTGAAGATATTGCAGAGGATTCAAATTAATATCAGAAAAACCAGGGTAAACCATTGTGCATGAAGGAAGAGTACTGGTTTGCAATATGAAAGGATATAATGGGAAGAACCAGTGTTCAAGGTCAGATAGACAGCATACAGTGCAGACTCTGTCACCTAACGAGGTGTAAGAACCTGGAAATTTGATTAATCTTCTTGAGTCTTAGTTCCTTCAGCTCCAAAATGAAAATATTAAAAACTCTTCTGGTAAGAATTTTAAAAATTAATGATAATGTGTATATAGTAAGCATCTCAGAGTTTGGCACATAAAATGTGTTAAGTCAAGGATAGCTAGTGTTATCATCATCATCATCATCACCACCAATATCAAAACCCTTCCAAGTATATTCATTGTGGATATGGAAAGCCTTTATCCTAACAAGGAGGCCTCTATTTGCTATTTATGTTCATGCTCTGTTTTTATTTTCTTTAAGGCACAGATCATATTCATAAGACATGTTCCTCTCTAAGCTGGTTAGTTTAATTCATAATATCAATCTATTGATGTCAGTCCATTCCACTGAAATAGAAAAACCCTCACCAAGTAGAAAATTTCAGTAGCCACTTAAACACCAGCAACAATGGTGAACAACATTGAATAATTTAATCATTTCCTTATACTAAAAGAAAAAGTAAAACTAACTTGAATAAAAGTAGATTTTTTTAAAGCGAAGGGAATCCTTAAACAAAACCAATCAAGAATGTCCTCAGATGAGTGCTGCACCAAAACTTAATTTTATTTAAACCATATGAAGTACAATTATATAGAATATGGTATAAGATTGTTTTTTAATATATTATTTAGACTCCATACCAATTTAAAGTCTTGTTCTTTCAGTAAATCCTGTTCAGTAAATAGTATGGCTTAATATTTTAATTGGTTGATGTGGAATAATTGAAATTATAATTGTATCTGTCATGTATCAGGTTACAAGATATTAAATATTTACTGATGGTGTCTCTTTTTCTCTTTTTAAAGCTATTCTTTACCTCTACCCTGCGTAATCGCCACAGCCGGGTTTACTTCATGACCCTTGGAAAACTTGAAGAGCTCCAAAGCAATTATGGTGTTTAAAAGGTTCCAATGATTTATTACAACATTTACGAACATCATAAATATGCAATTTATATCTTAAAATTTCTGAGATTAAGTGAGCATTCAGTTTTATTGTTAGGGAAAAATTAAATCAGATACTTTACTTTTAATGTAGCACAAAATAGTTCTAATGAGAAATGTATCTTTATATATAAAATTAACTATAGCAAGCTCTATGTACTCCAATGGTGTACGATATCTTTTGCACAAACTTTGTAACTTTTGTTACTGTGAATTCAAATATTACTCTTTGGACAGTTTGGACAGTATCTACATTCAGATTTTACTACATGGAGTAAAGAAACTTGTAATGAGTTAGGTTCCAAATAGCTTTCAAAATAACTAGCCCTGAGTGAGATTTTTCAGAAAAAAACAAAAATGACAGCAAACTATATGCACATTTGCAGTTATATAAAGAACCAAAGTTTAGATTATTAAATGAAAATAATAAGGACTATGATATAAACCAGGACAAGGCTGAACAACCTGCATGCCTGGAGAAAACTACAGTGATAAAGGGAAAAAGGCCACCCATTCTTATTGTTCCTTGACAATTAAACTCCCAGTCAACAACTAGTTGTGTTTTTCTCATACCATGTTAAGCTGGTTTCCTCCTGATAAGGAGGAAGAAAGTCTTAGATCCTTGATTTTCCTCAGAAGCCCTGAAGATGTGCAATAGCTGTTTAAAAAAAAAGCCACCAAATAATACACTTGCAAGCCTGAATAAAGGACTGAATTCCTATACACATGTACTGTAGAAAGAGTTTTTTTAAATACTTTAAAGTAGGCGTCAAATTCTAACCCCCAAAGACAGATTGGTTGATTTATCAAAATTCTTATCTGGCCAACAGTAGAACCATCAGACCATTTTGAATATTTTCCCAATCCCAGACTAAACTGTATAAAAGTTTCCCCCAGTTATAAACAAAAAGAACAAAATGTAACAACAAAAACCTTGGCTGCTAATACTTACATTTTTCCTATTTCTATTTCTGTAAAATCAGAAATTAACTAGAAGTGATAAGTCCACATGTTGGAAATTAGTGTTTAGGTAAAGAAAGAAAAGAAAGGAAAGAAAGGAAAGGAAAGAAGAAAAGAAAAAAAAGAAAGAAAGAAATTGATTTTGAAAAAAAGTTTAACTTTCATTAAATTTAGAGTAGTGAAGATCATGTTACCCCATCACTCAATATGTTATAGACGCCATAGATAGGTGGTGTTTGGTCACCTATGGTAACTACTACCTGGTGAAAAGCATAATTTCTGCATATCCATCCTCAATACCATGGTTAGTTCTGGGGCAATAGAGAAGCAACAGAACTACCACAAAGTATACCTCAGTATAATTCCTCTAGTTCTGCTTCATAAGTATGAAGACAGTGCTAGTGGGATAATAATTTTCAAACTACCTGGTTAACCAAAATACAAAAGCAGCTGACTGTGTGTGATTTCATGACAGCACATTATTTCTTGACACCTTGGTGCCAAGAATGATGATTTGGATTTTCCTAACAACTTATATCAAGAGTGTAGTAGCTCAAAATGAGAATTTAGGAGAACCTAAATCCATGAATTAAAGAAATAAATGTGATTCACATTTCTGTTACTGTGACACAATAATGTGATCCTAAAACTGGCTTATCCTTGAGTGTTTACAACTCGAATGACTTTTTAAATGCAGTAGTTTAAAGAGAAAACAAACATTTATGTCAAATTATTTCCTTAGAAGTAGTCTTCATTATTATAAATTTGTACACCAATAAGCTATGGGGAACTTTGTGCAAGTACCTCATTGCTGAGCAAATGGAGCTTGCTATGTTTGAATTTCAGAAAATTTTCTCATTTAAGTAGTGTGTAGAATCAAGTCTTTTAAGAATTCATTTTTTTCTTCATAATATTTACTCAAAGTTAAGATTAAAAAATAAGTTTTATCTTAAAGTCATATTTTTAAGGCGGTAAGACAGTAAACTATTTTAGGAAGCCAACTCCCACTGTGCTTTGTGGCTGTTATTCTAGTAAACAGAGACCATAGTGAACTGAATCTACAGAGATGTCCCAAAGTAAACAAACAAGAAAAATTGCAGATGTGTAACTGATCTTTAAAGTATGAGGTGTTAATGAAGAAAGGAAGCTGGGCACATATCATGAAGGGAAATTGAAATCTTAGGTGGCTCAATAGAAAGGACTGAAAATATTTAAAGTGGTTCATGGGTAATGAATATTTCCAATTTTGATGTTATTCTATCTGGAATTTTTATGTCCTTTGCCAGCTGAAACAAGAAAGTGAAGGGAAAATTAAATTTCATAATCAGTGTACAATAATAGAAGAAATTATGTCTATACGTCACTTTGTAGATCAGCACCTGGAAGCCCCAGCTCTTTACAGAAGGAATGAAGGGGGACTCTTGACCAACCATTTCCCCTAGCCCTGTGATTGAAACATGAAAGTTCTAGCAGGTTGCGAGTAGCACTGGGACAGAATACAGTTTTATTTTAGTGTACATTATTTTTTTTCACTAAAGCCCTTGTCCAGAATAAAAGGCACTGTTGGAAATATTTGAAAACTAGAAAATGATATATGAAAAGAGTTGACAAGAAAATCTCTGAGTGATTAGGTCTGTTGAAGTAAGCTAAGAGCCTCAGAGGAAATAGTAGGAAAGGATAATCATTTAGATAGTAAAATAGACAAAGCAGAAATCATACATGTGCACCTACACACATGTACACATACACACATACACACAAACCATTAGAATGTATAATTTTTAATATTTTCAGTGCCACCAGTTTCTAGAGAAAATAATCACTAGGTATTTTCTATAAGACCTCATTTAATTGAAACGGTATTCATAAAACTAGGAATAACGCCACATGCATTCAATGGGATCTTTTCAATACTCTTCAATTCTTTTTAAAAACATGCCTATTTAAATCAATTTGTATTCAATCTGTGCTTTAACTTTAAAAATTATTGAAATAATCTTTGAGACTGTTAATTGTTTCATCAGAAAATCTGTAATGAACCGTTGTTCAACCTCTAAAAATAAACATTTTAAAAATTATTGAATGATATCATTATTTTAAATATGTTTGTCTAATGCCTCAGAATTAGGATTCATTCAGGGAATATTTATTTCTTTAAAGTATGTAATAAGGCACTTATTGGAAGGTGTTAGGGGTTTTGCTTGTTGTTCCATTAGGAATTCTGGCTAAGGAGGGTTATATTGATATGACTAAAATTTTTCTAAGTACGACGGTGGAATTAGAAACCAATTCATTCTCCTCAAAATGTATGGGACTTTACACAGACACACAGCATCACACAGCATAGATAAAACCCAAGGAAATTTTAATCTAGCTCCCTTCCCATCCCACCCCAGTGTCCTGAAGTCCAATGGAGAAGAGGAGAAACCTTATCCAAAGAGAGGAGTAAAAGATTTATAGTTTCTTAGTATTCAAAAAAGGGTTTAGTGCAGGCTGAATGTTGAAAATGGAATAATTATGGCAGGTTGTCAAGGAAGCTGAGTCCTTCATTTGGGAAGAGAAGAGGAATGACGCTTCTCTCAGCAGATCATAGAAGCATCAGAGGCATGGTCTCATGAGTATTCTATTGTCTCGGAACATTCTGGAGAAAAGTTTATAAAGTGTTCCCATTAGGGCCAGCTGAGTGTGGTCCTAATTTGTCAAGTGTGTCAAGGCATCCACGAGTTGGGTTACCTGGACATGACAAGCTTATCCAGGCTTTCAGAGTCTAAATTCAAAGTGCTTCTATGATCAAACTGACTCATTCAGGTTAATATATAGTGCCCACAGGCTTCAACTATTTTAAGGGGCAGGGAGCCAAGGAATAAAAATATCATCACAGATTGGAATTAGAATGGGCAGGGTGATAACCCAAGGCTGAAAGAGGGCATTATCCTAGGAACACTTTACCAAAGCATAGGGACAGAGTAGGTCATGAGTAGAAGTTGCTATTAATAACTTTATCATTCTCAGATGGACCAGTGGGTTTACAGACTCCAATACTGCAAATCTATTAACTGAACCTTTTCCAACATTATGATTTCCTGTATAATAGCACCTTTTTATTTACAGGGCTTTTGGCCATCACTTAAGAATACTCAGGTTCCTGGGGCGCCTGGGTGGCTCAGTGGGTTAAGCCTCTGCCTTCGTCTCAGGTCATGATCTCAGGGTCCTGGGATCGAGCCCCTCGTCAGGCTCTCTGGTCGGTGGGGAGCCTGCTTCCCCCTCTCTCTCTGCCTGCCTCTCTGCCTACTTGTGATCTCTGTCTGTCAAATAAATAAATAAAATCTTTAAAAAAAGAACACTCAGGTTCCTGAAGGTAATAAAGCCACTGAGTATAGATACTCTTTAATTCCAAAAATTGAGTAGAAGGTAGCTGATGAGTTAAGGGCCAAACGTGTTTCAGAAAACATTGTCATATGTCCTGTTTTATGTTTTTCACAACCATTTCAACTGATAAAAAATAGTTCCTGAGGGAGTAAAATTTATTCTATATAGATTTATATTTTTAGAAGCTAGTCCACACCTTACTTTATAGATGAATTCAAAATCAGGTTGGGGATTAACTTTATCTAATAGCTTTGCCACCCTATATGTCAAAGTGCCATGTTTGGTGCTTAGCATACAGCAAAGACATAAAAACATGAGTTGAAAAGGAAAAATGGACTTTTTTTGCCTTGATTGTCCTTAGCTATTTTATCTACAACAGTTTAAAAGTAAAATCCACATATCCATTTATTTCATCAAAGTACCATCTGTGTCTGGTGACCAAAGAGTAATGACCTATTTTGGGTATTTCAAATTATTTTACCCTTCAAACCTAAAATGAAACAAAGAATAGGTCAAAATAAAATTAAAATTAAAAGTGTCTCCTCAAGTTTTATTTATCTTTATTTTTGGAGTTTTATTTTTTTTGTTGTTTTTTACTGAAGTATAATTCAGATACAGTATTGTATTAGTTTCAGGTGTACAATGCAGTGATTCAATAGTTCTGTACATTACTCAGTACTCATCACAGTAAGTGTACTCTTAATCCCCTTTATTTCACCCTTACCCACCCTCAGCATTACCCTTAAAAGCAACACATGAGAGACCACCACGCCTCTTTAATAATTACCCAAAGGTCATGAGTAATGACAAAGATTGTTTAATAACATAAAAACAAGCCATTTGACTGGCTGTTTTGTACAAACTTTTGTTTTGAATGTGATTCTTTTTCACAAGATTGACTCTATGTTATATCATCTTAAGACATATTTAAGAGTCATCAAATCTTGTCAATATACTTTTTGATCCCAAAATTTTAAGTTATGTTCTCAAAGGTATATATCAAATTCCAGGCATTCCCTGAAGGTGCGTTTTGAGCAGATGGAGTATATCTGACTTGTAGGTGGACAGATAGCCATTAAAATGCATGCCAAATGAGACCTTCTTTCCAAATGTTTAAAAGAAAGCATGCGACATTATGGAGTTGAGACCTACAAGTGAAGAGAATCAGAAATGAATATAATAAATTTCAAAGCAAATTAGACTACTGACAGAGCTAGGACAAACAATCCTAAAATTTGTATGGAACCACAAAAGATCTCAAATAGCCTAAGCAATCTTGAAAAAGAAAGCAAAGCTGAAGGCACCACAACTCCAGACTTCCAAGTTATATTAGTGATGAAAATCTTCTCTCTACTAAAATTAATACTATATGACAGACTGGAAAATAAGTGCTTCATTTGAAAAAAATGGGCAGAAGACATGAAAATATATTTCTCCAAATACATTCAGATGGCCAACAGACACATGAAGATATTCAACATCACTCATCATCAAGGGAATGTGAATCAAAACTACAATGAGATATACCACCTCACACCGGTCAGAATGGGTAAAATCAAAAGCAGAAGAAACCAGTGTTGGTGAGGATATAGAGAAAAAGGAAAAAAAAAAAGTAACCATCTTGCACTGCTGGTAGGAATGCAAACTGGTACAGCCACTGTGGAAAATGATATGGAAGTTCCTCAAAACATTGAAAATAGAACTACCCAATAATCCAGTAATTACACTACTAAGTATTTACCCCCAAAATGCAAAAACACTAATTCAAAGGGATAAATACACTCCTGTGTTTATAGAAGCATTATTTATAATAGCCAAAATGATGTGGAACCAAGGTTAAAGAAGATGTGAGATACACACACACACACACACACACACACACACACACACACACACACACACTGGAATATTATTCAGCCACAGAAAAGAATGAAACCTTGCCATTTGCAACAACATGGACAGAGCTAGAGTATACAATGTTAAGCAAAATAAGTCAGTCAGAGAAAGACAAATACCATATGATTTCACTCCTATGTGGGATTTAAGAAACAAAACAAATGAGCAGAGGGAAAAAAATAAGATAGAGAAACAAACCAAGAAATAGACTCTTAACTATAGAGAACAAAGTGATGGTTACCAAAAGGAAGGTGGGGGGGGATGGGTGAAATAAGTGATGGGAATTAAAGAGTACACATATCATGATGAGCACCCAGTAATGTAGAGAATTGTTGAATCACTGAGTTGTACACTGGAAACTAATATAACACTGTACATTAACTTTACTGGAATTAAAATTAAAACTTAATTAGGGCACCTGGGTGGCTCCATCAGTTAAGTGCCTGCCTTCAGCTCAGGTCATGATCCCAGGGTCCTGGGATAGAGTCCCAGATCAGGCTCTCTGCTCAATGGCGTGTCTGCTTCTCCCTCTCCCTCTGTGATCTCTCTTGCTTTCACTCTCTCTCTCAAATAAATAAATAAAATCCTAAAAAACTTAATTAAGACGTATACCCGAAAATTTAAAACATGTTTGAATTTTACTCCACGAACTTGAACGTGTAAAAACAAAAACAAACAAGAAAACAAAAAATGGTTATTTGAACTCCCAATTCTTATCCCGTCAGTCTACGAGGAAATTTAATCTTAATAATTATTTGGACTTTCCTCATTCATCCATTAAGGTAGTACAAATGTGGGACGCCTGGGTGGCTCAGTTGGTTAAGTGGCTGCCTTCAGCTCAGGTCATGATCCCAGGGTCCTGGGATCGAGTCCCACATCGGGCTCCTTGCTCAGCAGGGAGCCTGCTTCTCCCTCTGCCTCTGCCTGCCTCTCTGCCTACTTGTGATCTCTCTCTCACTCTCTCTCTGACAAATAAATAAATAAGTTCTTTAAAAAAAAAAAGGTAGTACAAATGTCTGGGGAAATCATAAAATTGAGGGGTACCCCCACTTGTTTATAGTCTACACTAGTCAATATCGATTTATTTAGTCATTTAGTCCCTTGCAGTGACTCTGATACTTCTGTGTTATGTCTGGCCATGAAAATCTTTGGCAAATCAGGGAGTCCAGATGACTTGGGTCATATCTATTGTGGTCACACTATTCCCCTGGGTGCTGAGAGGGCATGAGTCCCTGCTGTTTTAGTAACCCGAATTCCTTATATCTTTCCTATTCCTGATGAATTTCTTTCTCTCCCACTAAACTCTTGTGTTTTTGTTCCTACCTCATCACTTATAAAATGTAATTACCTCTTTCCCTTTCCTTCATGAGAATGATTTAACATAATTGTATCAAAGAGCTTGGGCTTTAAAAAATCCAGCAAGAGATATTGAGAAAATGTTTGCTTTAAGCTCCACTATATAATCTCTGTACCTGCCCAAGGAAAACCCTCCAAAAATTGGGGAGCGAACTCAGTGAGAACAAATTAAGGCCACAATCACTTTATCCTGTCACCTACATATGAAAAAGAATTCAACTTAACGCAATCAAAGAAATGAAAATTTGAAAAAGGAAACAGTATTATTGTTATGATGAGGAAGTCCAGAAATTTCTAATCATCTCTCATTACCATCTCTACAATCTCCTTCCTCATACCCTGATACTTTCCTTTATGTCCTGTTGCAGTTCTGAACCATTGACCCTTCTAGATCATCATCCCTCCTTTCTCCTTGATAGCCCCCACCTTTGAAACTCTTGCTATCAGATGATATTATCCATTACCCCTTCCTTGTTGCAGTCATGTATAGACCCCCATATCATTCCTCCTCATTCCTTAAAAACTATCACTGGCTGTCATTTACTCCAACACTACTAATTCTTAATAAAGTTTATATCTACTTAGCTGATTCTATCAGTGTCCTTCCTCCTGTAATCCATGACTTCCTACCCAAATAAACTTGACCATATTATCTCAGCCACCTACTTCCACAGTAATATACTCTGGACCATATAATTACCAATAACTATACTTCTCTTACAGCCTTATTTTCAATTGTCTCAGTCTCATATCACTATTTTTTCCAGCTGATTCACTCAATCACTGGACTCCGAAGATTCTTTGACCTCATATGGACCCACAGTCCATTGATTTTAACATATTTTTACTCCCCTTCACCCTCAGCCAAAGAAGTTCTCACTCTCTTACTTACTCAGCTAAGATTTCATGGTGTATCAACCTAATCAATCTTTTGCATGGACCCTTAATTCTATAGCTTTTCTTTAGCTTGGTAAAATCACAAATATCTTAATTGAACTCTTCATCCCTTTCACACCCACATCAGTGCAACTGACTCTGGTTATAGAAAATACACAAGTGAGCTAACTGATCTCATTTTTTTTTTACTGATCTCATTTTTAATTCATAACAAACCCACCAGTGGGCTGGCAATGCCACCTAGTAACATGAGACATTTCCTTAATCCACTCATATCTAAGAAGATTAAAATTTCATACTTTTTCTTCTATCCTTAAGCCTCCAAAATCTCCTCTCTCATTCTCATTTTCACCTAATGACCTCTATTCACACTTCCCTAGAAAATAAAAATAACCACCCTCTTACCCATCCACATATCAAATTGGTTTTATTCAGTTCCTCTTACTCAGATCAGTTTTGTATTAATTCCAGTCAGATTTTCATCCCCTGTACCCCATGCAAAGAGCTAAAGAGCTCTTTCAAGGTCATCAATGACCTCTACAATGTTAAATACAATGCCAATTCTTCCCAGTCCTCTTCTTTTTAACATATCAGCAATTTTGGCAAAATTGACCACTCTCTCCTCCTTGAAACAGTTTCTTCTCTTGCCTTCTGAGATAACACTCTCTTCTGATTTGTCTCCTACACCACTAGTGCAGTTGATTGTGATATGTGTGTATATATATATATATATATATATATATATATATATGTGTGTGTGTGTGTGTGTGTGTGTGTGTGTGTGTGTGTGTGTATTTGTAGAAAAATATACAATTCTGCTAACTGGTCTCATTTCTTCTGGTCTCCTCTACTGGTTTCTTCTCATCTTTCTAATCTCTAAATGTTGAGAGCAACCAGACAACAAAAGAAATGAACAAAAAGAAATAAAAGGAATCCAAATTGGCAAAGAAGAAGTCAAACTTTCACTATTTGCAAAGGACATGATACTGTATGGAAAAAGCACTAAAGACTCCACCAAAAAAACTACTAGAACTGAAAATGAATTTGGTTAAATCTCAGGATACAAAATCAATCTACAAAAATCTGTGGCATTTTTATACACTGATAATGAAGCAGAAGAAAGGGAAATTAAGGAATCAGTACCATTTACATTTGTACCAAAAACAATAAAATACCTAGGAATAAACCTAACCAAAGAGGTGAAAGACCGATACTCTGGAAACTATAAAACACTGATGTAAGAAATTGAGGAAGACAGAAAGAAATGGAAAGATGTTCCGTGTTCATGAGTTGGAAGAGCAAATATGTTACAATGTCTATACTACCCAAAGCAATCTACACACTTAATGCAATCCCTATCAAAATACCAACAGCATTTTTCACAGAACTAGAATTTGTATGGAAACGCAAAAGACCCTGAATAGCCAAAGCAATTTTGAGAAAGAAAAGCAAAGCTGGAGGCATCCCAATTCCAGACTTCAAGTTATATTACAAAGCTATAGTAATCAAAATAGTATGGTACTGGCACAAAAATAGACACCTAGATAATACAACAGAATAGAAAACCCAGAATTAAATCCACAACTATATGGCTATATGGTCAATTAATCTTTGATGAAGCAGGGAAGAATATCCCATGAGAAAAAGGCAGGCTCTTCAACAACTGGTGTTGGGAAAACTGATGAGGTCCATGCAAAAGAATGAAATTGAACCCAAAAAGACATACAAATGGCTAACAGACACATGAAAAAATGTTCATCATCATTAGCCATCAGGGAGACTCAAATCAAAACCACACTGAGATATCACCTCACACCAGTTAGAATGGCCAAAATCAACAAGACAGTAAACAACAAATGTTGGAGAGGATGTGGAGAAAGGGGAACCCTCTTCCACTGTTGGTGGGAATGCAAGATGGTGCAGCCACTTTGGAAAACAGTGTGGAGATTCCTTAAGAAATTAAAAATAGAGCTACCCTATGACACTGCTATTGCACTACTGGGTATTTACCCCAAAGATGCAGATGCAGTACAAAGAAGGGCCGCATGTACCCCAATGTTCATAGCAGCAATAGCCATGATCGCCAAACTGTGGAAAGGGCCAAGATGCCCTTCAACAGACGAATGGATAAAGAAGATATGGTTCATATATATAATGGAATATTATGCCTTCATCAGAAAGGATGAATACCCAACTTTTGTATCAACATGGACGGGACTGGAAGAGATTATGCTGAGTAAAATAGGTCAGGCAGAGAGAATCAGTTATCATATGGTTTCACTTACGTGTGGAGCATAAGGAGAAACATGGAGGACATTGGGAGAAGGAAAGGAAGGGTGAATTGGGGGAAATCAGAGGAGGAGATGAACCAAGAGAGACTGTGGACTCTGAGCAACAAACTGAGGGTTT
>CM052901.1:36172768-36199002 GCA_028534135.1 Potos flavus | reverse complement strand
CTGTCTTTTTTCGACTGGATATTTTTTCCTTCTTTGTCAAAGATTATTTGACCATAGAGTTGTGGGTCCATATCTGGGCTCTCTACTCTGTTCCACTGGTCTATGTGTCTGTTTTTGTGCCAGTACCATGCTGTCTTGGTGATCACAGCTTTGTAGTAAAGCTTGAAGTCAGGCAATGTGATGCCCTCAGCTTTCTCTTTCTTTTTCAACATTTTCTTAGCAATTCGGGGTCTTTTCTGGTTCCATACAAATTTTAGGATTGTTTGTTTCAGCACTTTGAAAATTGCCATTGGTGTTTTGATCGGGATGGCATTGAAAGTATAGATTGCTCTGGGCAGTATAGACATTTTAACAATGTTTATTCTTCCAATCCATGAGGATGGAATGTTTTTCCAACTTTTTGTGTCTTCAATTTCTTTCATGAGTGTTCTGTAGTTCCTAGAGTATAGATCTTTACCTCTTTGATTAGGTTTATTCCAAGGTAAGTTATGGTTTTTGGTGCTATTGTAAATGGAATCAATTCTCTAATTTCTCTTTCTACAGCTGCATTGTTAGTGTGTAGGAAAGCAGATGATTTCTGTGCATTGATTTTGTATCCTGCCACATTACTGAATTTCTGTATGAGTTCTAGTAATTTGGGGGTGGAGTCTTTTGTGTTTTCCACATAAAGTATCATGTCATCTGTGAATAGAGTTTGAGTTTTTCTTTGCCAATTTGAATATATTTTATTTCTTTTTGTTGTCTAATTGTTGTTGCTAGGACTTCTAGTACTATGCTGAACAATAGTGGTGAGAGTGGGCATCCTTGTTATATTCCTATCCCAATGGAAAGGCTCTCAGCTTTTCTCCATTGAGAATGATATTCACTGTAAGTTTTTCATAGATGGATTTTATGAAGTTGAAAAATGTTCCCTCTATCCCTATATTCTGAAGAGTTTTAATCAGGAAAGGATGCTGTATTTTGTCAAATGCTTTTTCTGCATCAATTGAGAGGACCATGTGGTTCTTGTCTCTTCTCTTATTTATGTTCTATCACATTGATTGATTTGCGAATGTTGAACCACCCTTGCATCTCAGGGATAAATCCCACCTGGTCCTGGTAGATAATCCTGTTAATGTACTGTTGGATCCTATTAGCTAGGATCTTGTTGAGAATTGTGGCATCCATATTCATCAGGGATATTGGTCCGAAATTCTCTTTTTTGATGGGGCCTTTGTCTGGTTTGGGGATCAGGGTAATGCTGGCCTCATAGAAAGAGTCTGGAAGTTTTCCTTCTGTTTCTATTTTTTGAAACAACTTCAGGAGAATAGGTATTATTTCTTCTTTGAATGTTTGGTAGAATTCCCCAGGGAATCCATCAGGTCCTGGACTCTTGTTTTTTGGGAGGTTTTTGATCACTGTTTCAATCTCATTACTGGCTATTGCTCTATTCAGGTTGTCAGTTTCTTCCTGTTTCAGTCTTGGTAGTTTATAGGTTTCCAGGAATGCATCCATTTCTTCCAGGCTGCTTAATTTGTTGGCATAAAGCTGAAAATTTCAGACAACCGTATTTATTTCCTTGGTGTTAGTTGTGATCTCTCCCCTTTCATTCATAATTTTATTAATTGGGGTCCTTTCTCTTTTCTTTTGGATAAGACTGGCCACTGGTTTATCGATCTTATTAATTCTTTCATAGAATCAACTTCTAGTTTCGTTAATGTGTTCTACTGTATTTATGTTTTCTAATTCATTGATCTCTACTCTAATCTTAGTTATTTCCCTTCTCTTTCATGGGTTAAGTTTAATTTGTTGTTGATTCTCCAGATCTTTAAGGTGTAAAGGTAGTTTGTGTATTCAGGATTTTTCTATGTTTTTGAGTGAAACTTGGATGGCCATGTATCCCCCCCTTAGGACAGCCTTTGCCATATCCCATAGGTTTTGGACCGATGTGTCTAAATTGTCTAATATGAAAATTGCTACCCCAGCTTTTCTTTTGAGGTCCATTGGCATGAAAGATAGTTCTCCATCCCTTCACTTTCAGTCTGGATGTATCTTTAGTTTCAAAATGAGTCTCTTATAGATAGCATATGAATGGGTCCTGTCTTTTTATCCAATCTGCAACCCTGTGCCATTTCATGGGAGCATTTAGACTGTTCACATTGAGAGTGATTATTGAAAGATAAGATTTTATTGTCATCATGTTGCCTGTGAAGTCCTTGTTTCTATAGATTGTATATTTCTGTTCTATATCATTCTTGGTGTCTTTCTCCTTTATAGGACTCCCCCTTAATATTTCTTGCAGGGCCAGCTTAGTGGTCACCTATTCTTTCAGTCTCTGCTGGTTCTGGAACCTCCTTATCTCTCCATCCATTCTGAATGACAGCCTTGCTTGGATGCATGTTCTTCTAATTTAGTAACCTGCATATGTCTTGCCAGTCTTTTATGGCTTTCCAGGTCTCTGTGGACAGGTTTGATGTTATTCTGATGTTCTTCCCTCTGTACCCAAGGAATCTCTCCCCCCTAACTGCCCTTAAAATGGTTTCCTTGGTTCTAAGATTTGTGAGTTTTACTATTACATGACTCGGGATGGGTCTGTTCTCCTTGACCTTGGGAGGGGTCCTCTCTGCCTCTAGGACAAGAATGCTTGTTTCATCCCCCAGATTAGGGAAGTTCTCGGCTATGATTTGGCCAATTATATCTTCTAGTCTTCTCTCTCTCTCCACCCCCTCAGGGATCCCAATAGTTCTGACATTGGAATGTTTCGTGGTGTCATTTATTTCTCTAATTCTGTTTTCGTGGATTTTAAGCTGTTCATTCCAGGCCTCCTCCTGCTCCTTCTTTTCTATCAGTTTGTCTTCAAGATCACTAATTCGTTCTTCTGCCTCATTTACCCTAACTGTTAGAGTATCTAGATTAGATTGTATCTCACTGATAGCATTTTTAAGTTCTGCCAGATCAGCTCTCATTTCAGTCCTTAGTGAATCTTTGTTGACATTAATAGTTTTCTCCAGCTTGATTATTGTCTTCATAACAGCTACTGAAGTGTATTTCTGACATCTTGCTTAGATCCATATCCATTAGATCTGTGGGAGAGGCCATTGTCTCTGGGTCTTGTCTTTGTTGGGAGTTTCTCCTCATAGTCATTCTCTTGAGTCATGGTTGAAGTGATGTACAGCTGAAAATAACAACCACAATCCAGGCAAGGTGCTCCCTCTTATCTGATGATCCTCTGCCCCCATAGAGATCCAGACATGTATAATCTTACATCTCATGCTGATTTCATGGGTGTTCAGAGCGGCTTGGTAGATTTATAGCTAAATTCAGGGGATCAGTTGAAAAGGAGTCCCCTACTCCTCCGCCATTTTGGTAGAACCTGATTTCTCCCTTAAAGTTTAGTAGAATCCACCAGAGAAACCATGTAGGCTTGGGGATTTCTTTTTTAGAAGGCTACCAATTATTGCTTCAATTTCTCCAATAGATATAGCCCTATTCAGATCACCTATTTCTCACTACGAGTTTTTTAGTTTGTATTTTCATGAAATTGGACCATTTATGGACATAAAGTTGTTCCTAGTATTCCTTTATTACCTTTTAATACCATAGGTTCACTAGTAATGACCTTTTTCATTTCATTTATTGGTTATTTGTATCCTCTATCCTTTTTTATGGTTAGCCTAGCTAGAAATTTATAAATTTTATTTCTCTCTTCTATGAACCAGCTTTTGTTTCCATTGATTTTCTCTATTGCTTTCATCTTCCTTTTTTTATTTTTGCTCAAATGTTTATTATTTATTTTCTTCTGCTAGTGTTAGGCTTAAATTGTGCTTCTTTTTCAGCATCCTAAGTTGAAAGCTTGGATTACAGCTATTAGATCTTTCTTTTTTTATAATATATGCACTTAACGATGTAAATTCTTCATGAGCTCTGTTTATGCAGCATACCAAAATTTTGGTACTTTGAATTTTTATTTTAATTTAGTTCAAAATAGTTTAAAATTTAAAAATTTTCTTGATACTTCATGTCTTACTTATAAGTGTGGTTTTAAATCTCTAAATATTTGGGGATTTCACAGATTTCTTTCTGTTATTGATTTCTTGTTTAAGACTATTGCATTTTGAAAATATACTTTGTATGCTTTATATTCTTTTAAATTTCTTAAGCTGTGTTTTGTGGCCCAGAATGTGTTCTACCATGGTGAATACTCCATATGAGCTTCAGAAGAATGTGTATTCTAGAGTTGCTAGACATTTTCCATTAATGTCAACTTAATTTGACTGTGCTGTTCAAGCATCCCTAACACTGTTGTTTCCAGAAGTTTCTCATTTCATGCTTTTTCACAGTCAAAATTACCATTTCTATTTCTAGTGGCTTCTGCTCCAGGTAGGAAGAAGTTGGCTGTGACTCTGAATTCTCTTGTCTTACAGATTTCTCTGATGCTTCCAGAAAAAGTTCAAGAAATATTTTCATTTTGTCTAGCTTTCTTTTTGTAAGGAAGAGAATGATGACTTCCAATCTCTTTATGTCACAGTACAAATCAGAAGTCAAGTTGATTTTTTTCCTCTTTAATTTGTTAGATTTTTTTTTCAGTTTTAGTTGACTTTTTTCTTTTGATTAAAAAATATTTAACATAAAATTTCCATCTTAAGTGTACAGTATAGTAGTGTTAACTATATGCAACAGATATTATTGTGCAACAGATTACTAGAACTTTTTTATCTTGCAAATGGAAACTCTACATCCATTGAACCTCCCTTTTCACTCTCCCTCTAGCACCATGAAACCATTTTATTTGCTGTTTCTAAAAGCTTGACTACTTGAGGTATATCATATTAATGAAATCATGCAGTATTTTTCTTTCTGTGACTGGCTTACTTCACTAAGCATAATGTTCTCAAAATTTATCCGTATTATAGTATATCAAAGTTATTTTTTAAGTCAAAAAGACAGTAGAAAAGCTTCTGCATAGCAAAGGAAACAATCAACAAATCTAAAAGGTAACCTATGAAATGAGAGAAGATATTTACAAATGGATTTACAGATAAAGTGCTGGTATCCAAGATCTATAAGGAACTTCTCAAACTTAACACCCAAAAAACAAATAATCCAGTCAAGAATTGGGCAGAAGACACGAACAGACACTTCTCCAAAGGAGACGTACAAAAGGCCAACAGACACATGGAAAAATGCTCCACATCACTTGCCATCAGGGAAATACAAATCAAAACTACAGTGAGATACCACCATGCACCAGTCAGAATGGCTAAAATTAGCAAGACAGGAAACAACAAATGTTGGCAAGGGTGTGGAGAAAAGGCCCGTGTGGATGAAATAGATTAAAGGAGGCTAATACTAGGAGAGGAGGTCAGGTAGAACAGACAAAACATGAAGACTTTTATGGATAAAGATTTTTTTCTGAGTGAAATATGAATCTGCTGGAGGATTTTTGAGAAGAATCGCTACATAATATAATTTGTTTTATAAAAAATCATTCTGCAAACTGTTTCGAAAATAAATTTTATGTGTGGTGAAGGGGAGGTGGGTAAAGGAAGAAAGAGGGGAATTGGTTAGGAGGCTAATGCAGTAACCCAGGGAAAGAAAATGGTCTTGGACCAGCGTAGGTGGTGAAAAGTGGTTAAATTCTGGATATATTTTCGGGTTAGAGCTACAAAATTGGTTGGTGGATTGGATATGGGCAGTGAAAAGAAGAAAAAGGTCAATGAACTTCATGGTTTTGTCTTGTAGCAACTGAAAAGGTGGGGTTTCTTTTTTTTAATTTTAATTCCAGTATAGTTAATGTACATATTAGTTTCAGGTGTACAATATAGTGATTCAACAATTCCATATATCACCCAGTGCTCATCATGACAAGTGCACTCCTTAATCCCCATCACCACACACACCTCCCTTCTGGTAACCATCAGCTTGTTCTCCATAGTTAAGAGTCTATTTCTTGGTTTCTCTCTTACGTGCTCTTTTTCCCTCTGTTCATTTGTTTTGTTTCTTAAATCCCACTTATGAGTGAAATCACATGGTATTTGTCTTTGACTGACTTATTTCTCTTAGCATTATACTTTCTAGCTCCATTCATGTTGACACAAATGGCAAGATTTCATTCTTCTTATCATTGAATTATATATAAATTATATATAAAGTATATCTATAGATATAGATGTAGATATATACCACTTCTGTATTTATCTAATATGTATATGTATATCTATATATATAAATTAGATATAGATATATACCACTCCTTCTTTATCCATTTAGTTAATGGATACTTAGGTTGCTTTCATAATTTGGCTATAATAAATGATGTTGCAATAAACATAGAAGTGCATGTATCCCTTTTAATTAGTTTTTTTGTATTCTTTGGGTAAATACCCAGTAGTGTGATTACAGGATTGTAGGACAGTTTTATTTTTAATGTTTTGAGGAACCTCCTCAGTGGCTGCACCAGTTTGTATTCCCACCAATAGTACAAGAGGGAACTTTTTTCTCTACATCCTTGCCAAAACTTGTTTCTTGTGTTTTTTTTATTTTAGCCATTCCGACAGGTGTGAGGTGATAGCTCATTCTAGTTTTGATTTGCATTTCCCTGACGATGAATAATGTTGAGCATCTTTTCATATGTCATCTGAATGTCTTCTTTGGAGAAATGTCTATTCACTTCTTCTGCCCATTTTTAAATTAGATTATTTTTGGGGTGTTGAGTTGTGTAATTTTTTTAATATTTTTTGGATGCTAATTCTTATTGGATATGTCATTTGCAAATATCTTCTCCCGTTCAGTGGGTTGCCTTTTAGTTTTGTTGGTTGTTTCCTTCATTGTGTAGAAGCTTTTTATTTTGATGTACTCTCAATAGTTTATTTTTGCTTTTATTTCCCTGGCCTCTGAAGATATAGCTAGAAAAATGTTTCTATGGCTTATGTCAGTGACACTACTGCCTGTGCTCTCTGCTAGGATTTTTATGGTTTCGGGTCTCAAATTTAGGTCTTTAATTCATTTTGAGTTTATTTTTGTGTTTGGTGTAAGAAAGTGATCAAATTTCATTCTTTCACATGTAGTTGACCAGTTTTCCCAACACCATTTGTTGAAGACACTGGAAAAGATGCAGTTTCTATTAACTAAGATGGGGAAGACTCTGGGTGGACCTTGTATCAGGTATATTAAAAGGGTTAAGTTGAGTTAAATATATATATATATATATATATATATATATATATATATATATACATATTCAAGCACATATATCAAGGAGGCAAGCAGTTGGATATACAAACCTGGGAGAGACATGGGGTGAAGATATAAATTTAATTGTCCTCAGCATATGAATGCTATTTAAAGCCACAAGACTAAATATAACCAAGGGAATGAGTATAGGTAGAGAAGAATAATAAGGACTGAACCCTGGGGAATGTCAATGTTAAGAGGTCAGGGAAAACAGGAGAAAGTAGAAAGGGCAATGAGAAGGAGCTAACAATATGTTGAAGAACAATCATGAGAATCCCATTTCCTGGAAATCAAAGAAAAAATGTTTATCAGAGAGAATGTGTAATCAATTGTCTCAAATGCTGTTTCTAGGGCAATTAATATGAATATTAATCATTTAATAATATTTATCAACATAGAGGTAATTAGTGACCCTTATGAAAGCAGTTTTGGTAAACTGTAGAAAAAAACGTTTGGAGTGGGTTTCTAAGAGAATGGAACTTCTGTTTCTTATTAGGGTAATAGAAAAATGGGAAATATCTTTGTTCTCATGGAACTAGCAAAGGAGGTCACAGAAAGACTAGGTCTACTGAATTACAGAAAATAATGAACCCTTCTTGGGGGAGCAGAATGGTATGACAATTTCCACAGATGAGGGCAGGTGGCTGATACAGGGACAGGATAATGAACAAGCAGTCCTTCCATAGATGGAAAGAGAGGTTTCCTCCAAAACAAGGAAAAATGAGCCAAGTCTCAGACAACAGTGTGACCTGGCAGGGCATATTGCAAACTGGATGAGTCTCAAAAACAAAAAGAAACTGTGTGGTCCAATACTTCATTTCACAAACACATCCCAAGTATTTGCCCAAATGATTTTACTGGAAAAGCTGCTAGAAGAAAGGAACATTGAAGTAATAATGTCCCAACAGCGCCCAAATTTTTGGGTTGTGAATTCTAATCCAAATGTAAACCTAAAATATTGGAAACTATAGCCTAAACTTCTCACAAATCAAATACTTGCAAAATCAAAATAGTGGCAGTGGTGAGAGAGTTTGGGAGTTCGGCTCTTCACAGATGAACCCAATCTAAAGTTGTAGCTTTGCCTACCTTCAACCCTAACTTAAGAGGAGTGTAAATGATCATCTTCTCAACAGAACCTATAGACTAGCAGTCAGCAAACTACAGTCCATAGGCAAATCCAGCTTTCCTTCTGATTCCATAAATGAAATTTTATTGAAATATAGCTGCATCCATTCATTCATGTATTGTCTATGGCCATATTTTCACTATAGTTGCAGAGCTGAGAAGTTGCAACAGAGAACATATGGTCTACAAGTCCTACAATATTTACTGTCTTGCCCTTCATAGACCATATGATCTCATATCAATGACCTCAACTTCTACCTTAAGAAACTAGGAGAGTAAGAGAAATTAAACCCAAATTAAGCAGAAGAAAGAAAAAAAGTTCAGAGTAGAAAACAAAGAAATAGAAAACCAAGAAAGAGCAGAAAGAAGTCAGTGAAAACAAAAGCTGGCTCTTTGAGTTACCTTTAATCAGATTGATCAGAAATGAAAGAGAGAAAACAAAAATTACCAATAACAGGAATGAGAGACAGCATTATTAGAGATTCTAAAAGCTATTAAAAATCTCACTCAGGATAAAATAGAGTACCTTAAAAACCCTATATAAAGGTTAAAATATATTATTGTGTTATGTTGTATTATATTATATTATACTATATTATATTACATATTATATTATATTATTATACTGAATGCCTCTACAAGTAATGAAACTTAGAATAATTCATGCATAGTTTATTTTCAAACAGATATTTTCATGCAATTGCATTCCATTATTGCAAACTCTAAATGTCCGTTCCAACTAGTAAGATAATGATATCTATTATCCCCATAGACAAAACCTTTTGCTGAATAGTATACAGGGAATAAATAAAATTAAATTCAGTGCTTTCATGATAGTCTGGGCATACACACTCTTTTTTCCGAAATAACATAATTACACCTTACTTTAATACATTTCAAAGTTCTTGGCATGATTCTCAAAAATTTCAAAGGCAAACCATCACTTTATTTTTCATTCTCATAACCAGTAATCATTTCACATAACCTATTCTTCAAACACAATTTGTGAATCAAATTATTAAACTAAACCAGTATGTATTGAGCATCTACTTTGTATGTGAGGCCTGGTGGTACAAAGTAAAGAAGACATTTTCATCCATTACAGACACTTATAATCTAACAGGCAGACAACTACCCAAATTCCAAATCAATACTATAAAATTATATAAATGTTATAATAAAATATATAAAAATGAAGGGGTGTAAAAAACAGTATCCTTAAACTAACCTGTGGCTTGTTTGAATAGTTTCATGGGCTGCCAGGGAAATGAAACCCCTTATGTTGAGGACCAGGCAGCATACACCTGGTCCACTGATAAAGGGACTAGCCAGGTGGGGGACATTTTCCCATTGGTGGGGACATACATGGGGAAAGCAGGAGAACTCATGACTAACTTCCTGGGGCTCTGTGAGTCTTAAAGATGTCAAGGCAGCATGTGAAATTTCAGGCCTTACGATACAGAGCTAAAGAAGCTAGACATAGAAAAGTCTTTCTATGGACTATTGAGGGCATTTAAATTTAATTTAAGAACAGATTAAACTAACCTATATTTACAGAAATGGAAATAATGATTGTTTGAGGTGGAAATTGATTGCAAAAGGACATGACGAAACTTTCTGGATTGATGCAAATATTTTATATCTCCATCGAGGATGGATTTCCAAGGTGTATGCATTTGTGAAACATCATCGAATTGTGCACTTTAAATATTATTTCACTGCAGCAAATTGTAGTAAAACTGAGTGTGTGTGCACAAGCATGAGTGAAAGAGAGAAAGAGAAAGAATAGAAGAAAGAGAAAAGAAAATGGAATAAGAGGAATTGGAGACAACAAGCATTAATAAATTTTTAAGTTCTGCTGTGTAATTGAGTAAAAGAATGTGGTGCCAGTTAACAGAAATGTGAGATCAAGAAACTTTTTTTATGATGAAAGAAATAATAGGTAATTTGTATGTTTATTAGAATGATCCACTAAAGAGCAAGAAATAAGATACTTTTATAGGCGAGAGAAGGAAGAATCACTGGAGCTTAAGCAAAAGTAGTCAAAAGGACATGAGATCTAATGTAAAAAAAAATTGATTGGCTTTAGAGAAGAAAGGAATCATCTTTGTATTAAGCAAGAAGTTAGAGTATATGGGTGTAGATGTTGCTAAGTGAATATAATTAGTGATAAGAGTATGTGGAAATTGCCCCCCTTTAATTGTTTCATTTTCTTTGCAGAATAGGAAGCAAAGTCATCAGCTGAGAGAGAGGATGGGGGAGGTGGTATTGGAGGTTTGGGGGAGAAGCTATGAAATAGTCAACTGGATAGATGAGACATTTAATGAATTTGAAACAAATAAGATAGTTGGTAGCATTAAAAATGTACTTTATGCTAAGCAAAATAAGTCAGTCAGAGAAGATAAATACCATATAATTTCACTCATATGTGAAACTTCAAGAAACAAACAAAGGGAAAAAAGAGAGGAAGGGGGGCAAACCAAGAAACAGACTCTTAACTACACAGAACAAACTGATGATTACAAGGGGGGAGGTGGGATGGGTTAAGTAGGTGATGGGGATCAAGGAGTACACTTGTGAGGAGCACTGGGTGATGTATGGAAGTGTACAATCACTATATTGTACAGTTGAAACTAATATTACACTATATGTTAACTAACTGGAATTTAAATAAAATTTTTAAAAATGTACTTTAAGTATGTGGTCGTTAATTTATTATTGCACACGTTTTTCATCAGTCATGGTCAGAGTCTCAGGCGCAAGCATAGAAGAGTGTTGGATTTAATCGAGGTTGCCCTTTCCCAAATAAGTGTGCCAAAATGAAAGAATTTACAAAGGACATATGCAAGAAAATGAATATCATGATTGACCAATGGATTTGAGCTGGATAAAATACCTAGATATAAAGACTATTATTATTATTATTATTAATTATGGGCTTCTTAAGAAAGTGGCTTTAGAAGGAAGGATCTATATAGTTTTTAAAAATATATAATTGTAAAAGTGCCACATGTTCCTTGTTTAAAAAAATGAAATGTATGAAATAAAAACTACAATACCCAATATTCACACCTCTACCCTCTACTACTCAGGGCCAATTACTACAAAATGCTTTGTATGTATGCCTGCACATCAAAATGTAGTTGATTTTCAAATCCCCTCCTTACAGATAAAGCATTTTTGAGGAGTAAAAGGGCTGCATTCCTAGAAAGAGAAAGTTGTGTGGCTACATAAATCCAGGCTCCACAGAATTAGCAAATTCTGGGAACTTAAATTGGACAAGCAATAGGAAAAGATGTCCCTGTCGCTTGACCAGTTAAATTATTTTATTAAAGGCAGAGATTTTTCTTAGGTAGTCCTGCTCTAGCTCTAGGGAAAGAAGCATTTGAACCGTCTGGAGCAAGACTTGTTGCTGCCAGATGGCAAAAAATAAAGTGTTTAATGGAGAGAGTTTAAAGGTCCTCAATGTTTTCGAAGTAAACACTAGTTAAATAGTACTGACAAACTGCTTTAGAACTCTGAAGCAGGCCAATGGAAATGTTATGAACCATAGGAAATATTCAGGTCAAAGTTTAACTATATGTGTATTGGTGATGAAGACCAGAGTACAGAAAACAATAGGGAAATGAGCATAGATAGAGGACGTATTAATCAATATTGCCTAGAAAAGAAAGTACTGAGCAATAGGGGCTAGACAGAATACTTTAGTTGAAGCTCTCATTATCAGATCAAGGGAAGAACTCCCCTTCACATCACCACGTACTTAATTTATTTTAATTAATACAAAGTAAAGCTTGTTGTCTCTGGTCAGTTATACCACAAGGGTTATATTCAAAAGACTCCAGGCCAATAGCCAAAAATAGTTGAAAATCAATTTGAAATATTTACCTTTTCCTGGAAGTAGTTCCTGGCCCTTTCTGATGTAAACTGAGCCAACCTTTTTAGGGTACTTCAGTTCTGCAACTCTACTCATTATTCCAATCAGCACAATAAGATCTCATGCCTGGGGGCTGCCTGTGCAACAGGGGATTTCTCCTTACAACATGGTAGTGAAAGATGAAAGAGTAGAAATACTTAATTTAAGAAAATTTAGTTTCATAATAGTCAAAGCTAACATTTATTGGGCATTTACCACACAATAACTCTCTGTGTGCCCTTTTTATCATCTTCTATCCACAAATAGTGAAACCGAGGCCCAAAGAGTTTAAGTAAATGGAAAGACCAGAATTTAAACCCATGCTCTGGTGTTGGTACTCATGTACATCATTGGTTTATTATATATAACCTTTCTACTACAATTCTATGAGCGTTAAATAAAAAGAAAACAACTTAGGCAAACTTAAACAAAAGTGAGTTTGTTATAGTGTATTAAGGGTTAAGAGAACCAACAGGAAACTAGACAACTGGGCTAGGAATGACCAAAATGGGGATGTAGAACAACTGATTTGATTTGGATGTCAACAACTTGTTTGCCTATGTTCAGACTTCAGTGTTTTAGTCCCTGTAATTAGGATCCAAAATCTAGCCACAGAGCATTAGATTATTCTAGCTTAGGTCAAGATGAACCTGCTTTGTTTAAAACAGTGCAGTGCCACTGATTTAAGTAGGACTTAATATAAAAGGCAAGGGTGGTTGCTTAAAAGAAAATTGGAGCACAATCAGGAAGGGTAAATTTGATGCTAGCTTGCCAAAAAACAATACATATCTATTAGAATCCATGCTTATGGCTACCCAGCATCTACACATCCTTTTTCCCATATACTTTCTTCCAATAATGTTCCTGCTTAAAAAGATAGAATTATTTCATGTATAACCCAAAACAAATTCTCTCACTTCCCAACATCTCTTTAGTCACTTCACTGAACTCCAACTCCAGGATCTACATGTAATACTTATACCTCCTCTAGATTCATTGTGACTATGATTCAATATTCTTCATCCTGTAGACTAATTTTGGCCACTATAATGATAGTTTATATACAGTTTGAGAAGACAGAGAATGAATATTAATTGAAATATGTAGGTATAAGCCCATGACCAGGAAGAAAGAACCTATCTGTAAAGAACAAATTTTCGTAACTGCTCTTGAAGTCATATTTGGTATTTATGGTTTCTTTCATCCACTCTCCACTTAATATTCCCCCCCTTTTTTTTTACCAGTACCTTAGAAGTTGGGCTTCATTGTTCAGACTCAAACTTTAATTCTTGGCTAATCTGGGCCCTCAGATGTCCTGCCTGAGAAAAGTTGCATTGATTTACATTCTGGTGCCAACTTCTCAATAGAGATTGTTTCCCTAACATTATACCCATTTCATAATATTCAGGCAATAAGTGTTTTGCCAACATTCCCACAGACAGTGAGTAGTAGAATCAAGGTTTAAACTCAGGTTCCTCTGACTCCAAAACTCACACTTATGATGCTACTCTTATGTAGTAAGAGTACTACACTTATGATCTTACTTACTTACTTAAGATCACACTTATGATCTTACTCTTATCTTAAGATGTCACACTTATGATGTTACAAAAAGAAGGAAGGAAAGAAGAAAGAAAGAAAGAAAGAAAGAAGAAAGAAAGAAAAAGAAAGAAAGAAGAAAGAAAGAAAGAAAGAAAGAAGAAAGAAAGAAAGAGAGAGAAGAAAGAAAGAAAGAAAGAAAGAAAGAAAGAGAGAGAGAGAGAAGAAAGAAAGAAAGAAAGAAGAAAGAAAGAAAGAAAGAAAGAAAGAAAGAAAGAAAGAAAGAAAGAAAGAAGAAAGAAAGAAAGAAAGAAAGAAAGAAAGAAAGAAAGAAAGAAAGAAAGAAAGAAAGAAAGAAAGAAAGAAAATACTGAGATAAGAGGCAGGAAATAAGTGAAGCAACATCAAAGGGATATATTCTTGTCATAGGCCCACAATCATCAAAGAGCAGACCTGTTGGATGGGCAGTAGAGAAATGGAAAATAGATAAGACAGTTGGCACAGTAAGATGAGGGGAAAGGGGTACAAACTGAGACAAGCTCTTGCAAAATCGTACCTTTTAAAGTTAATAATTTGCAAGGAAATAAAACAAATAAGTGATAGGTGGAGAAAAAATCAACTTAGACTTTGTGGGGGCATTTCATCTCAGGTTCTGGGAAGTGCGGTATACAAACAGAAAGAGTAACCCTTGTTTCTCCAGACTGCAGAAAGGAATCATTGTATCTGGATTGTTCTACGCTCCTTCTTCCCTGCCTTATTGTTCTCCCTAGTAGTCATCACATTGGAAGACTTGGTATATTTTACTTATTTACTTATTTGAATTTACTTATTTGAATTCTGCTTCCTGTTCCTTCTTTTGAAGTGAATTTCTCCATCTTGTCATTTTGTCAAGAAAAGAAAAGAAAAAAAGAAAAGAAAAGAAAAGAAAAAAAAGAAACACTAGCTCCTAAGTGTGTTTTGGTCTGCCTGTGAAAAGAAGCTAGACCCAAAATAAATAAAATTATATATATATATACATATATATATGTATATACATATATATAATTATTATTATATATATTATATTATAAAATTATATATAATTATATATATTATATATTATAAAATTATATATATTGTATATAATAATATATAAGGAAAATGATAAAACATAAAAACAGAGTTAAAAAAGAAGAAATAATAATAATATAAAAAATAAAATGTAAAAAAGAAGCTAGATCCTATTTCCCTTAGAGCTGAAGCTTTGCAGTACTCTGTGATCATCAGACTTGGTATGTGTGAGGTGTTTGTGTTGGTCTTCTGGGGGAAGGGCTCATTGCACTGATTTTCAGGTGGATTTGCCCTAGTGGAGATGTGCCTCCAGGGCGCAGGGGGTAGAACTTGGTGTAAGGCTCTGGTCTTCACTAGGTGGTGCTGTTTTGCTCCCTCAAGTCTTATAGCTCTGATAGGTGGGATGAAAATGGCGCACCCCTCTCTCTAGACCAGGAGCTGAGAGTTCGCATTCCCCACTCTTCAGGAAATCCTCACGGAGGATCAATCAGTCACCCCCTCTTGTGTCTCCAACTTCTGTCAGACCCCTTCCTTCACCCTGCCAGTGTCTCCACTCCAGTGGAGACTCCAGTGGTGTGGATCCATGTTGATCCTCCGGAAGAGGGTCTGGCCACACTTTTGCCATTTGCTGGTGTGCCAGGAAAGTGGTCACACGACTGTGCAGTGGTTCAGCATTTATGGCAAGGTGGAGCAGAGAGCCAGCATCCAGGCTCACATCCCTCAGCTTGAGTCCCCAATGCCTGGGAATAGTGCAACATGTTGGCACCACCTGTTCTTGCAACCCATGGGATCCTCAGCCCACACTTCCCACTCCTGGGTCTCCACCCTACTTCCCCACCTGAGCACTTTTATTTAAGCTAGGGATGACCCCGGTGGTGGCTGACTCCTAAAATTTCAGATTTTGCCCTCTACTGCTTATAATGCTTAGTGGTAGCCTCCACAAGCATTATTCCCTCCAGTCCACAGTATACACAGTTATATTTCCCCAGATCAATTCCACAGCTCCCAACTTCCAGAAGGTGATCGCTTTTCTACTTGTGGACTTGCAGTTTTGTTCTCAGACCTCAGATTGCTTTCTTGGGGTGTTCAGAATGATTTGATAATTATCTAGCTGTGTATGAAGGACGAGTCAAGGTTAGGGTCCTCTTATTCCGCCACCATCTTAACTCATCCTCAGCTATGTTTTTCTTGATTAAGCATTTCCCTGGTTGCCATAAACTTTTGGTTAGTTTCCAAAGTTTGGAAAATCTGATTCTAACCAGTTTTGCCAGTTTATTACTTATTTTTGTGGAGGAATGGGTTTTTAGAGCTCTCTATTCTGACATTTCTCTTTAAGAAAACTTAATGAGCCTTTTTGCTTAAAGACCTTTTCAGCCTGAAGTCTTTCTCTTTAGAATCCAATATTTTAAAAACTGCAAGGCCGTCCCTATGGATTGACTGTGTCCCTCCAAAATTTATATGTTGAAACCCTAGCCTCCAATGTGATTGTGTTTGGAGATAGGGCTTTTAGGATATATTCAAGGTAAAATGAGGCCATAGGATAGGGTCCTAATCTGATATTGGTGGCTTTACAAGAAGATATCTCTCTCTCCCTCTCTCTCTTTCTCTCTCTCTCTCTCTCTCTCTCTCTCCATACATGCTTACTGAAGAAAGGCCATATCAAGACAGAATGAGAAGTTGGCGATTTGCAAGCCAAGAGGAGAGAATTCACCAGAAACCGATCCTGCTGCATCTTGAACCTGGATGCATCTGGAACCTCTAGCTTACATAACTGAGAAAATATATTTCTATTGTTTAAGACACGCAGTCTATGCTATTTTGTTATCGGGACCCAAACAGACTAAAACATGTTTTAGTAGGGCATATAGCAGTAGGGCACTGCTGTAGCAAATACCTAAAAAATGAAGAAGTGGCTTTAGAACTGGATAATGGGTAGAAGCTAGGAGAGTTTTAGTGCGCAATCTAAAAATATGGACATTAAGATGATTCTAGTGAGGCCTCAGCTGGAAATGAGAAACATATTATTTTTGAAAGATTTTTCATTTATTTATTTGAGAGAGATAGCAAAGTAAACAAGAACACGAGTAGGGGGAGAGGGGCAGCGGGAGAGGAAGAAGCAGGTTCTCTGCTGAGCAGGAAGCCAGATTCGGGGCTTGATCCCAGGACCCTGGGACCATGATGTGAGCCAAAGGCAGACGCTCAACCGACTTAGCCACCCAGGCACCCCGAGAAACATATTATTGGAAACTGGAGGAAAGGAGATCCTTGTTATAAGTGGCAAAGAACTTGGCTGAATTGTGTTCTAGTTTTGTGGAAGGTAGAGCTTGAAAGTGATGAAGTTGGATATTTATCTGAGGAGATTTTTAATCAAAGTTTTTAAAAAAGGGGTTTGATTCTTCATGATTGCTTATAGTACAATACAAAAAAGATAAATTGAAGAAGGAATTGTTAAGCCAAAGGAGCCAGAACCTAAAGATTTGAAAATTCTAGGCTTATCCATATTTCAAAACTAAGAAAGTTGTTTTGGCTAGACTATCGCCTGATAAAAAGCTTATGGGGTTATATTAGTAGAAACATTACCAGTTTAAAATGAAGAGGATAAATATGAGACAAAAATGAAGGAAAGCTTCTTATTTGATTTGACAGAATGGGACAATAGAGCTATTTGTGAACATGTGCTGCTTTTCAATAAGAGAAATACTACCCTGAAAGTGATTCAGAGATCATCAGATCCATTGCCTCAGTTTCAACATGCGAAATGGCCTCTCCCCAAAGCCCTGGGATAAGGATTACCAGGAACCCTGTCGGTAGGTGCCTGACTTAGCAGAGTTGTAGGAGCACAACCTTCCACCTACAGCCACAGGGGTGATGTTACCACCCCAGTGGACTTGGAGAACACAGTATTCAACCAAGAGGGTTGTTTTTGAGCCTTAAAATTTAATGACATTTGCTTTGCTAGGTTTTGGACTTGCATGGGACCCATCATCCCTTTTCTCCTTGGATTTTGTCCTTTTTGAAATGGAGATGTCTATCTTGTGCCTATCCCACCACTGTGTTTTGGAAGCACAGAAATTGTCTCCTTTCACAGTCACAGCTGGAGAGGAATTTTGCCTCAGAATGAATCACATCTTGGGTCTCATTTATATCTGATTTAAATAATATTTAGAAGAGACTTTAGATTTTAGAATTGATGCTAGAATGAGTTAAGACTTTGGGAACTATTGAGGTGCAATGAATGAATTTTGCATGCAGGAAGGACAGGGATTTTAGGGAGCCAGGGGTGGAATTCTATGGATTAGATCACACTCCCTTCAAAATTCATATGCTGAAGATTTAATGTCCAATAAAACTATATTTGGAGAGAGGATTCTTAGAAGGTAATTAGGGTAAAAATGAACTCATAAGGTTGGAGTCTTCATCTAGTAGGAAAACTGGAAGAAGAAAAAAATAAGGAGAAAGAGAGAAGAAGAAGAAGAAGAAGAAGAAGAAGAAAGAAGGAGAAGGAGAAAGGGAGAGAAAGAAAGAGAGAGAAGAAAGAAAGAAAGAAAGAGAGAGAGAAAGAAAGAAAGAAAGAAAGAAAGAAAGAAAGAAAGAAAGAAAGAAAGAAAGAAAGAAAGAAAATATATGTGCATGTACCAAGGAAAGACCATGCCAGGACACAGTAAGAAGACATATGTCAAGAAGAGAAATCAAGGAGGGGCACCTGGGTGGCTCAGTCAGTTGAACATCCAACTCTTGATTTAGGCTCAGGTCATGATCTCAGAGTTGTGAGATCGAGCCCCGGATCAGGCTCTATGCTCAATGCAGAGTCTGCTTGTCTCTCTCCCTCTGCTCCTCCTCCCTGTGCTCTCTCTGTCTTTCTTAAATAAATGAATAAATAAATAAATAAATAAATAAATAAATAAATAAATAAGTCTTAGGGAAAAAAAAGAAGAGAAGTCAAAGAGAGAATACTCAACAACATTGACCCTGCTGCTTGTTGTTCTGGGACTTCTAGCTTTCCGAACTGTGAGAAAATTAATTTCTGTTATTTAAGCCACCCAGTCTGTTATATGGTTATGGCACTTGAGGAGACTAAGCCTCTCTCTGTTGCTTTCTGTCTTTAATCTCAAACCAGATAATTCTTGCATATTCTTTCTTGACACATCATGCTAAATTCTGCAAATAACAACCAATGCACATTATCAACAGTGTCTTATCCAATCTCTCCTCCTAGAGTTTCAGGCTTAGTAGGTCTTTGGCCTCACTTCCAAGTGATCATGGTTGATACATTCACCCAATATTTGTCACTACACTTGGGTTTCCATATCTCCAGTTGCCAATTTCAACTTCCTCGCTGCATACAATTTGACCACTAAGCCAGAGCCACATGTATATTTTTATTATGGGTTAATCCCACTTCGAAGTTCCAATCTCTAAATTCTCCAGTATAATGTTAGCTGCATCCCAATATTTCTGTGACTTAAAACAATAAAAGCTTATTTTTCACTGATATGACAGTACAATATGGGTATTCTTGGGCAGAAGGTAACTTTCCTCCACATGGTGACTCAAGGAAAACAGAGTATTTTTTAGTGCAAGCTGCTGGGATCTCAGAGACCTCTTCTGAAAAAGAGAAAGGCAGACAGTCTCTCCCTTGCTGTCCTGCCCACTGCTGCCTTGCGGTGTATTCAATAAACTTCTCTCTCCTTTGTTCTGCCTTGGGTGAATTATTTCACCACCCACACCACTGGCCTCCACCTGATTGAATCACCCAACATTTGGTGGACCCCATACAAAGAACCTTTCCTGGGCCAGGGCTCTCCCCAGATTCTCTGGGAATTTCTTGGGACTTTCTCTCAGTGGACTGACTCTAGTATTCCTTGGGGAACTGATGATCTCTGGCTGAGGTTACTCCTAGGTAAAGATCTGAAGCTCCAGGGGGAACCATCTCCAACCCCCTTGCCTGAAAGAATGAGGGATTTCCCCTCTTGCCCTTTGGAGGAATAATTCCCTCCCTCTCCTTTCTCTTTTTGGCCCTTCAGCAATCTGACCCTAGTACTTCTCAGACAACTGAAGTTCTTTGGCCAGGGCAGCTCCCTGGTATAGTCTGAAGGTCTGAAAGTGAACGGGTTGGACTGTCCATGCCTGTGAGGGTGAAGTACTCTTTTTCCTCTGCCCTCTCACTCCATTCCCCTGAGGCCTCCATTCCCAACGTGTGGCACAGCTGGCAGTGGCAGCTCACCCAGGGTAAATCGACACACATTATGGACTCAGTTGGGGCCCTAACTTGACTCTGGCTAACTCTCAACTGCCTTAGTTCTTTCAGCTCCCTCCCCTTTATTCCTTTGTTCCCACAGATCCAATCACCACATTGATCAGTGAGAAACACATTCCTGCATTTGAGTGACAACATGAGGTAAACTTCAGAGAACTTTCCACAAAACTCATGTATAGACAATTTTTGTGCCTGCTGCTTTAAGGGCCATTCAAAAGGATCACCAGAGACTTTTGAATTACAAACCAGAAATACCCATTTGATTCCCATTGCATATTCCCACTTCATTTAACAATGCTTCAAGCCTGACATCTAAAAATCTCACTGGCAGCACTGGAGACTCAATGGCAGCACTCAACATTCACACATTGAGTTTGTAATTTGCTCCATTAACTTATATTTTTCTTTTGCTTCCATAAAGGTACCTCTTATTAATTACCTGTTGTTTGCTAAACAAAACAGAGCATATGATGGCTAATACCACCTGCTACACAATTAAGTCCTTAAATGACTCTCAAAATGGCATTACATTATTAAACACTGAAATAACTCAAATGTATAAAGCAGTCCTACAAAATAGAATGGCATTAGATATTTTAGCTGCTACACAAGGTTGAACATGTGCTATCATAAAAACAGAATGCTGTGCATATATTCCAGATCACCAGAAAAATATTTCTGGGTTTCTAACTGACATGAGCATTCAAATTCATGCTCTAAAAGACCTCTCCCTTTCTTTTGCTGACTGGTGAGACCCCTGGACAGGAGGAGGAATTTTGTCAACTATCAAAGGACTCTTATTTGGGCTTTTTTTCCTTCTTGTTATTCTAATCATGTTTTGCTGTTTTCTCCCATGCCTCTCCACCTAGTGTGGAGAGTCCTTCACTGCCATAACTTCAAGCCAACAGATGATCTTCTCTGTTCAAGGAGATTCCCATCTGTTATCAACTCTAGACACAGCTGCCTTGGCTTTCTATAGCTCCCATTAAATTCCCACTGACCTATGTTGGCCCACAGGTAGGAACATCTCTATGCCCCTCATTCAGCATGAAGCAGCTACTGAAGATGAGACTTCTGTCCAAATGGCAAAGATTTGTCATTGTTGATCTGTCAGGGTGGAATGTATATGCTGCTTTTAGGCAACCAACTTGAACAGTGGGAACCTGAGTAAGTTAGAAGGGCCCACAGTGAACCCCTACCCCCTGGCTGAATGAAAACAGGCCCATTAGGTGACCCACCTCAAAATATCCATAAGCATTAGCTGATCAATGGGTTAATTACACCCAGACACAGCTATTAAAGAGGAAAATTCCATATGTTCCCATACCTCCTCACCTTCCTCCTTAACTACAATCTTCCACCTCTGCCTTGTGGCAGACAGTCTCTCCCTTTCTGTCCTGCCTGCTGCTCTCTGGTGATAATAATAAACTTCTATCACCTTTGCTAAAAAAAAAAAAAAAGAAAAAGAAAAAGAAGAAAGAAAGAAAGAAAGAAAGAAAGAAAGAAAGAAAGAAAGAAAGAAAGAAAGAAAAAAGAAAAAAGGAGAGAGAGAAAAAAAAGAAGTAGAAAAGGAAAACTGGCTCTAAAACCTCCATGGTTCAGAAGTGACACACATCACTGACCTATTTGTTAGGCACAGTAGTCACAGGGCCTAGGGTTCATGATACTCTTAGGGGGCTCATTAAAAATGTTTAATTTCTTTTAAAATCAGAAGATAAAATAAATATAATAATAATTAACATATAATAATGAATTAAGCCTGGATTATATTTATATTTATATGAACGCATTCATAAAATACATATATTTTTATAGAGTAAAGGGCCCATGACATCTAAAGCACCGAGGGCCCTTACAAATTACAACCTGGTCCTGGTAACATTTTTATCCATATTTCATTGGTGAGAATTATATTAATTTTCTATAGCTGCTCTAAAAAATTGCCACAAATTTAGTGGCTTAAAACAACAGAAATTAATTTGCTTACAGCTCTGGAGACCAGAAATCCAAAATAGTTTTACTGGTTCAAAACCAAGATGTCAGCAGGGCTGTGCTTTATCCATAGGATGTAGGAGAGAATCTATTTCCTTGCTTTTTCCAGCTTTTAGTGCTGTATTCCCTGCATTCCTCAGCTCATAGCCCCTTCCTCCATCTTCAAAGCCAGCAGCACATTATCTTCAAATTTTTCTCTGCTTCCATCACATCACCTTTGCTTGTAGACAAATCTCCCTCTGTATCCCTTATTTGTATTTAGGGCCCATCTGGATAATCCAGAATAAACTCCCCATCGTAAGGTTCTTAACTTTTTCACATCAGCAAAGTCTCTTTTGCCATGCAAAATTAATATTTACAGGTTCCATAGATTAGGATGTAGATAACTTTCAGGGCCATTATTCAGTCTACCACAGAAACTAATCACATTATTCCATTTAACTGCAAAAGAGTGGGTGAAATATGTAACCCCTCATTGGATAGCCACTTGTCAAAAATAACCCTTCACTATGGAAGTGAAAACAGGAGGGCTAGCTGACTCTGTCATAAACCTGTATAGAGTTATCAAAAAATTAATTGAGCTAGTATATGTAAAATGCCTTGCATAGTAATATATGTATAGAGCCTTGCATATTGTAAACCCTTGATACAACATATCATCTGTTATGCTGTTTACTCTTGTAATTCATTTGTACTACTCCTCTTTCTCTACCTCTTATCCATTCTCTCCTTTACTGATTTGCTCTTGACTCCTTGGGGTCAAGGTTAATGTTGGGAAATATTTTCAAAAACACACATTTAGCCCACATTAGGTAGTCCTGCCTTAGAGTGGTATATTACTTTCTCAGACCACTTAAATAACCCTGCTTGTCAAGGAATTTGAAAATATTTTCTAAAGACCAGATTCCAAACATTGTAAGAGGACCACTCAAAGCCAAGTCAAATTGGCTCCCCCAAATAGGGGATTACTTACCCAGTTCATAAACTTAGAGTGTTTTCTGCACGCCAAGGACCTTTGTCCCAGGGGCCAAGAAAGCCTTTGTGTTCTTTCTTTGGGAGTCTTAGTCTTCATGACCCAAGTCCTAATCATCGGTTCCAAAGTTACTTTCACCCTATTGTCCCAGCAGGCCTTGCATTCTTCACACAAATACCCTCTTAGTCCCTGTTTTTTGTTTGATTGTTTGTTTGTTTTTATGGAACACTTCATGAATTTGCATGTCAGTCTTGCACAGGGGCTATGCTAATCTTCTCTGTAGCATTAGTGGTTGTTTTAATAGCTCAGTGTCCCTATGGCATATGCACACATTAGTATTGACTATGACCTATAATGCAAACCTCCTCAGGTCAGGTCTATCATTCTGGAAAAGCCTTCATTTCTGTCTAAGTACCTTCTCCTTTCAACCATGAATCCCAGGAATGATTTCTACTAAGGTAGATCAGAGACTCCCTAAAGCTTGGTTCTCCGAGACAGACCATTTCCCCATATTCCAGGAGATAACAGACTGTGTGCATAAATTGCTTTTCTGTACCATCCTCTCTGGGCAACCGATCTTAATAGATATACAAACCTTTGAGAAAGGAACCAACACCATGCTCTTACCCATCTTCTACCTGTTTTGACTGAGCCCCAAGTAGAAAGGATAAAAGAAACTCCATAAAAGTATAGGGACTTTGTCTCAATCCCTGTGAGTCGTCATGGAAAACTCAGAGCTGTGTAGATAAACCAAAGATTCAACATGCTTCTGTTGCAGGAGAATAATAATGGCTGAGAAATGTTAAGATGCATGTGCATGAGGACAACCTCATAGAGACCCTGGTATACTTGTGTGGTGTGGAGGGAATGTCTTTCATGTCACTGGGGGAGGGGGTGTACCTAAAAGGTTGAAGGAGGATCAGGAGATCAAGAAAGAATTTGAAATTGGCAACAAGACAATGCATTAAGGAGTCCCCATGAACTGAAAGTCATGGCAGGACAAGACACAAACCAGCTGATGTCGTAGGGATAGACAGCAGCCAGTGTGTAAGGAAAATATCAGCAGAAGCCAATATGGACAGATACTAACCGTTTCAGACAATAAGCCTCTCCTCTCTATCAGGGAAATACATGACTGAGTCCTCCTCCTTCTATGTTATAGTTAAATCACTGTGGGGGTTGGGAAGGAGAAAAAAAAAAGGTGGAAGAAAGCCTTAAATTTAGCTATGTGTTCATGCAAAAGAGAGAAGACAAGTTTGTAAGTGACTGAACTTGCCTTCTAGTAACCAGATACATTTCTGTGCTATATAAGGACAGAGTGGTCAAGAGCCAAGTTCAGTGATGTTATCAGAAAATAAATCAATATTTTTAACTTCTATAAGCTACTTCAGGGAATATCCTCAAACTAACTGCATTTGTTAGGGTTCTAAAGAGAAATGGAATCCCTACTTATATAAATATAATACATGTGAGATTTGTTTATTTATTTATTTTTAGGTATTGGCTCACATGATTTTGGAAATTGGCAAGTCTGAAATATACAAAGCAGGCTGGCAGAATGGAAAGCCAGAGAAGAGTTGATATTGTAGTCTCATGTTCAAAGGCAATTTGAAGGCAGAATTCCCTCTTCCTGTCCCCGCAACTGAGCTCTGTAGGGTTACATGTCATAATCACCAAAGGGCAAACACCTCTGCCACAAAACTCAGCAAAAATCACATTGAACTATAAGGTATGGATGCTTCCTGGACTCTGCAGGATTCTTTCTTTCAGGGAATAGCTTTAATCACCATCTGTTGTCGCCATTCTACAGACATGGGATAGACCCCGGCCCCAAACTGGGTTCAGATGTCAAGACTGGTGATGCCACACACACACCAAGAGAATGTTAAAGTGTTAATACTTACATAATGAGGCTTTTTCAGGAAAGCAGGGCAGATTTCCTAAGCTGGTCCAAAAATTGCTTGAGAAATCAGGAAAAGGAAACTGACTTGAGTTTTTTATGGTTATTAGGGGATGGGAATTCCTTTATGCAGGCAGAGGCTTGCATGGTTTGAACCTTCCATTGACACCAAAGAAAGGAACATCTTGACTTTCCTATCATCTTTCCCAGATGTGGAGCACAAGGGGAAGAAAAAGAGGTGAGGTTTAAAAGATGTCAGCAGTCAAACATCAAAAAATGGTGTCAAATTCTATATTACACCATGTGCACAGGGGGACCTAACCTTGGTTATCAGAAGGAGGAAGAAATGTTGTTGTATGATGGTGGCAAGCTAAATACGCTTGGTTCCCAAGTAATCCACATAGGTGCCTCTTGGTACTCTTCTGCCCAATTTTGGTAGGAAATGGACATGTGAAATAACATTGACCAGAGAAGAGCATGGTAACCAGCCCTTGTAGGACTGAGGGTTTCAGTCTACACAGACCAGATGAGAGGAAGGGAAATCTAGAAAGGATAGCGTGGACCCCTGGAGGATCTTCTTTCTGGACTTAAATGAAAAAGTAGATTTTAGCACCATAAAGAGTGGATAATATTGGACATGGAGGTGCACCATACAAATTTCTTTTCAAGAAAGGACTTGTTTCAGGGGCACCTGGGTGGCTCAGTGGGGTAAAGCCTCTGCCTTCGGCTCAGGTCATGATCTCAGGGTCCTGGGATCAAGCCCCGCATCAGGCTTTCTGCTCAGCGGGGAGCCCGCTTCCTCCTCTCTCTCTGCCTGCCTCTCTGCCTACTTGTGATCTCTCTCTCTGTCAAATAAATAAATAAAATCTTAAAAAAAAAAAAGAAAGGACTTGTTCCAGATGCTAGGAGTTCTATCAGTAGAAAAACTTCATATTTTAGCCCCTTCAAGGACAGCTTCAGTTGCAGAAAAACATCTGGCCCATATCCAATGACCGATTAAGGTGGATGTATAAAGGCCCAACTGTTACATCAATCCCAAGGATACTCTCCAATAAACATTCTGTACAATAAACTCTGTTTCAGGGTCTGCTTCCTGGAGAATATAACCTGCAACATCCCGACTAGTGCTATCAATTTCCGTATTACTTGGAATAAGGGTAGTGTTATGGACTGAATGCATGTACCCCCTCCCAATTCATATGTTGAAACCCTAAACCTCAGTGTGGCTATATTTGGAATGAGGAAATAATTAAGGTTAAACAAGGTCATA
>CM052901.1:36143096-36172268 GCA_028534135.1 Potos flavus | reverse complement strand
ATATCTTCTCCCATTCTGTCGGTTGTCTTTTGGTTTTGTTGACTGTTTCCTTTGCTGTGCAAAAGCTTTTGATCTTGATGAAGTCCCAATAGTTCATTTTTGCTCTTGCTTCCCTTGCTTTTGGTGATGTTTCTAGGAAGAAGTTGCTTATATGCAAATATCTTAATTTTCCTCTTGAGTCAAGTTTAATGCAAAGTAGAACCACAAGTAATCTATAAATACATCTATTGTAATAAAATTAAAACTATTATTATAGGGATACCTAGAGAAGGTACTTTTAAACTTTGAAAGACATTTACTGTAAAAGTATTGTAACAGTATATAACACCACCAGCAGTGTTATTTTTCTACATACTTTAAGTCAGGGTATTAAGTTTATTTTTAATGTCAGTAAAAGTGATAGGGAAACATTAATTTTATATCGGTATTTGCATATGCATATTTAGAGATTTAATAAGGATGATATCATCTTCCTCCTTTTATACTTACAACTAAAAAAACCTTGGACATAACATAGCAAACAAGCAAAAAAAAAAAAAAAAGCTGCTGGTTGGAATGTAGAAGACAGATTGACTAGGGACCTTGGGATTTAAAGGACACGACAAGTGAAGTACTTTGGTTTCCTTATTGCCTCCCATATGCCCCAGACAGTCGTTGCAAAAGCATCCAACTCAGAAACACCAACAGACACAGACAAAATAAATAAACACAAGTTCAAAGAAAAGACTATTCCCCCTGACCAGGTCGTAGGTAAGTGTGGCTTAACAACAGAAAAAAATTTTGACAATACCCACCCTATTTCAGTGAAACACAATGAGAAACCACACTCATTCCCACAGTTTCAGTGGGGTGAACAGGAAGTGGATTGTCCATCTTACATACCTACCCCATGGAATCAGTTGTACTCTGATTTCTCCACCTGGTGGTGTCAGTGAGGCTAGTCAAGAAGCTAATCCATGTTCTACCTGGCAGAAGGCAACATTGTGATTCCTCAGCCAGTTGGTGGAGGGTCTAGCTGGCAGCTAATCTTCTATGTTTATTCCTTGCAGAAACAGGCAGTGCTCTAGTACATTTGCCAGGGCACACTGGCAACAAATGGTGACCTGGGTCTCCAACCCCACCTAGCATCAACAATGCTGAACAAGACAGTGTAAGTCAGGGGTGATAAGTAGAAGCTGGATATACATATTGCCTGGGCCTTACACTACACCTCAATGAGGGGAAAGCCTACTAAAAATTAAGATGAAACAGGATACAAAGTCTCATAATATGTAAGATGTCCAGGATACAACTAGAAATCATTCCAAACATACCAAGAACCAGAAAAACCACAAAATGGATGATAATAGACAATACACAGATGACAACACCGTGATGAATGAGCTGTTGGAATTATCTTACAAGGATTTAAAGCAGCCATCATAAAAATGCTTGAACAAGCAACTAAAAGTTATCTTAAAACAAATGAAAATAAAGAGAATCCCAGTAAAAAACAAACAAACAAACAGAAGTTATATAATAGAACAAAATATAAATTTTAGAAATACAAATACAATAATTGAAATAAAAATCCCATTGAGTGGGCTCAATAGCAGAGACAAGATTATAGAGGGAAGAATCAATTAATTTTCAAACAGGTCAATAGAACTTGCCTAATCTGAACAAAAGGGTGAAAATAGGCTGAATAAAATGAAGAGTTTTAGTGATTTGGGGGACAGCAGCAAATGATCCAACATTCAAAAAAAAAAAAAAAAAACCCCAACATCCATAATATTGGAGTCTCAGAAGGAGAGGAGAGTGGAACTGAGAAGGTGTTCAAAGAAATAATGCTGAAAAATCCCCAAATTTGTGAAAGACAAACTTACATAAACTCAAGATGATGGAAGAATCCCAAATATGATAAGCTAATAACTTCACACAAAGACATATCATAATTAAACTTTTAAAAACTAAAGAAAGAAAATATTGAAAGAAGCCAGAGAAAATATGGTGACAGTGAATTTCTCATCTGAGACCACTGGTGGCCAAAAAGAAGTGGCACAACATTTTCTAACCACTGAAAGAAAAGAACTGTCAGCTGTGAATTCTATTTCTGGGGATAGCATCCTTTATGAATGAAGGGAAAATAAAGATATTCTAAGACACAGGAAAGCTAAATATTTTTTCTATAAGCATATATAATTATTTTACAGAAAAATATTGGCAATAAAGACATTATAATCCTTTATAATTGTATCTCATGCTTTCAGCTCCTTTTTTCCATCCTTCTATATTATAGGTGATGGAAACCCATAGACTAATTTTCCCAGGTCCCCTTTACTGTTTGGTATCTACTAGGTTATGTCAATGGGAGTCACTGTTAGATTAGAAGGTGGGAAAAAGAGAGAAGACATTCTTTTCTATTCTTTTCTTTTCTTTTTTTCCTTTGCTGTGCTGTTCTGTTCCGTTCTTTACCTTTCCTTCCTTTTCCTTTCCTTTTCCTTTCCTTTTCCTTTTTTTTTTCTGTTGTTTTCTTGATACACTTCCTGAAATTGTAGCACCAGCAGTGGGGATGTGGGTTCCTCAGTAGGAACATAGGCTCCTCAATGGAAGTGGAGTCTTCTTGGTTCCTACTCAGACAGAAGAGTCTCACCTATGGTGGTAAGTGATGGATGCTCTAGCAGCCTAGGCAGCTGTGTGCTCCTGGCTCTGGCCTTAACAGTGTCAGCGGGAGTTGCAGTAGCCTTGGTAACACAACACTTGTATGCTCTAATCCCCACAGCTTCAGGGCACTCATGGGCTTTGGCTCTGATGAGAAAAGTAGCAGGTGACTTTGAGCTTTTGGGCTTCTGTAACACCAGTGTTGCTCTCTGTTGCACACATGAGTACAGACACATATACTTACACCTTAAAATAAATTAACGATTATTAGAATATGTTAATCTTAGGGTGTTATGATAGTATGCTTATAATTTTTTTTCTTTCAAGTATATTTTATGCATGAAACCTCTGTAAGATCCCCACTCTTTTCTCTTCATTCTCACATCTCTACTGCATTCTCATTGATAAGATTCCTTCTTTGAATCCCTGGTGAACATAGATGCAAACAATCTCAATGAAATACTAGCAAACCAAATCCAACAATACATTACAAAAAATCATTCACCACGATCAAGCGGGAGTTATTCCTGGGTTGCAGCAGTGGTTCAATATTTGCAAAGCAATCAATGCAATACATCACTTTAATTAAAAAGCATGAGAACCATATGATCCTTTTAATAGATGCAGCAAAAGCATTTGACAAAGTACAATATCCATTCATGATAAAAACCCTCACCAAAGTAGCTTGAGAGGGAACACACTTCAACATAATAAAGGCCATATATGAAAGACCCACAGCTAACATCATCCTTAATGGGAAAAAATTGAGAATTTTTCTCTATGGTCAAGAATAAGAAAGGTATGTCCTCTCTCACCACTGTTATTTAACATAATGCTGAAAATCCTAGCCACAACAATGAGAGAAAAAAGAAATAAAAGACATCCAGATTGGCAAGTGAGAAGTCAAATTTTCACTATCTACTGATGATATGACACTCTATGTAGAAAATCCAAAAGACTCCACCAAAAACTGCTAGAACTCATAGCTGAATTCAATACAGTCACAGCATACAAAATCGATGTACAGAAATATGTTGCATTTCTATAAACCAATAATGAAGCAGCAGAAAGAGAAATTAAGGAATCAATCCCACTTATAATTGTACCAAAAATAATAAAATACCTAGGACTAAACTTAACCAAAGAGGTGAAAGACCTATACTCTGAAAACTGTAAAATATACACTGAGAAAGAAATTGAAGAGGACACAAAGAAATGGAAAGATATTCCATGCTCATGGATTGAAAGAACAAATATTGTTAAAATGTCTATATTACCCAAAGCAATCTGCACATTTAATGCAGTCCCTACCAAAATACCAACAGCATTTTTCACAGAGCTAGAACAAACATTCCTGAAATTTGTATGGAACCACAGAAGACCCCGGATAGCCAAAGCAATTCTGAAAAAGAAAAACAAAACTGGAGGCATCATGATTCTAGATT
Source organism: Potos flavus (assembly GCA_028534135.1). Classification (NCBI taxonomy): domain Eukaryota; kingdom Metazoa; phylum Chordata; class Mammalia; order Carnivora; family Procyonidae; genus Potos; species Potos flavus. The sequence goes on along the minus strand of CM052901.1, from coordinate 36,168,183 downwards.
TTAACTTATCTTACAAAGCTGTAATCAAGACAGTATGGTACTGGCACAAACACAGACAAATAGATCAGTGGAACAGAATGGAGAACCCCGAAATGGACCCACAACTATATGGTCAACTAATCTTTGACAAAGCAAGAAAAATATGTAATGGAAAAAAGATGATCTCTTCAATAAATGGCGCTGGGAAAACTGGACAGCAACATGCACAAGACTGAAACTGGACCACTTTCTTACACCATACACAAAAATTAACTCAAAATGGATTAAAGACCTAAATGTGAGATCTGAAAGTATAAAAATCTTAGAAGAGAGCACAAGCAGTAAGTTGTCTGACATTGGTCATGAGCACATTTTACTAGATATATCTCCTGAGGCAAGGGAAACAAAAGCAAAAATAAACTACTGGCACTTCATGAAAATAAGCTTCTGGATGTGGTATATGTATACAATGAAATACTACTCAGCCATGAAAAATGAAATATTGCCATTTGCAACTATGTGGATGGAACTAGAGGGCATTATGCTAAGCAAAATAAGTCAAAGAAAGACAATTATCATATGATCTCACTCATATGTGGAATTTAAAGAACAAAACGGAGGATCATAGGGGAAGAGAGGAAAAAATGAAACAAGATGAAATCAGAGAGGAAGACAAACCATAAGAGATTCTTAATCACAAGAAACAAACTGAGGGTTGCTGGATGGGAGGGGGGTGGGAGGATGGGATAACAGGGTGATGGACATTAAGGAGGGCATGTGATGTAATGAGCACTGGGTATTCTATAAGACTGATGAATCACTGACTTCCACCTCTGAAACTAATAATGCATTATATGTCAATAAATTGAATTTAAATTAAAAAATAAAAGAATATAGGAGCAAAAAAAGGAGAAGAAAGAAAAGTCTTCTGCACAATGAAGGAAACAGTCAACAAAACTAAAAGGTAACCTACAGATTGGGAAAAGATATTTGCAAATGACATATCTGATAAAGGGTTAGTATCCAAAATATATAAAAAAACTTATAGATTCATCCTTCCTTAGCTATGAATGCTTATAGCTCAGAAATGGTCAGATATGGCACTATGGAGAAATTTTTGGTTGCATACAAAAGTGCAGTGTAGAAACTGGCAGAATACAAATGTAACACCAACATAGTAATTGAACTAAAATTAGTTCATTTTCCTGAAGATCCTGACAATGACATTAGAACTTTCCTTCTTGAATATATCCATCAACTCCTTGGGGATGATGAAACTGCTTTTGGTTACAAGAGTCTAAAGATCCTACCATACTATAATGCTGGTAGCCTGTCAACAATGTTCCATGTTGAGTATGCATCTAAAGTTGATGAAAACTTTGTGTAGAACTGATGATGTAGAGGGCAAAACTAGGCAAATCATTCTACCTGGATATGTAGAAACGTGAATGATTTTTCTCTCTTTCCTGGAAAAATAAGTTGAATTCAAGCCATTTGGCACCTTACACCATACACACTCTGTTCTCGGTCCAGCAAGAGGGGAAATTTACCTTTCAGATATACGAGGCTGACATGACATGTAGAGGCTTTTGAGAATATCATGAAAGGCTTCAGAGCTTTTTGATTTGGTTTATTGAAACTGCCAGCTTTATTGACATGGATGATGAAATATGGCACTACTTTCTAGTATTTGAGAAGTATAATAAGGATGGAGCCATGCTCTTTGTGACCATAGGCTACATGACGATCTGTGAGTACTATGTGTACCCACACAAAACTCAACCCAGTCTAAGTCAGATGCTGATACTGACTCCATTTCAAGGTATAGGCCATGGTGCTCAACTTCTTGAAACAGTTCACAGATGCTCGATCCCTGGACCGTGAGATCATGACCTGAGCCGAAGGCAGAGGCTTTAACTCGCTGAGCCACCCAGGCACCCCTCCTTCTCTTCTTGATATTACAGAGGAAGATCCATCCAAAAGCTTCGTGAAATTAAGAGACTTTGTACTTGTGAAGCTTTGTCAAGATTTTCCATTTTTCTCATGAAAAGTTGATGCAAGGACTCAACAAACATATGACAATAGAGACACAACAGAAGTTCAAAATAAATTAGCAACATGCTAGATGGGTTTATGAAATTCTTTGACTACTGGTAACTGACATGAGTGATGCTAAACCATACAGAAGCTATAGACTGGACATTAAAAGAAGACTAATTAGCCCATATAAGAAAAAGCAGAGGGATCTTGCTAAAATGAGCAGGAAGAATGGACAAACCAGATGAACCAAATAGAAATAAGCATGCAACATGAACAGCTGGAAGAAAACTTTCAGGAACTTGTGAAGATTACCAATGTGTTATTGAATACCTCATTCAAGAGTAAAGATTATTGGACTCTGCACAGGAAGTTTGCAAATTTCTGTACATTGTGTTGTGGAAAAGCTAATGATGACTTTAATTTTAAAATCTTATAACATTTACTTACATTCAAAGTTATTTATCTTGTCTTTGATCGAATATTTTCTTTTGGAGAGATTGTATATTTTAAAATACTGTTTAGAGTCTATGCACATATATTTCATTTAAAAAACATATATAGCTTCTTATATACCACCGTAATTGCTTCCCTTCTTAATGACATAATAAATGCTTAGTTGTGATTTAAAAAAGAACTTATAGAATTCAACACCAAAAAATGAATTATCCACTTAAAAAATGGGCAGACATCATGAATAGATATTTTTCCAAAGAAGACAACCAGATGGCCAACAGACACATGAAAAGATGCTCAATATCACTCATCATCAGTGAAATACAAATCAAAACTACAATGAGATATCATCTCACAGAATGGCTAAAATCAATAACACAAGAAACATGTGTTGGTGAAGATGTGGAGAAAAAGGAGCCCTCTTGCATTGTTGGTGGGAATGCAAACTGATGCAACCACCATGGAAAACAATATGGAGGTTCCTCAAAAAGTTAAAAATAGAACTACCTTACAATCCAGAAATTGCACTACTAAGTATTTACCCAAAGAATACAAAAATACTAATTCATAGGGATACACACACCCCAATGTTTATAGCAATATTATCTAAAATAGCCAAATTATGGATACAGTTCAAATATCCATTGATGGATGGATGGATAAAGAAGATGTGGTGTATATATATAAGATGTGGTGTGTATATATATATATATATATATATATATATATATACACCATGGAATATTACTCAGCCATAAAAAAGAAGAATGGAAGAATAGGTTAGTACTTACCATTTGCAATGATGTGAATGGAACTAGAGAGTATTATGTTAAGCAAAATAAGTAAGTCAGAGAAAGACAAACATCATATGATTTCACTCATATGCAGAATTTAAGAAACAAAGAAATGAGCAAGGGAGAAAAAAAGAGAGAGGCAAACCAAGGAACAAACTCTTAACTATAGGGAACAAACTGATTGTTACCAGAGGGGAGGAGGGTGGGGTGGATTGGTGAAATAGGTGATAGAGATTAAGGGGTGCACTTACTGTGATGACCACCCACTGTTGTACTTAAGTGTTGAATCACTAAATTGTACACCTGAAACTGATATTACACTGTGTGTTAACTAACAGGAATTTAAATAAAAACTTTTTAAAAATATAAACATTTCTTTGCTCATTCTTCTGCTCTATCCTGTCCTTAATCCAATATCTTCAAATATTGCCCATTCAAAACACAGTTTCAAGCCTCCTTGGAGTTATAGGAGGAAACAACAAGGCCACCAAAGGTGAGAGCAATTAATAATCCTAAAACAAAAGAGTCTTATTAAAAGCTCTGCTTTAGTAGAAAACCAGGAATTAAGCAAAGACCAATGCCCCAAGGATTTTTTCCAGAGCATAGAAAATCCATGTTGGACTTCTAATCTCCGTTCACATACATTAATAAACTATGTGTATCTTCGGATACTCTGTAGTTCATTGGGGGCTTTGTTTTCTCTTCTAGTCTTGTTATGCCTTCATTAGCCTCTTGCTATATACCTAGGTAGGTTAGTACTAAACACTTTTAATCGTCACTTTGTTTATATGGCTTCATATATGATGGCATTAGTCTTTTCCACTTATACTTCTTTTTCAGAAGTTTCCTGGAAATTCTCAGGGGTTTTCATTTCAAGCGAACTATAAAATTGTTTTGATTACTTGTACCAACCCTAGAGGTAGATATTAAGATTACTCACATTTTATATTTATGAACTCAGGAAACTAAGGTAACATACAAGTTAAGTTACTTACAATCACATGACTAATAAGTCGCAGAGCTGAGAAATAAATTCTTATCTATCATGTTGCCTATTATACTGAGAATATTAAATACGCAACCATCCTGGCATATACCTCCTTGACAATTTATAAAGGCTAGACAGTGGGCCTTGTGAATAGTCTCACACATATATTTTTAAGATAAAATGATGATAATCTCTATTTAATGTACATATAAGAATAATTCTGATACAACCTAGTCCTTCTTTTATGGGTGCCCTAGAGAGTCAGATGGCTCCCTCTCGCTTTAGAATCCTCAAGAAAGACCACAAAGGGTCCTGCTCTTGGCTTGTTAATCCCAAGAAGAGCTGTGTCTATACTGCAACTCTAACCTGCTATCTCAGAGTGGGACAAGAGTTGGTTGTTGTTGTTGTTGTTGTTGTTAATTCCTGTGCACTGTCATTAATGCAGTTGTCAGGTCTTCAGCAATTTTACTTTAAAAAAATCTTACTATTAAATCACTCTAAGTGGTCTACCTCACAGTTTCACTAGCCATTTGCTGTATATAGGCTTTTAGTATCAACTCAGGAACACAAAAATCCCCAAAATGAACCAAACTCAAACTTGTATCCCTGTGGGCAACGTGTCAGAGGGAGTTCATTTCTCTCCACTGGAAACACTTTGTCCTTTACCACCATGTTCCCACACGTTTGACGAGAGATTTGTCAGAGGGAGTTCATTTCTCTCCACTAAAAACATTTTGTCCTTCACCACCTTGTTCCCACACATTTGACCAGAGATTTGTCAGAGGGAGTTCATTTCTCTCCACTGGAAACACTTTGTCCTTCACTACCATGTTCCCACACATTTGACCAGCAATTTCTCAGCCCCCTTTGGCCCTGGCAGTGACTCACTGACTAGTTTGTCTTTTTCTGTATCTGAGTGCTCAGCTTTAGGAAGTTCTTTTCTCCTGTTCTTGCAGTGAAGGCGGGCAGCCAGTATACATTCTTATGGCCATACTATTTTCTTATAGCCAGTGTTGGTTATTGGTCCAGGCCTCTGACTTAACAATTGTTACATGCTTTGTATATTATCTGATGAAAATTTGCTTTAAATAAATTTATCTTTAAAGTGTCAAATTTTATAAACTCACCAACAAAGGAACCAAGAAGATGACGAAGTCATTTGAAAGAAAGTGTGCCAGGTCAGAAAGGATTTTGAAATGGAATGATTACAAGTGTGGGAACCAGGAATGCTTACATAAACAAATAGATTTTTATACTAATTAACATTTCCTTTCACAATGTTTTAAACACATAATGTCCTTAAACACATAGTGTTCCAATTATCATCAAGGAAGCTTGTAACTGGATGGTACATATTATCAGTCAGAAGATAACAAGAAGGTGCATTTAAGTAGCAAATGTTCAGAATATATCTGCCTGAGATTGGGGGTTGGTTTTATTTTCCAGCAATAGTGCGTAAATATGGACATCTATCAGGAAAGCATGAAACATAGTCAACAGATATTGGAAACAGATCACTAAGTAATGTTAGTGCCAGTAATTTTTTTTCAAGCTGAAACAAAGCCCCAGAATATATAGTTTGCCCATTTCTTAGTTTGGGGACAATTTATTTTCTTTGACTGTCATTCCTCTGGTTTCCTCCTCCAAAAAGCAATAATCATTCGCACTTTAACTTACTGTTTGAGTAATCACTTTGTACAAATTTTGAATATAGCAAAAAGTAGACATAGGCTTACTTATATACCGCTATTATCATCATGATAATCAGAAAGGTTTTTACTTATATTATTCCTTTAAATCAGTTTCCAACATCTAGGAAAATTTTCCGAATAAAATTCCAAAGTAAATCAATATTAATGTTAACAAATTGATTTTGTTTATGAACCTGGGCTTTCAGAATGTGTTCTTTTTACACATAACCTCAGATAGTCATGTAAGTGCATCAATAACATTACTGAATATACACATTCCTACTTATTGTATAATTAACAACTTCCAGGATGAGAAACTACCAAGACCTGAGAACTTTTGCTGGTAGATTATGAAAGGAATACAAAGCTCTGTTTTATTTTTTTAAAGATTTATTTACTTATTTGAGAGAGAGAAAGAGAGCACATGGGTGGAGGGGCAGAGGGAAAGAAACTTCAAGCAGACTCCCAAGTGAGCATGGAGCCCTATGCAAGGCTCGATCTCACGACCCTGAGATCATGACCTGAGCCAAAACCAAGAGTCAGACACAACCGACTGACCCACCCAAGGGCCTCCAAAGCTGTTTTAAGTGGTCTTTATTACTTCAGAAATGCCCTTTACCATTTTTACCTTATTTTTACCTCATCCAAAGCTATAGAATGAGGACCAAGAAATTCACCTCAATCTGTTTGCAATACCTGTTACTGTACAGCAGTCCCCAGAGTTCCCCCCAAATTTCCAAGGTTCCTGACCTGCCAGAAAAGATATTCTTTCCTATCTGAGGCAGAGACCCTTTGACAACAAAACAAGCACCAGTTTCCTGAAAGATTTCTTCAGGCATTGTTATCAAGTATAATATTTGTTTCTTGATGGTACGCTTGTTAATTTTATTTTTTTCCCAAATACTTTTTTTTATTTTTTCAGTGTTCCAAGATTCATTGTTCATGTACCACACCCAGTGCTCCATGCAATACGTGCCCTCCTCAATACCCACCACTGGGCTCGCCCAAACCTCCACCCCCACCCCTCCAAAACTCTCAGTCTGTTGCTCAGAGTTCATAGTCTCTCAAGGCTCATCGCCCCTCCAATTTGGAGGAAATCGGAGGCTTGTTAATTTTAATTAGGTGATTTTATCTTGAAATGTGACATTTCTTGTATGGTTGCAGTTACAAATTTGATTTGATATCTGATAAACTACAATATTGTTTCAATTGCTTTTGTCAACTTTAGATAAAGACATTAAGATTACACACACTTTATAGATGAAGACAATGAGGCACCCCAAAGTTGAGGAACATATTTAAGATTATACAACTAATATGTAGCAGAATTGAGAAATAAATTCATGTCTAACAGTCTGCTTGTCATAATGGAAATATCAAACATGTAACCATCTTACCATATGCCTCCCTGGCAGTATATAAACAGTGGGCCTTTTGAACAGTCTCCCATATATCTAGAGTCACCATCTTTAAGTCTTTTTATTCCCCTGAAAATTCACATTTATGACCGGTTTTTACATTAAAATGTCATAATATAAACATATAGGAAATTTTATGTTTCTGAATTTTAATGGACTATACTCCATATTGCAATATTCTGAAGAATTTAACCTGCTGAATCCCAAAGTTTGACGGCATGAGCTAAAACATAACATTCTTAACATGGAGCTTTTGGAGAATCACTTGAATTTCACACCACTTAAGGAGTGAAATACTTCTGTTACCCTATGATTTTGACAGAATTTTAAAAAGAGAAGGACAAAGAAGAGAAGAAAATAGGAAAAAAAGAAAGATGAAAACTCTGCAGTATAAGACTGTCCAAATAGAGAATATCAAGCACAATACCTTAAACATCCCAATGCAAAAAATCACAATTAGATTTTTCTTATTAATTTCATTCAGTTCTTCCATAGTCACTAACTAATTCTTATTCCATTCCTCTTGGATGAGCAGTCTACCTCTTGAAGTTTGCTTCTGGACTGATATAGTCTTGGAAAACTTGAATTTCCTGTGTTTTATACAATCCATTTCATTGCAGCCCTAAGGCTAGCTTTCTTGGGACTTTCTTCCATTATACCCAACTACCGACTGGCAGCTTATGACAAGAACCCTTAGGTTCATATGTGCAGGGGAGGAAGATACAAGAATGACAGGCTTTGGTTAATTTATTAGAATGATAGAGTATATCGGGATAAGAGCCTGGATTTCCCTATTGGGTAAAATATGTAAATATATGGACCTAACCATGACCTTTTCTTAGAGAATAGGCAATACCTGTTAATAGTTAGTGTAAAACATTTTATGAATTATGATTGACAAATCTCCAGGGCCTTAAAATCTTCCCATAAAGTGTGGACCACAATCATCACTAATAAGCAAGGAATAATGACCTAGTAATAAAATCTTGTACATAAATTTGTAAAAAGTTTTTGTGTCTGCCCATGCACATAAGAACATGCTTCTACATATCCTGAAGAGGCAGTTGATGAAATATATTTACATCAATAGTACTTTAGCTATACAAAATTAACGTAGGAGTTGATTTTCTCTCTTTGATCTGGCAGTTTTTCTATAATGCATATCTGAAAAAAAATAGTGGTTCTTCTAACACTGTGGATCCAATTACAAAATAAAGAGCACACCAAATATACTTTAGTCTGTTTTTCATTACTCCTTTTATAAGGTAAGGGAATAAGCCTTTTATATTATCTTCTAGCCATCTAGAAACTGCCAGAAATGATTTGTGTGTAAGAGACATCTTGACAGTTTTATTACTCTAAATTTAGGGTTAGATTTTGGAGAAGAAAATAACAAAAAGATCTGTCTATTAAGGGAAACTGGCTGCTCAATTAAAATTAGAACATAGTTACCTAAGAACAAGGAACAGTTTTATCATTGGCTACCTTGTTAATGAAGTGACAATGCAACATTTAAAATAAACATAGCACCTGAAGTTAATAGAACATTGTATGTCAACTACACTTCAATAAAAAAGAACTATAAAATAAAATAAATATAGCACAAAGAAGCACAGGAATAAGTAAAAATTTTAGCTTTTCCTTAAATGCAGAATCTATGAATATAAGAGGCACCATAAAAGGATACAGGTTAACTATTTTGAGTTGAAAATATACATACACATGAGGCATATTAAAGCTTTTTGCAATCTGGATAGAATATATGAAAAATAAATAATAAGTCTATATGATTTCATTGTGAATGCAAATTGTAAGATCATTTTTCATTTTAACTGTTTAGTTCTCTCCTTTCTATTATTCCTAGGTTGCTCTTCTTTCTATTAATGTATTATTATATGTATATATATAAGCATACAGACCCAGATACACACAAATGTATTCATATTATAGAAAGGTTTAACCTAAAAATTTAAAATATAATTAACTTCTCAAAATATTATGAGGTAATCATATACCATATTGACCTTATCATTTTAATCTGAACTTTGTAAAAAATACTTTCATATGTAAAACTCTAATAAAAATTATTGCATTGCAACTTGGTATGTTTGATGCTTTGTGTTTATGGATTCTGATTTTCTTAAGAATTTTCCAGGTATCCAGAAAATATTCACTCATTATTTTTGAAGTCTCAAAGTCAACTAGAGAACTTAGAAATTAAGTTGGCATTAAAAAAAACACAATCATTGCCATTAAAATTTTGGCTTTTTGATATTTCAGTGAAAACCTATGCTATAATATAATCCAAGTGGAATAATTGCAGGTCCACATATTTTGTAGCATTGTCTGAAGTTGGCGAGAACCAACCCTTTTGTAAAACCTTGGCTTAATACAATTCAGTTTCTCATTATCTTAAACATTTAATGAGTAATGGCAACTTCCATGAGCAGCAAAATCAGTTATATAGGCAATCTAGGAAGTTCAAATTAGTCTTTTATAATATTATAATGCCAAACAATGCAAATCAAGGAGAAGACAAGTGGGAGAACTTAGATGGGTTATGAGTCGCATAAATCAGAGATTTCTACATATTTTTTACTGTCACTACTGTAAAAAATTTGATGATACCCCCAGTTTGTATTTTTATAAAGTATATAATATATTAGAGTACGAATGATTTTTATAAGCATTTTAAAGTATTTATAAATAAATGCTTATAAATAAAATGAAAAGAAATGAATTTTAGATATTTACTTCCTAAGCCAGACCAGATAGTCTTATATGTGCTCTGGAGTATACGTATCTCTTTGTGGAGATCATTTCTCCACTATCTGTTTAGTCATGCTACTCTGCTACCAAAAGCCCTAAATGTTCTCTGTTAACCTCTGTAATGTTCAACTTTAGGGGATTGTGTCAAACATTCCTCAAAATATTAGTTCCAATTTATACTCCAGCAGTGTACAAACCTTTAGCTTCTCATCTTCACCAATACTTGGTATATTCAATATTTTATGTTTTGGTATGTTTATTTTTTATGTTCCACTGGCTTCTTTTTAAAGCATTTTTTAATAGTGAAGAAAATTACAATAATATCAAAAACAATAAAAGAGCAACCCTCAGAGTAGAACCTCTTTGTTCTTAACAGTTTCTCAAGGTCTTCCCATTTTAAATAACAAAGTTTATCAGTTCTCTGTTGTCAATGTTGCCATGTTTCGAAGAACAATGTTTCTTAGTATTATGTCCTTCATAAACAGCAGAACTGATTCTGCAATTTTGCAAAATTTCTCACAAACAGAAATTGTTTTTATAGAATTGCAGTATTGAGAAGCTTTGGTTTCTGAAATTATATTAGAGCCCTTCAGAGAATGTGCTGTTAGAAATCATATCAGATATTATAAGACCAAAATAAATAGACTTTAATCTGGGAGAGATCAAAAGGCTTTGTATGCTAAAAGAGCCTCGAGAAGAGCTGACCAGCATTTTCTCCCCCTTCTGTTAGAGCTAAACAAATTTTTCTTACTTGCCCAATAATGTATTCCTATCCTTTTTGGCATTATTATAATTTTGAGGTTAATTAGCAGATACATAAGAGTCTCTACCTATAATTGTCACATCTTGGAAATAATGAACAAATTGCAACAACAACAAAATAAATGAAATAGCAGATGAAACCAAAATGTCAGCTTTATTCAGAGGAGAAAGTGAATTGCAGGGTACTGCTCATTATGCGAGTGAAATGAAACTAACAGAAACCAAGATTTAAGCAAACTATCTATCAGCCTGGAGGCCTTTCTAGTGTAGAAGCAGAACCTTCAAGTTGCACCATTTATGCTTTTTTCACAGGGAAATGATTATGGGGGTAGGAAAGAACATTGTGAATTGCTTGTGTCTTTTACCAGTTTCTCTACCCTGGTATTGATTTCTTTCTTATTGAAATATAAGAACCAGTTTAGGGATGTTTTTTGTTTATCCAGTCATATGCATTGAAAAACATTTCTATGTTTGTGGTTGATTTTTTTTTTTTTTTTTTTTTTTTACTTAGGCTTATTTTACTATTGACACACATATATATTTTTTTCAATTTTGGTATAGCCAGATTTTGTTTCAGGATTTTTGTTTATAAATGACTTAAGGAAAGAAGTATTAGACCTAAGTGAAAGGAGAAATAGTTATATTATGTCCCAGGTTCAGATTCAAAATTGTAAATAATTAATTCTACCTAAAATAAAGTATTCATTCATAATAATCCCAATCAAGACACAGCATTCTTTTATAGTGGAGCTTGACTAGCAGGTTTCAAATTTACCAGAGACAAAGTATAAGAGAAGGCATGAAAAAAATATGTAAGGAAATTTCTATTGCATCTTTACTTATGAAAAAGAAATTTGCTACTTCTATTTCTTTTCTTTTTTTTTTTCTTTTTTTGTTTTCAGGAAATCACTCACCTTAGGGATTTGAATGGAAATTGAACAGACATATGTTGCCATTTCGCTTCAAAATTCTTTAAAAGGACCAATTTTTTCTTTTAACTGTATTTCTGTTTAACTTGTGATTCTCCTCCCTCTAAATGAGGGAAGGACCTCCTGCTTTCTCCATCACAGGGAGAAGGCGGAGCATTCTCTAGAAGCTTGGATGTGAGCTGTGCCTGGCCAGTCTTGGGGGAGGAGCCGCATTACATACAGACTTGGAGGCTTCCGCTCGAAGAGAAGCTTGGAGGTAATGGCTGTCGTAAAAGCCAGTTATTTTCGGTGATTTCTGGAAACTTTCGAGTAAAGGTGAGAAAAGAAGGGACTGCTGCTTTGGAGTAAAGGGAAAGGAGTGTCATTTCGTGGGGGTCGTTGTTTCTACGAGGATATTAATGTCTGGATTTTGTATTCCTTCAGATATTTTAAAAGTCCACATTTTGAAAGTGGGGGAAGTGGTGATCAGATTACACCTGCGGAAAAAATACTTCATGAGGTTGCCAAAGCTAACTTCTGAATAGTGCATTTTAGGTTTCAGACAAAAAGCAGTGGTAACAAGGGATGAATGATGAAACAAAAGTTGAGAAGTAAATCTTTGGTATTTTGAAAAAAAAAAAGATTGTGATAGTCCCAAATGAAAAATGAAGTTAGTTGGGGTGTTGGCTTTTCATATTACTTTGGTTGTATTGCGTTTCTAACAAATCTTACTGTTGTGAAGGAGTTTATATAGTAATAATCTGAAGTAATGTAAAACTCCGGATTTAAATACTTCTGAAAATTAGGAGTTTGGTTATTTGTCAGGGGATACTCAATGCCTTAGAAGAATTGCTTTTTTATGGATGTCCAGAGGGCTATCTTTGTCTACATTTGTACCTAGATATCAGAAGAATATGTGTTCCTATTTTTACTATAATCTGAAAAAAAGCTGAAAAATCATAAGCTAAGGAAAAATGGACATATGTTAATATAATAAAATACAACAAACAGTATGTCTAGTAGTTAAAGATGTCTAGGGGAAAAAAGAGAGGAAATTTTCCACTTCTTCCTTCCACATTTCACTTAGCATGTAGTACCTGTGTCAGCACAAATAAGAGACTTTTAAAATATGGGGGAGAAAACTACCTTCCCCTAAATGTGTAAATATATATAAACATGGAAAGATCTTCAAATATATGAGTGAATAAATGTAATCTCAGATAGTACATTCTAGTCTATCTATGATGAAGGGAACAATCAAAGGGATTAGACTCAAATGTAAGCAGTAAACAACTCAGTGGTGGAAGTAATGATGGTGTGTATTTTCTTCTTTAGATTTTACGTAACTTTAGAGTTTTTTGGAAACACATAATGGAGCTGACAGGGAGCAATCTATTTTGTTACAGATATTTAAATAGACACCACACACACTCCCTTGTTTTTACCTAGAGGTGGATCTGAGAAGGCTGGTTATCTGGTTGCTTGGGCTTTTCTTGCAATTCATATATTTAGACTATTGTCCAGACTTTGGTTCAAGCAGAAGGTATGTATTTGCATTTTGATGTACTCTTGAGAAATAATTCAAAAAATATTTAAAACATATTATAGAATAGTCACATAGGATAATGCATCCATAATGTTGAATACTATGCAACTGTAAAAAGAATAAGCTAATGCAATGCGCTAAATGATAATAAGAAAATATGTCCATGGTCTATTCCAAAAATAGCAAATTGCAGAATGACCTGTATTATATTAATATAGTATATGCCAGAAAAATCTAGAAATATGCATGCTACCTTATTAACTGGGGATATAGGTATTGTAGAGAGAGAACCCTTCAGTCTTCTGTATATCATATTTCTCCATTTAAAAAATCTTACTTTGAAAAGAGTAAGCTTGAATAATTTTCATTATGAGAAAATGAGATCAAATTTTAGAAATACAGACAACTCTTGTAAAAGTAATTCACAAAAAGGTGATACAAGAAAATATTTATTGATATGGAGAGATGATCAAGCATATTCTTGTTTAAAAACCATGCATGTTTATTTTTTTTTTAAAGATTTCATTTATTTATTTGACAGAGAGGAGAGAAATCACAAGTAGGCAGAGAGGAGAGAGATCACAAGAGGCAGAGAGAGAGGGGGAAGCAGGCTCCCCGCCGAGCAGAGAGCCCGATGCGGGGCTCGATCCCAGGACCCTGAGATCACGACCCGAGCCGAAGGCAGAGGCCTCAACCCACTGAGCCACCCAGGCGCCCCACCATGCATGTTTATAAATATATGTAGGAAAAATCTAGAAATATGGAGAGCAAACCCTAATATTTTGACCATTATTGTGGATGTTTGCTTTCTTTGAAAAATTAAAAGATGAAGTAACAGATAAAATATGCATGGGAGATGTAATAAAGACATTAAAATGAAGAATTATTATTCCATTTTTGTCTAACACAATTCTTAAATTGAGAATGAAAAAGTATAGAAGCCTAAGACGGCTACTGTCTGGATAACTACAGTTCCTACCCTTCCCCACAAAGGACCAGGGTATCTGCAGTTCTGTTTCTAGTCACAAGATGGCGCTTGCCAGGTGTCCTAAATTTTCTCCAGGCAACCATTTTTATGAAGTGGACAAACAAAGCAATGAAACATATTTTTCATTAGCAGATTATGAGACAGTACGTGCAGTGTGATTGCAGTTCTGCTGAAATTTTTCATATGTATAGCAGAAAAAGCACCCACACTAAGACTGATGTGAGAATTTAAACAGAATGCATTTTTAAAAAGATAGCTACAGAGGTTTAGATATAGAAGACGCAAGGCAGCTATTATTTCCCTTCTTTCCTGTACCCAGATCATACTTTTCATGAGAGAGCTCATTTCAGCATGAGGCAAATAACAACTGTATCAGAGAGCATTTCAAATAATAACCAAAAGGGGGATAAACATGGCATCTACATCGCAGATGAAATTTCAACTCATTTCCTGTGTTTTAGAATGACACTCATGCTAAAGTTTTGGTAAGGAAGTTTCTTTACACCTTTCCCATTGAATTGGTTTGATTCCCTGTCTCCTTTGGGACAGCCTAGGTTAATATCAAAGATACACGTGACCCGGGGAATCTGCATGTGATGCCCATTGAGCCCCAGAAAGGCAGTGCGACCTCAGAAGTACTGAGCAGGGAGAAGGCTCTGCTGGACAAGTAGCTGGAGTGAGAATCAAGACAGCCAGATCACAGAACCAGATCCTCTACGATCCATGTGACATTGGGTAAGGCTCTTCCCATTTCATGAACTACTTCACATTGAAAATATGTTGAGAACCTAGGGTATGTGATGCGTTTGCTTCCTGCTGTAGCCATAGCATTTTGAATTAAAAGCTGCATTTCATACTAAAATTATGTTAGGTTGTGAATTAGCAGTACAATTTATTTTGTTCCCCATCCTGTAATTAAGAGTCATAGCTTCTCATTTGGGGAAAAAAATCTCATGTGTTAAACCACTGCGAAGAAAATTGTGCAAGAGCCTATTCAGGTATCTACCTGAGGTTTCAGCCAATGGCCTGACTCTCCATTCCTTAACAGCTAGGTTGGCATCACCACATACTAGATGACATAGTTACAAAGATACCTTAAAACCTGCTTAAGCTCTTCTTACCCTCCTTACATAAACATCAGTATACTCTCTTGAATAGTAGCTTATAGTGGTTTAACACATTTAATTCTTTCCCAACAGCCATCACGAATCTCTCTCTCCTGAAGTCATTCTCTTAATGAGGTTGGTGCTGAATCCTACTCTCTGTGTCCATGAGATTTTTGTTTGTTTTGGACAGATGGAGCAGCACTAGCAGTATAGAAAACACAAAGCCACACACTCCCTCATGATAATCCAGTGGAGTCCAAAAGGCCCAAATTATCCAGGAACAAAAATAACGTTCCTGACACTGCCCAAGCCTCTCCCACACACATTCCCTTCTTATAGTACAATAGAAATAATAGAGACAGGATATTGGGTTTGTTATCATAAACTTTCTTCTCTGTTTTTGTTCCTCTCCCCCAAACCTGTTCCGTGTCTCTCACCTCTGCTGATACTATTTATTCTTCTGATTTTTATCTTATCTTCATTCTCATTGTCCACATTCTTTCTTCTTAGCAAAGTAAACTTTGTATCTGATCCCTTTTCTTTTCCTATGTGTTTTAATCTAATTCAGTTTTCACCCATTGAACATATTTTATTCAGGCTCTTTTGTGAAGTTTCAGGATAAGAGACTACAGCTGGTGAGAACCATTTACTAGCCCCAATAAGAAGAGTTAAGGATTCTTTAAAAACACTGCTTTTCTAGAAAACCAGGCAGCTAAAACCAGATCAATGACATAATATTTTTCCTAGCATATTGTGTATCTATTGATTTATTTCTTGTCTCTATCTGGCTGCACTGATTGAGCATGTGCAAATTCAGTTTTCTGTGGTTAAATTAGGACTTCTTTTGCCCCCTTTCCTGTACTTCCTATCTCATCTGTCTCTTACTGCACACTTAGACAGGTAGTAAACTCTTTTTTATTGTACCATTAAATATGATTTAATATTTAGACAACCTGGGTTAATATCAGAGATACATGTGACTCATGTGTCTTTCTAAACTATGCTATCTAGTGTGGGGAGATGACAACTTAGCATAGTTGTCAAAGATTTGATATATTTCTCTCCGCTGAACTAATAAAGGTCTCAGCGTCTGCCTGCATGCCTGCCTGTTCAAACCCTTCAAAAAACATGACTCTGTCATAATGCCTCCATGACAAATTCTTCAAAGTTAGACATTGGATTCTGCCAATTAGAAATCCGTATCTCCTCACCAAAGACCCCTTGGTGCCCTTTATTCAGATTGGCTAGCAGAATAATTTTGACCCAGTCTGACCCAGCTGTTAATGTGTCTCTGGAAGAAT
This sequence comes from Potos flavus, assembly GCA_028534135.1. Lineage (NCBI taxonomy): Eukaryota > Metazoa > Chordata > Mammalia > Carnivora > Procyonidae > Potos > Potos flavus. The sequence goes on along the minus strand of CM052901.1, from coordinate 36,151,440 downwards.
GATGGCTTCTTCTTTCTTTAGAGTCCCCAGTGCTGTTAGTTTTCTTTCTCTTGTTTACTAATTACAGGAAGAGCTGTGTCATACTGCAGCTCTGTTTCTCCAACCTGAATAGTCAGAGGTGGCAGGAGGTAGCAGTTGTGTTTACTTGTTCATTGTGATAATGGATGGGGTTATGAGGGTCTCACTAAATTTACTTAACGTTTTATTTATTTTTTTGTTTGTTTTTAAATCTGGCCTAACATTACCTTAAGAGAACTAACCCCCTGAATGATCCATTGGCACTGTGTAGGTTTTTAGCACTTCCTGGGAAGTAACACTTCTAAGTTAAAAATCTAAATTTAAGTCTTACTTTCTGGAATGTTTTGTGAACACAAAAGCTCAGTAAAAGAGGATAGAAAAATGATTTTCTCACATTGAATTAGAAGTTGCAAACAACAAAAGCACAAGAACAAGGAGTTGCCAAATGTAAACGAGGATGGAATGAACTGAGGTATTTCTCTACATAACGACTGATTTCTCAGCCCCTGCCCAGGAATAGCTATATCTTCAGGGGAAGGTACTGCCAGGCCCTGCAATACAAAAGAGATATGTCATAACTACTCCATGGCCAAGTGAATGCTATCATGCAGATATGGTCATGGTGAAACATCGTGCAGAAAAATATTTTTTAATTTGTGTGGAAGTGTGAATATACATCAAAGATGGAGAGTTCATAGATAAGTATGGTAGTTACTAAAGGTAATTGTAGTTCACCAGTGTGTTCCCCAGAACAGACATGAAATTAAGCAATGCTCACTCTGGGGTTACATTTATCAATTTCCTCACAATCTGAAGGTAAATAACATCATCCTTGGTTCAACCAAAGACTCAAGATTCCAAGCCCAGGAGGCAGCGAATACTGGTTAAGAAAGAACACATCCTTTTGTTTGGGAGTCACATAGACTTTGGCTTTAATTCCGTTTTGCCCTCTTCCCAGCTTCATGACCTTGCACATGAGCCAAAGTGCCCATTTCCTCATTTTCTGGTCAACTGTCCATCATTTCTTCGTGTCTTTGTAAGTGAAATCAAGTAGAAAAATCTCATTGCTGTTTACCTTTGCATCTTTTTGATTATTAGGGAAGGTGAGTATCCTTCATGTATGGTTCACTTTTAATTTTTATTTTGAATGTTAGGGTTTTGAGAAGCCCCACTGAATAGCACTTTCCTTTCTCCACAGAACAAATTGATATAAAACCAATAAAGTTGCAGGTGGGAGCCAAAATGTCAGCTCTTGTACAATGGGAAGATAAATTGCAAGGCATTGATTATTGTGAGAATCAAGTGGGCCTTATAACACCACATTTAAACAAATCTACTGAACAGCCTAGAGGCTTGAAACTGCAAAAAGGAGAGAGATACATGTAGTTGAATTACTTGAGCTTGTTCACAGGAAGTAAATAGGAGCAGGGAAGAACTATTCCCACAGAATATTATAGATTGCCAGGCTCCTGGGTGGCTCAGTTGGTTAAGCAACCAGTGTTGGCTCAGATCATGATCCTGGAGTCCCTGGATCAAGTCCTGCACTGGGCTCCCTGCTGAGCAGGGAGTCTGCTTCTCTCTTTTACTCTCCCTGCTCTCACGAACGCTCTCTCCCTCTCACAAATAAATAAATAAAATCTTTAAAAGAAAAGAATATTGTAAATTGCCTATTTACATCCTTTGCTCATTTTTTTCCACTTTGTTGTTTATTCTTACTAATTTGGAAGCTCTACATTAGATTAGAGATTTTTTAAATTGAAAACGGTTTTGTGAAGTTTGTTCTCTTGTTTTCAACTTTGATTTACTGTGTTTTTACCATTTTTTTATTTCAGTATATTCGATACAGGTCTCTTTAAGGATTTTGGTTGATGTTTTATGTTTAAGGAATGACTGTACTTGAAAAAACTAGAAAACATTCTGAAGGATAAATGAGACAACCTGAGTAAAGAGACATACCATGTCCCAGGGCGAGAGGAATAAAATTGTAGAGATATAATTCTTCACAAATTAATGTATTCATTCACTGCGATCAGAAACAAGGACCTAACAGGTCTTTTTAATGGACAATGACCTGCTGGGTCTTAAAATCTGGTAGAAATAAGGTGCCAGAAAAAGCAAGAAAAATATTCAAGAGCTATTTTTAACTGGGTCTTTATTTTGTGATAAAGGGATTTGCTAAGTCTTTTCAGGAAATCACCTTACCCCTGTGGCTTGAATGGAAATTAAAGAGACACATGTTGCCATTTCACTTTCAAGTCTCTTAAAAATGAACGTTTTTCCCCTTTAAGTGAATTTCAGTTAACTTGGCGATTCTCCTCCCTCTAATTGAGGGAAAGGCCCCCTACTTTCCCCATCACAGGGAGGGGGCGGAGCATTCTCTGAGAAGCTTGGATGTGAGCTGTGCCTGGCCAGTCTTGGGGGAGGGGCTGCATTTCACGAGGCTGCAGCTGACAAGAAGCTTCAAGGTAATGGCTGTCTTAAAGCTAGTTATTTTCTGGGAATTTCTTCGGGCTTTTGTGTTATGGTGAAAAAAAAAAAAAAAACAACAGACGTTATCGCCTGGGAGAGGTGGGAATGGAATAGGGTTTGGGGAGAATTGCTGTTATTGTGACAGAATCAATCCCATGAAAATTTAGTTTCTCTTGATATTTTATGAAGTCCACAGTGTGGGAATGGGTGATCAGATTACAGCTTCTAAATTAAGACTTCAGTGAGACACGCTGTTCATGTTAATTTTTACATGGCATTCCGTGTTTCTATTTTTGTTACAGATTGTGTTATGTTTTGATGTAAACATTTATTATTCTACACAAAAAGTAACTGATAGAAAAATATAAGCATAAAAAGTGATTGACAGGTACAAACACAAATATAAATGTACGTGAATGAATGTGGAAGGGATTCAGATATGCTGTTAAGTGATAACATTTGTGAAAAATATATGCATTTTCCTTAAAGAGAACTAGACTCCCATGTTAACAGTCAGCATCTCTGAAGTGTTCAGATTACTGAGGATTTCAAAATACATTTTTATTTGGTTTCACCATTTTTAGAATTGCTTTATTTTGTGATTATTTTTATAATGAGAAGAGCACAGTGAAGCTGCAACAGTGTACCTGTTTGGTTTCACACACATAAATATTCACAGACACGACAGACGTGCAAACATACCCCTCTTGTCTTTCGCCGATAGTGGAAATTTTCCTGGACCTGATCAAGCGCATAGCCTGGTTGCTGTGTTGGCTACCGCCCTGGATGTGTCCTTCTTGCAACTCATTCTTTCAGACCACAGGTATGGCTGTGGTCAGCAAGAACTAGTTTTCTGTATCTTTTAAGTCTATTAGTGAGACAGGGGATTTGGTTTATTTCTATTAGCAGTTTTAAAAATATCATGTGACATGGTGCATCCATAGAATTGAATGTTATATAGCTGACAGATGAAGTATGAACATGTAGTGATTTGAAAAAATGTCTGAGAAGTAGTATTAGGTGAAAATGGAAATTGCAGAATGGCAAGCACTATATTATGTCATTTAAAGATAAAAGACTGCCTTAATACTATATGTCCAACAAAATCACAAAAAATATAAGGCTGCCTGCTAATGGGATTGTGTGGTTGGAGACATAAGACAGTCTTTACTATCTTTTATGTAAAAGTAATATTTAATATATATTTAGTCATTTTTTAACAGTAGCAGAAAAAAAGTTTGAGATAAAATGTTACAAATTAGGGAGGAAACTACATTTGAAGTGATTCATAATCAATGAAAATATTTATTGATACGGAAAAACTTTCAAACCATGCAATTGAGCATGGTGAAAAGCTGGTTTGAAATTATATGCATTCATGTGTATTTGTAAATAAAGATTATGGAAAAATATTCAGGGAACAATAATATTAATTATTTTTCTAGAATTATACTTTCTTTTTATAAATCATATCTTTTCAATTTTCGGTTAGTATGGAATTTTTATCAGACCATTGGAAGTAAAGACATTAGCATTCCATGTTTTGCATAATGCATAACAAAACTCTAAATTTGAGCATGGTATATTCTAGAAGCCTGAGAAAATTGCTGGCTTGGCAGCATGTAGTTCCCACCCTTCCATAAGAAGGATCTGGTAGTAATAGAGTGCAGTTCTGGCACTGGTCACAAGATGGCGCTTACCAGAGTCTCCAAATTTTTTCTAAGCAACTATTTTTATGAAGTGTGCAAACAAAGCCATGAAATGTATTTTGTATTACCAGACTATGAGACGACATGTAGAGCATGATTATAGTTTCATTGAAGAAAACTACATGTCTAGAAGAAAAAGCCCCACATGAGGACTGATGGGAGAACTCAAAAAGAAAGCATTTTTTTGAAAGTAACTACATAGAATTCGGCCTATAGAAAACACAAAGCAATTGTTATTTCCCTACTCTTCTGTCCTCACCTCACGTTTTCCTAATAAAGATTATATCAGCATGAAGCAAATAACAACTGTATCCCAGAGAGTATTTCAAATAATAACCAAAAGGGGGATAAACACAGCATCTACATCGCAGATGAAATTTCACCTCATTCCTGTGTTTCAGAATGACGCTCATGCTAAAGTTTTGGTAGGGAAGTTTCTTTACAACTTTCCATTGAATTGGTTTGATTCCTTGTCTCCTTTGGGACAACCTAGGTTAATATCAAAGATACATGTGACCTCAGGAATCTGCATGTGATGCCCATTGAGCCCCAAAAAGGCAGTGCGACCTCAGAAGTACTGAGCAGGGAGAAGGCTCTGCTGGACAAGTAGCTGGAGTGAGAATCAAGACAGCCAGATCACAGGACCACATCCTCTACGATCCATGTGACATTGGGTAAGGCTCTTCCCATTTCATGTTAAAACATGATTAAGTTGAGAATATGCAGTACAATTTACTTTTTTTTCCTGGCTCAGGAGCCATAGCATTTTAAATTTTAAATCATGGATTCTAGTATTAGGAAAGAATTATCTTAAACTTCTAGAAAGGAATTATATAAATGGAAATCTACTTATGGAAGACTTGCAGTTCTCTGCCAACTGCCTGACTCTCAAGAAATCTTTGAAAACGACCCTAGTTAGTAGGTAGCTATGGCAGCCATTCCAAATATCTAACTTCTAAGCTCATCTTCTTAATGAGGTCATTGTGCTGTTGTCTGAGTCCAGGAGACACAAACCCCAGTATCTGTGTCTGATTGCCTTGGGTAGATAGGGCAGCACTAGCAGCTTTAAAAAGTTAAGATTACCCTAGGGGCACCTGGGTGGCTCAGTTGGTTAAGCGTCCGACTCTTGATTTCAGCTCAGGTCATGAACTCAGGGTCATGATCTCAGGGTCATGAGATCAAGCTCTGCATCAGGCTCTGCTCAGCAGGGCATCTGCTTCTCTCCCTCTCCCTCTGCCCCTCCACCCTGGTCGTGTGCTCTGTCTATATATATAAAGTAAATAAATAAATCTTTTTTTAAAAAGCTAAGATTACCCTAGAATAAACCTCAAGAGGCCCCAAAGTATCAAAATATTCAATAATAGAAACGGTATCCCTGACACATTCCCCAACACCCCCACCATCTCCTACCATACACACCCTCATTCATTTCTAATATGTAATAGCTATAATAAGTATTACATAGTGGGGCATTATAGAACTATTTCTCTTTTATTGAATTTTCACATGTTTTTCCCCAACCACAACATTTCTTTGGTGCCAGGCATATATTCATCTTTCTGTATGTCTTCTCCATTTTCATTGTCCGCCTTCCTTCTCCTTTGACAGAAGAAATCCCTTTGCTTATTCTCTTTTCTCTTTGCCTTCTCTTTAAGTCACTATTTTCTTACTCCTTCACTTAAGTGAATATTTCTTATCTTCCATTCAAAATTACTTACGCAAGCTTCCTCACAAGTTTTCAGGATATGTATAAGCACTGAATGAGAAAATTATTTTGTAGCCCTGAGGCAATAGAGGCCCCTAAAATCACAGTTTTTGTGGTTAGCTGGGCAGTCAGACACAGCCCAATGACCTAAGGATTTTTCTAAATGATTCAGAGTTCACTGCTTGATTTCTAGTCTATATCCAGATGTACCAATCAATCACACACATGTTCAGATCTTCAGTGATTCATTTTGAACTTCTTTTATTTTGCCTTTCTTATGTTATCTACTCCTTCCTGCACACTTAGACTGTTACTGAACTTTTACAAATTATTTTAACCAGTACTTTTTTCTTATTAATCCCAAGAAGAACACTATAGCTTAGGCTCTTTACTTCAATACTTAGATTGTAGTAAAGCTTTGTTTGCTATGTGCTCTATGATGAAGTTGTGACACCCTCATCAACCTTTATTTTATTTCTTTTAATATATTTCCCATTCCATCATCCTGAATCTTAATTTCCTAGCAGCTTCAGCCATTGGCACTATGTAGGTCTTAGCATTACCTGGGGAATACAAAATCTCCAGACATGGCAGGCTTATCTTCTTGTGACCGCTAGGTCACCGATGGTATTTTTTCCTTTTTTCCCTCTCTATCATATGTTCACATACATTGGCCAGAGATTATGTAGTCCCTTTGGCTCTGGCAATGATTCACTCTCTGGCTAGCCTTTTTCTTACCTGGGATATTCTTTCTTAGTAAGCTTTCTTCTGATGTTCTTCCTCTTCAGGTGGGCTGACATTCAGCCAGAGAACATTAATAATAAGATTTTAACTTTGTTTATAGCCGGTTTCAGTTATTTGTTTGTGCCTGTGCCTTAGGGGTCATTCAATATTTTGTATATCCATTAAGTAAATAAAATTCCTTGCTTTACCAGTGTTCATGGCCCCCTCATGGTTTTTACAAGTGTTCTAACTGAACCATTTCCACTTTTATATGAACCTTATACACTAAAGATATTGATATTTGTTTATTCTCTAACCACACTGTCTCTCCTTTGGCTTCTACTTTCTCACTGGGGACATAATTCTTAACCAGATCTCTGTCTCCAGATTATGACACTTAGGCTTCTACTCCTTCCTTTCCTTCCATTCACATAGTTGAGTGGTATGTGAGAACTTCAGTATAGTTAAAGGCTCTGCCAATGAGGATAAGTTTCACAAACTGTAAGGTGCTGATGTTATCTGGATTCTTGATATTTGTCCTGTGTTAACTAACTTCTAATGAAGGGATATTTAGTGAGTATACAAATTTATAGAAAGAGATACATAACTGCATTAAAATTCATTTGTAAGTTCAGACATATAAGTTAGCAAAAATTAAAGGTATTTTAAAATTAAATTTCTAATATATTCTTTGTACACTTCAGAAGATATTTTTATACATATCTTGTGGTACCCACAACCTTTGTTGGTATTCATGACCCAAAGTACAAATCAAACTCTTATATGTATTCTCATTACTCTCACAGTGAAATACGAACTTCTTATATTGGTTATATTCTGATTTTGGATGCCTCAAGTTTATTGAGGTATAATTTACATAGAGTTAAATTCACTCTTTTAGGTGTACAGTTTGATGAGTTTTGACAAAGGTCTGTAGTCATGTAATGACCAATAGAGTCGGGCTTTAGAATATTATTATAATTCCAAAATGTTCCCTCTTGCCCCATTGTAGTCAATACTCACTCTTTACCCTGATTCCTGGTGACCACTGATCTAATTTCTGTCCCTACAGGTTTTTATTTTTCAAAATATCTTATACATGGTGTCATATAATATATAATTTTTTACATCTTGTTTCTTTCACTTAGCATGATGTTTCTGGTGTTTACCCATATTGATGTATGTATCAGTACTTTATCTGTTACTCTGTTTTTCTACAATTTGTGTATCTACTCATAGATTTATAATTTTTGGTATTATGATTAAAGTTGTTATAAACATTCCAGAACAGATCTTTGTATATACATAAGTTTTTATTTCTCTTGGGTAAATACCTAGGAGTGGGATTCCTGGATTACATGGTAAGCATATGTCCAACTATATTAGAAACTGCCATACTATTTTCTAAAGTAGCTGTGAGATCTTGTATTTTCACAAGCAATGTATGCATTTTAGTAGCTCTGCATCATTGCCAGCAGTTGATACTGTCAGGTTTTTTCTCTTTTTAATATAAGCCATTCTTTTTTTTTTCCCCAAATACTTTTATTTTATTTTTTCAGTGTTACAAGATTCATTGTTTATGTACCACACCCAGTGCTCCATGCAATACGTGCCCTCCTCAATACCCACCACCAGGCTCGCCCATCCCCCCACCCCCTCCCCTCCAAAGCTCTCAGTCCCTTGTTCTGAGTTCACAGTCTCTCATGGTTCTTCACCCCTC
>CM052901.1:36069075-36142596 GCA_028534135.1 Potos flavus | reverse complement strand
CCCAGTGCTCCATGCAATACGTGCCCTCCTCAATACCCACCACCAGGCTCGCCCATCCCCCCACCCCCTCCCCTCCAAAGCTCTCAGTCCCTTGTTCTGAGTTCACAGTCTCTCATGGTTCTTCACCCCTCCGATTTCCTCCAAATTCGTCCCTCCCCTCCCTCTCACAATGTCCTCCATGTTTTTCCTTATGCTCCGCACGTGAGACCATATGATAATTGACTTTCTCTGCTTGCTTATTTCACTCAACATAATCTCTTCCAGTCCAGTCCATGTTAAAATAAAAGTTGGGTATTCGTCCTTTCTGATGGAGGCATAATATTCCATTGAATAATATAAGCCATTCTTATAAAAGTGTTAATGATTTCTTGCTGTGGTTTTGCTTGCATATCCTTAATTATTAATAGTGTTGAGCATTTTTCAACGTGTTCATTTGATATTTATATATCTTCTTTGATGATGGCCTATTTAAATTGGGTGTCCATTTTTTACTGGGTTGTTAATCTTATTATTAGATTATAAGAGTTCTTTATATATTCTGGATAAAAGTTCCTTATTAGATATGTGTCTTGTAAATATAACCTCCTATGGATTTTCATTTTATTTTTTTAAGAGAAGTTTTCAAGTCCAATTTATCAAATTTTTTTTATGGTGCATGCTTTTTGTGTCTTAATAAATCTTTGTTTAAATGAAGGTCTCAAAGATTTCCTACTTTGCTTTCTACTAGAAGTTTTATAGTTTTCACTTTTACATTTAGGTCAGTAATTCATTCTGAGTTAATTTTTGTATATGGTCTTCGGTAAGGGGCCAAGATGAATATTTTTACATACGATGTCAAATTTTTCCAGCACTATTTGTTGCTAGTCTATTTGTGTTTTATTTATCTGTATGTCTATTTTATAGTATATAGTCTATTTTATGGTATAATACACTATAGTAATTAATAATTGATAACTAATAATATACTTGATTGCTATAGTCCATTTTTTAGAGGAGGGGGAAGAGCAGAAGGAGAGGGAGAGAGGGAATCTTAAGCAGGCTCCACACCTAGGGGAAAGCCTGAAACAAGGCTCAATCTCACGACCCTGAGGTCACAACCTGAGCCAAAATTAAGAGTCAGACACTTAACCAACTGAACCACCCAGGCCCCCCTTGATAGCTGTAGTCTTAAAATCAGATAGCATGAATTTTCTACTTTGGTATTTCCTTCCCACAAGTGGTCTGCCTATTCTAGTTCCATTATTTTCCATATACACTATAGAGATATCTTTTTCAATTTCTACAACAAGTCTTCTGGGATTTTGGTTGAGATTGCAATGATTCTATAGATATGTTTGGAAAGAAGTTACATCCTAAAAATAGTTAATCTTTCAGTCAGTGAACATGATATATTTCTTCATTTATTTAGGTCTTCTTTGATATCTTTCATCAGTTTTTTGAGGTCTTCAGCATACAAACGTATACATATATGTTAGATTTGTCCTACCTTAGTATTTCCTGGGGGTTTTTTTGATGATATTATAAGTGATACTTCTTAAAACTTCCAAACTTTACTACATAGAAATAAATTATTTTATATTGACCTTACATCTGATGATACTGATAAACTTCCTTATTAGGTCTTACAGCTTTTCTTTTTTTTTGTTTTTGTAAATTCATTCGGACTGTCTACATGGATCATCATGTCTGCAAATAAAGACAGTTTTATGTCTTCCTTTCCAATATGCATGCCTTTAATTTACTTTTCTGGCATTACTGTATTGGCTAGTATCTCCAATATAATGTTGAATAGTATTGGTAAGAGTAGACATCCTTTCCTTGTTCCTGATTTTAGGGGAAGAATATTCCATGTATTACCATTAAGTATGATGTTAACTTCAGGCTTTTTTAACAGATACTCTTGATCAGATTGAGAAAGATCCTTTTAATTCCCAGTTTCTGAGCTTTTTTATCATGGGTGCATACAGAATTGCATAAGATCCTTTTTCTGCATCAATTGAGTTGATCTTTTTTTTCCCCCTTTAGTCTGTGGATATGGTAAATTACATTGGTTTGCAAATGTATAACCATCTTTACATTCCCAGGATAAACTCCGTTTGATCATAATATATTATGCTTTTCCATATTATTGGACTTTTTCTATATCATTTTCTACATCATTTCTATACCTAACTAATATCATCGGATCCATTTGTTTGTTTATGAGAGACATTGATCTGCAGTTTACTTGTTATGGTTCTTTTTCTAGTTTTGGTATCAGGTTAATGCTGGTATCAAAATATATTGGGGATTGTATCCTTCTTTTTTCACTTTATCTTTTTTCACTATTATCATCTGGCTTGCGTAGGGTACATTATTTTGCTTAGAGTGGAGCTTGGTGTGCCAGAAGGTTTTTTTCAATGATTTTTCTCCACCCTATATTCAGCAGTCTCTTCTCATCTGTGCCACTAGAAGGGGGTTCTCTCTGCATACTCTTGGCTATTTTGCAGCAGTAGGCTCCTGTTATTATTAGGTGCTAGTCTCTTGGCGAGGCAGGGAGTGCTCTTTGTTGTCCTGTCCAGTCTCAACATTAGGCAGGCCTTGTACAACTGGACCTTGAGGCTTGTGCTTTCTCAGCATTCTTTCCTCTCAGCATGGTAGCTAACCTCTGATTTGTACCTGGAGTTGGTCTTTGGTAAGAGATATATTCTTGCCCCTTCCTCATCAGTAGCTGACCACTGATTTTATTCATGTGGGACCCTGTACCTAAGGTTTTCCTACCCCACCTCAGAGGCAGAGGTTTTGTTTTGTTTTTAATTTATATTATTGTTATGTTAGTCACCGTACAGTGTGTCATTAGTTTTTGATGTAGTATTCCATGATTCATTGTTTGCATATAACATCCAGTGCTCGATGCAATATGTGCCCTCCTTAATACCCATCACCGGGCTGACCCATCCCCCTACCCCCTACCCTCTAAAACCTTCAGTTTGTTTCTCAGAGTCCATAGTCTCTCATGGTCATTCCCACTCTGATTTCTCCCCCTTCACTTTTCCCCTCCTTCTCCTAATGTCCTGCGTGCTATTCCTTATGTTCCACAAATAAGTGAAACTATATGATAATTGACTTTCTGTGCTTGACTTATTTCACTCAGCATAATCTCCTCCAGTCCCACCCCTTTGATGCAAAAGTTGGGTACTCATCCTTTCTGATGGTTGAGTGATATTCCATTGTGTATATGGACCACATCTTCTTTATCCATTCGTCTGTTGAAGGGCATCTCGGCTCTTTCCACAGTTTGGCTATTGTGGCCATTGCTGCTATGAACATTGGGGTATATGTGGCCCTTCTTTTCACTACATCAGTATCTTTGGGGAAAATACCCAGTAGTGTAATTGCCGGGTCATAGGGTAGCTCTATTTTTAACTTTATGAGGAATCTCCACACTGTTTTCCAAAGTGGCTGCACCAACTTGCATTCCCACCAACAGTGTAAGAGATTCCCCTTTGTCCACAACCTGTCCAACCCTTGTCGTTTCTTGCCTTATCAGTTTTTGCCATTCTGACATGTGTAAGGTGGTATCTCAATGTGGTTTTGATTTGAATTTCCCTAATGGCTAATGATGTTGAACATTTTTCCATATCTGTTAGCCATTTGCGTGTTTTCTTTTGAGAAGTCTGTTCATGTCTTCTGCCCCTTTTTTGACTTGATTATTTGTTTTTTGGGTGTTGAGTTTGAGAAGTTCTTTATAGATCTTGGCTATCAGCCCTTTGTCTGTAGTTTCATTCGCAAATATCTTCTTCCATTCCATGGGTTGCCTCTTTGTTTTGTTGACTATTTCCTTTGTTGTGCAGGAGCTTTTTATCTTGATGAAGTCCCAGAAGTTCATTTTCGCTTTTGTTTCGCTTGCCTTTGGAGATGTGTCTTGAAGGAAATTGCTGTGGCTGATGTTGAAGAGGTTACTGCCTATGTTCTCCTCTAGGATTTTGATGGATTCCTATCTCACATTGAGGTCTTTCATCCATTTTGAGTTTATCTTTGTATATAGTGTAAGGCAATGATCGAGTTTCATTCTTCTGTATGTAGCTGTCCAATTTTCCCAGCACCATTTATTGAAGAGACTGTCTTTTTTCCACTGGATATTTATTCCTGCTTTGTCAAAGATTATTTGACCATAGAGTTGCTGGTCCATATCTGGGCTGTCTATTCTGTTCCATTGGTCTGTGTGTTTGTTTTGTGCCAGTACCATCCTGTCTTGGTGATCACAGCTTTGTAAGAGAGCTTGAAATTAGGCAACAGATGCCACCAGCTTTGTTTTTTGTTTGTTTGTTTTGTTTTGTTTTTTAACATTTCCTTGGTGGTATGGGGTCTTTTCTTAAATTTTATATATTTCTGGTTCCATACAAATTTTAGGATTGTTTGTTTCAGCACTTTGAAAAATGCTGTTAGTATTTTGATCAGGATGGTGTTGAAAGTATAGATTGCTCTGGGCAGCATCGACATTTTAACAATGTTTATTCTTCTCATCCATGACCATGGAATGTTTTTCCATTTTTTTGTGTCTTCTTCAATTTCTTTCATGAGTGTTCTGTAGCTCCTAAAATATAGATCCTTTACCTCTTTGGTTATGTTTATTCCAAGGTATCTTATGGGTTTTTGTGCTATTGTAAATGGAATTGATTCTCTAATTTCTCTTTCTAGAGTTACATTGTTGATGTATAAGAAAGCAACTGATTTCTGTGCACTGATTTTGTATCCTGCCACATTACTGAATTGCTGTATGAGTTCTAGTCATCTGGGGGTAGAGTCTTCTGGGTTTTCCATATAAAGTATCATGTCATCTGCGAAGAGAGAGAGTTTGACTTCTTTTTGACAATTTGAATACCTTTTATTTCTTTTGTTGTCTGATTGCTGTTGCTAGGACTTCTAGTACTATGTTGAACAATAGTGGCGAGAGTGGGCATCCTTGTCATGTTCCTGATCTTAAGGGAAAGGCTCTCAGCTTTTCCCCATTGAGAATTATATTTGCTGTGGGTTTTTCATAGATGGATTTTATGAAATTGAGGAATGTTCCCTCTATCTATATACTGCGAAGAGTTTTAATCATGAACAGATGCTGTATTTTGTCAAGTGCTATTTCTGCATCAATTGAGAGGACCATGTGGTTCTTGTCTCTTTTCTTATTTATGTTCTATCACATTGGTTGATTTGCAAATGTTGAACCACCCTTGCATCCCAGGGATAAATCCCACCTGGTCGTTGTGGTGGATAATCCTTTTAATGTACTGTTGGATCCTTATTAGCTAGGATCTTGTCGAGAATTTTGACATCCATATTCATCAGGGATATTGGTCTGAAATTCTCCTTCTTGGTGGTGTCTTTGCCTGGTTTTGGGATCAAGGTAATGCTGGCCTCATAGAATGAGTCTGGAAGTTTTCCTTCTGTTTCTATTTTTTGAAACAGCTTCAGGAGAATAGGTATTATTTCTTTTTTGAGTGTTTGGTAGAATTCCCCAGGGAATCCATCAGGTCCTGGACTCTTGTTTTTTGGGAGGTTTTTGATCACTGCTTCAATCTCATTACTGGTTATTGGTCTATTCACATTGTCAATTTCTTTCTGTTTCAGTCTTGGTAGTTTATAGGTTTTCAAGAATGTATCCATTTCTTCCAGGTTGCTTAATTTATTGGCATATAGCTGTTGATAATAATTTCTGATAATTGCTTTTATTTTCTTGGTGTTACTCGTGATCTCTCCCCTTTCATTCATAATTTTATTAATTTGGGTCCTTTCTCTTTTCCTTTGGATAATTCTGGCCAGTGGTTTATCGATCTTATTAATTCTTTCAAAGAACCAGCTTCTAGTTTCGTTGAGTTCTACTGTATCTCTGGCTTCTAATTCATTGATCTCTGCTCTAATCTTAATTATTTCCCTTCTCGTGCAGGGTTAGGTTTAATTTGTTGTTGATTCTCCAGATCTTTAAGGTGTAAAGATAATTTGTGTACTCGAGATTTTTCTATTTTTTTGAGTGAGGCTTGGATGGCTATGTATTACCCCCTTAGGACCACCTTTGCCATATCCCATAGGTTTTGGACTGATGTGTCTTCATTCTCATTGGTTTCCATGAATTGTTTAAGTTTTTTGATTTCCTGGTTGACCCAAACATTCTCGAGCAGGATGGTCTTTAACTTCCAAGTGTTTGAATTTCTTTCAAACTTTTTCTTGTGATTAAGTTCCAGTTTCAAAGCATTGTGGTCTGAGAATATGCAGGGAATAATCTCAATCTTTTGGTATGGATTGAGACCTGATTTGTGACCCAGTATGTGGTCTATTCTGGAGAAAGTTCCATGTGCTCTCGAGAAAAATGAGTAGTCTGTTGTTTGAGGGTGGAATGTTCTGTATATATTTATGAGGTCCATCTGGTCCAGTGTGTCATTCAAAGCTCTTGTTTCTTTGTTGATTTCCTGCTTAGATGATCTGTCTATTGCTGAGAGTGGACTGATGAGATCTGCTACTATTAATGTATTATTATCAATATGTCTCTTTATTTTGGTTAACAGTTGGCTTATGTACTTGGCTGCTCCCATGTTGGGGGCATAGATATTTACAATTGTTAGATCTTCTTATTGGATAGACCCTTTAAGAATGATATAGTGTCCTTCTGTACCTCTAACTACAGTCTTTAGCTTAAAATCTAATTTGTTTGATATGAGAATTGCTACCCCAGCTTTCTTTTGAAGTCTGTTGGCATGGGGCAGAGGTTTTTTACTTCTACTCCATTCCCTACCTCACCCGTCTCCAACAGAAAAGGATCTCTGCTTTTGTCCTGGGGATGGGAAGGTTTCCTGTTCCACCTCCCTGGGCACATGGGTTTTGTTTCTACTCCTCCCCCAGAAGCAGTGACTTTTTACTTGTACCCAGGAGGAAAGGTTTTATTGCTTCTCTTCTGGTGACTTAAGGCTTTTGCTTTCCATAGTGGAAGAGTTTGTATAAGTGTGTGGGGCTGTCTATCTGTCTGCCAGCAATAGGTTATTGCCCCCTACATACCTCAACCACTGATATGGGCTCTTTTTGATCTTCTGCTTTGTCCCTAGTCCTGTATGTGTGTTTCTGGTTAAGGACTGAGAAAAAGAACTTGGCAGTGAGTGAGTGTATAAGTGTCTGGGATGCCAGATATTCCAAACTATGCTAGCCCATTAAGAATTTAAGAATTCATTAGAGTTTCAGCTGATTTCTTTTTACCTGCTTGCATGGCAGCCACCTCTGTCCCATGCTTTGCCAAAAGTGAAGCAGTGCATATGTCCCTCTTTAATCGGGCTGGTCACCCTTTGTAAATCAGTTTACCAGAGTTCTCTGATGGACTCAAGGAAAGTTAAAGTTTTGTAGATTATCTAGATTTTTATCATTGTTTGTTTATGGGTGACATTCTCTTATGGTTTTTCATATCTTAAATGGAAGTAGAACTGGTACTTTCTAATAATGTTATGTATGGGTTATTTTTGTTTTCTTTGTTATTAAATATGCTTTAGGAAGAAACAGATGGTTTCTAAAGCATATTTATAAAGAATGGATTTTTATGTAATGTTTATGAAATGTTTCTACTTAAATTTTTATTTTTTAAATTATTAATTAAAATCATTTTATAGTATACATGACTTCTTTGTATACACTCTTTGGATTTTACATGTGTATAGATTCATATAATCACTACCACAGTCAGAATACAGAAGAGTTCCATCACCCTACAACTTTCCGTGCTGTCCTTGTATGTTGTCACCCCCTCCCCCTACCTATAATTCCTGGAAGCCAGTGATCATGTCACCATCATTATACTTTTCTCTTTTTGAAAATGTCATATAAGTGGAATCATACAGTATTGTGGCAGACACAACCTAGGTGGCCCACCTCCTTCTGTAATTCCTCCTCTTGAGAAGTGTGGATAGATCCTGTGACTTGTTTCTAATCAATAGAATTCTGCAAACATGATAGTATGTGACTCATTCCCATGATTATATTAGGTTGTATAAGATAATTTTATGTTAAATTAGATGCAGAACCAGGTACAGAATTTTAAGTTCCAGTGACATAACTATTTCAGATTTATTAATTAACTCACCTATTCATCCAGGCACATATACAGAGCACTTTCCATTTGCAATGAGGTAGGTACAATGTATCTTAGTGATTAAAAGCATGGACTCTGAAGTCAAAGCACCTGGATTAAAATTCTGTGCACCACATGCTCTCTAGATATGCTGATAAACATCCATTAACCTCTAAAGCCTTATCTCTGAAATGGGAATACTCATAATACCCACCTAACAAGAGTTCGTGAGGATCAACAGAGATGGTGTATACAGAGCCCCTGGCAGAGCACATGGCACATGGTTAGAAACACTTTTGGTTTCTACAATCTTTGTCATTATTATGAATAATATTACTGTTGTTATGCAGAATGAGTTGGTTATGGAACTCTCCTCCATGATATAACTATCTGATTATTAAATGAGATAATATGTCAAGTGCTGGGAACAGGTTTAGATACTATTAGATCTATAATTATTATCTATCTTCATTATAATAGTAGTAGTAACAGCCTTTATTATTATTGGTTATCATTCTTCCCCCCTTCTTTCTACAGAACAGTGAAATATAAAATATTATCCAAGGAATTAACTTTGTCCCTTGCATTTTGTTTGGAAAATAGTAAGGTAGCGTAGCATTTCCTGATTTATGTGCAATATAGAAAAGAGGCAAATGAAAGAAATTATGGTTTTGATGTAATGACCGTACTTTATTTACATTTGTTTCTTTTTCCAAACATGTGAAATGAAAAGACAGAATAAGAAATATTTCATTATAAAATATATAATTGAATATATCTCTTTATTTAAATAAAGACATATTTACATTGGTCTGATAATCCTCTTTAAATTATGTAGTAATACTTTGAAAGCTTTGAAAAGATTAATTCGTAATACCAATGATACTACTTTTGTTAATGATTGCAAGATCGACTATTTTGTTCTACTACTAGAAAGAGAGACTGGAAAACACAGTGACTTAGATAAGATAAAGTTTATTGTGTCACTAAGTTAAAGTGTTTGGAATGAGCTGGCCTCATTATTCAGGGGTTCAGGATCTTCCTTCCCTAGTGAGTTGCATTCTTTTTCTAAGTCACTTGGTCCAGAATGACTATTTGAATTCTATCATGGTCAAATTCTAAGGGGGAAGCAAGAGAAAGAGGGAAAGTGAAAAGAGCCTTAGTTGGCTCTTTACCCTATTTGGAGGTACCTTCTCTAGAATCTTTACAAATATTTCTGCTTGTATTCTTTGGCAAGAAATTCCATTATATGTCAATAGCTTATATAGTAAGGGAATCTGGGAAAAGTAATATTTTAAGAGTTTACACTGCACCCTGAATGCAACTGGGGTTCTGCTAACGAGGATGAATGCAAACAGTAAACTTAGGGTGAGCAACTAGAAGTTTCTGTCCCAGTCATTATAACACATGGTTGTAAAAAAAAAAAAAAAAAAAAGGCATTTTATGAATAAAGGAAATCTATAAAAGATTGAAAGGGAAAACTTCTTGTGGCAGAGAGAATGCTACGGGGTTCACCAAACTCTGTTTCATTTTCCTCCTGGGTCACAGGGAGACTGCTTTCCCTGGCCTCTATGGCAGTTTTATCTAGTTGACTGTGACCAGCAGTGATGTTTGCCAGCCCTACCTCTAAAACCTGCCACAGGATTCTCCAGCCTCCCTCTTCATAAGATTGCTAGCCAGGTGCAAAAAACGCAGTGGAGGACTTCAAGGCTAAAGAAGATGGTACAGTCATAGATGGAAGAAGTTTGAATCTCTTAATGACTGCTAGGAAGAACGATCCCTCCCATTCTAGCCACTTGATGACCTACACTGTACTTTGACATCAGGAAAATAAACTTCTGTGGCTAAGCCTCTGAGATTTAGGGGTTGTTTATAGTACAGAACATTACATACTCTAATTATTAGGGCTCTAATAATGTGCCATATCAATAATATGCCAGTCTAGAGATGATTTTCATTAATTTAATGGTACTTATTGTTCCAACATTAAAGCTTATATAAAGGTGGATTTTTTTTTAAAGATTTTATTTATTTATTTGTCAGAGAGAAAGCACAAGAAAGTAGAGAGGTAGGCAGAGGCAGAGGGAGAAGCAGGCTCCCCGCTGAGCAAGGAGCCCGATGTGGGACTCGATCCCAGGACCCCGGGACCATGACCTGAGCCGAAGGCAGCTGCCTAACCAACTGAGCCACCCAGGCGTCCCATAAAGGTGGATTTTTATAATATATATGTATGTTACATGATAGGCCAAATAAAACACCTCATCCTTAAATGTCTTCATTCCCAAAATTATTACTAATGATATAGAAAATCAGCTTTCTAAGTTAAATCAGAAATCCAAATTTAAATTCAACACAGGAGAATTTTAATGAACAAAATTTACAAAATACATTTCAGACGTACAAATAAAGACATGTAAATTTTTAAAACTTAATTATCCCCACATTGAATTTCCTGAGTGAAAAATACCAACAAAATATAAGAAGGAATTTCCAATTATTGGTAAGGGTATGTGAAATGGGTACTTCCCTGCCAAACCAGAGATTTTTCTGCCTTTAGTCAATATATAGCCATGTATGTGAAGAATTCTCTGAAACTTTCCAACAGAAGAACTGAATAAAAGGAAAGACTTAACATGTTCTAGAAACAGAAAAAAAATTTATAAAGAAGCCATTCTCTCTAAAATAATGTACAGTTTTAGTGCATTCCCAATCACAATCTAAATGAGCTATCTTAATGGAGGTTTATCAGCTGGGTTGTAAAATTTACCTGCAAAGGTAAGATGCCAGAGAAGGCAAGGTAAAAAATATATTAGGAATATTTTAAACTAGATTTTTGTTTTTTAACAAAGTGGTTTGCTAACCTCTTTTTATCAAAAAATCACATACCCTCAGACTTGAATGGAAATTAAATAGACACTTGTTGCCATTTCACTTTAAACTTTTTTGGGAAAATAAACAATTTCTACCCTTTCATACTTCAGCAGTTTAATTTGGCAATTCTCCCTTCTCTAATTCAGAGAGGTGCCTTCTGTCATCCCCATCACAGGGAGGGGGCGGAGCATTCTCTGAGAAGCTTGGAAGTGAGCTGTGCCTGGCCAGTCTTGGGGGAGGAGCTGCATTTCACCAGTCTGCAGCTGACAAGAAGCTTCAAGGTAATGGCTGTCTGAAAGCTAGTTATTTTCTAGGGACTTCTCAGGGCCCTGGAGTAAAGATGAGGAAAATAGGGAGGGTGGTCTTAGAGTGGTGGGAAGGGTGTATGCTTTTGAGAGAATTGCTGATGTTTTGAAGGAATTGATCCTTTGGAAATTTTGTTATCTCCCAATGCTTTGAAAGTCCACAGTAAGAGAAGGGGCGATCAGATTACAGCCTCTGTATTAAGGCTTCTGTGCAGCATGGCTGTTCATGCTAATTTATTGACTTGGCATCCCATGTTTATACTGTTAGACATTCTGTTACTCTTTGAATTTTTAAGCATTAATTAATCTACACACAAAAAATAATAGATAAAAATATTTGACAGCTTGAGGGAAAATACTATAAATCGATTGCCATATAGAAAGATTATGTATGTGTCATCTGCACATGAGTATGGAAAGGGGAACATGTATGTAGTTGAATGAAACCATTTGCACACACTCATGCATGTATATATGTGTGATTAGAAGAAAATTTGGGAGAAAATAAACTATGTTAGCATTTCTGGGTGGTCAGGTTACTATTTTAATGTTATTTTTCAGTCTGTTTCAGCATCTTTAGAGTAGATTTCACGTGATTATTTTTATAATCCTGAAAGAAAAATAAAACTGAAACAATATACCCATTTTGTTTCAAACACATAAGAATTCATAGACACATGCACACATGCAAACATACCTTGTTTTTTGCCGATAGTGAAAATTTTCCTAGACCTGATCAGAAGCCATGTAACCTGGCTGCTGTGCCGGCTACATTCCTACATGTGTCTTCCTTGCAACTCATTCTTCCAGACCACAGATATGGCTGTGGTCAGCAGGGCTGTGGTCCGACAGTGAGATAGAGTGATTTGTTTCTATAAGCACTTCTTAAAATGATTATCCAGCTTGATGTAATCATACAATAGAATACTGTGTATCTGGGGAATAGAAACATGAATTTCTACATCTAGTGATTTGAAATGTCTGAGAAATAAGATGAAGTGAGCAAAGCAAATTATAGCATAGCATTTATCATATGATCTCTCTTAAAATTAAATATGTATGTTAATGACATGTATGTATGCTACTACTGGACTTGCAACAAGTCTAGGAAAAACATGTCTGTCACAGTATTAATGGGATTATTTGTGTGGTTGGAGAGACAGGCTCTCTATTTAAAATACTATTACTATATATTTATTCATTTACTTGGTTTACATCATCAGGGAAAATATTGAGATAAAATGTTGCAATTCTGGGAAAAACCTCATTTAAAGTAATTCATACAAAATCATGTGGAAAATACTTTTTTGTGTGGAATGATGTTCAAACTCTTAATTGAGATCTGATGATGGTTTGAAGTGATACGCATTCATTTGTACACGTAAAAATTCTGGAACGATAGAAAATATTCCTAGTGAATATTTGTATAGAGCTGTACTTTATTTTGTGTATATCTTTTTGTATCTTTTCAATTTTTAATAAGCTTCTGGATGTTTTATAACCAGAAATATTGTAGTTGAAGACATTATAATCCTGTTATAATCCTACACAACAAAACCCTTGAGCCTAGAACAAAAAATTATAGAAGCCTGAGACAGCTCCTAGCTGGCTAAATGTCTTTCCCACCCTCTCTCTTGAGAAGGATCTGATAGTGGTTGCGACCCTGTCTATACTTCTTGAGGAGGCTGCAGTTCTGGTTTTGGTCACAAGATGGCACTTGCCAGGTTTCCTGAATTTCTCCAGACAACCGTTTTTATGAAGTAGGCAAACAAAGCAATGAAACGTATTTTGTATTTGTGAACTATGAGACAGCATATCGAGTGTAATTAAAATTCTGTTGAAAAAATTATATATTTAAAGAAGGAAAAATCCACATGATGATGGTCAATGTGAGGATTCAAACAAAGGTCTACAGTCTGACTCATAGTAGACACAGGGTAGTTGTTACTTCCTTTCCCTCTTCTCCCCACCTCACAGTTTTCCTGAGAACAGTTATTTCAACATGAACCAAATAGAATAACAGTATCACACAGAGAGAATTTAAAATAATAAGAACAAGAAGGAAAAGAAACATGATATCTAAATTACAGATGAGATTTTATCTTAGTATAGAGTCCTCCTGCCCTAGGTATAACATTAGGGGCACCAAAGTCCCACGGTATGTAATAACATAGAGTCCCTGACACACCACCGCAGCTTCTTCCACCTTTGTCAGTATGTACACAAATTTACTCCTTAATATTCATGTGCAATAATAAGGGCATGTTCTTGAATTTGAGATATTATAAAACCATTTCTCCACTTCTCATCCCCCAACTTACATTATGTTGCATTTTTCTTCTCACCAAACATTGTTCTTTCTTTTACCTCTTCTTTGTTTGCAGCTGCTTACTTCAACTTTGGCAAAACAATTTTATTTGCTGATACTTTTCTTCTTTTCCTTTTCCGTATTCTAGTATCTTCCATATTGTCCCATTCAAACAACGTGTTCACGCATCCTTGGGAAATTCAGCCGGAGAAGAACAGGCCACACAAGCTGTATACCCTTTGTAGTTCTAAGACAAAAGAGGCTTTGATCAGAGTATAGCTTTTGGTAGAAACTGCCTTAGCAGTGTCAAGAATAGCCAGACACCTCAAGTTCTGATAGTAACCTCTTGGCACACATATCCAAATCATAATGGATGCCGAGTATGTCCTGTGCAACTGGAAAGACCAGTTATGGCCAGCAAAAGTTTTGTCTAGATCTGAGATGTCATCAGACAGTAAGAGAAAAAAGACTTTTTCCCTAGAAGTTCAAATACTCTCACTGGATGAAAAAATTAAAGTGGAAAGCACAGAAATAAAGATTCTAAATAAATCTCAAATTGAAGCCCTTGCCTCCTCACTAGCAGCACAGTCAGAAGTCAGTGCTCCACCTAGAGAGGAAACAGCCTATGAAAGGTCACTAAAAGTGGCACTGGATATTCTGAATGAAAAAACAAATTTGAGTCAAGCAAGCAGTTCAGATGAAGAAGCAACCACTGCTCTGTCTCAAAATGATCCACAAAATCTTTCTGATTCTCCCCCTCGTAAAAAGTATCGGAAGCATGAAGGAGATGTAGAAGATGAAGGAGACTTACCAAAGTGTCTTGAAGAAAATGAAAATGCAACATCCCTGTTAGTAGCTAATTTAGAGAATAATGATTCCCTGTGTGATGATAAATCACAGGTGCATGCAACCATTGATACTTTTGCAAATGAAATGGAAACAAAGTCATTAGAAAACTCCAGCTGGTATGAAACTTTTCCTTCACTTTCAGAAGATGAGGATGAAAAAGAAAGCAAGAAAAAGATTGATATCTCGGCAGTTATGCCTCTGTATTCCACAATCAAAGAAGAGGATGTATGCGTTAAAGACGAAAAGTTCACTCCAACTTGGTCGTCAGACACCTTCATTGTGCCTAAAGCTGTGAAAGAGGAGGCACAAGATATTTGCCCAGAGACCCTGGCTGTTTCCTCTGAATGCTCTACCTTCTCAGAGAATATTGAAGATCCTGGAGAGGGTCCCTCAAATCCGTGCTCAAGTACCAGCCAGAATCAACCTGTGGAATCAGAAGCAGGTGCTGCGGCATCCCCCAGGCGTTGTTCATGGGAATGTCAGGTCTCACTTAATGCCTCTAACCGTGACCTGGATTATTCACTCCTTCTTACGAATAATGAAAGAAATCTTCAGAGACTGGATTTTGAAGAACTTGGGGAAGAACTTCAAGCTTCTGATAAGTCAGCGCAGCTAAATCCTATTGATACTTCCATATTAGATGACAATGAGGAAGATGAAGAACTTCCACGCTTTGTTTTTAATTATGAGCCTCGTTCATTTGAAACAGGAATGATAGTCTGGTTTAAATATCAAAAATACCCATTTTGGCCAGCAGTGGTGAAAAGCATCAGGCGAAAAGAGAGAAAAGCAAGTGTGCTTTTTGTTGAGGCAAGCATGAATCCTGAAAAGAGAGGCATTAGAGTGCCTTTTAGACGATTAAAGAAATTTGATTGTAAAGAGAAACAAGCACTAGTGGATAAAGCCAGGGAGGAATACAGTGAAAGTATTGACTGGTGCATCTCACTGATTTGTGACTACAGAGTTAGACTAGGTTGTGGTTCTTTTGCAGGCTCTTTTCTTGAGTATTATGCTGCTGATATTAGTTACCCACTTAGGAAAGTAATCAAACAGGACACCTTTAGGAACTTATTTCCAAAGCTGCATAATGAGAATTCTTCAGAACAGATGGTTGTCACTTCCCAGACCAAGAAAATGTCCTTCCAGAAAATTCTTCCTGACCGAATGAAGGCTGCTCGGGACCGAGCCAACAAGAATCTAGTGGATTTCATTGTGAATGCAAAGGGAACAGAGAACCATCTTCTAGCCATTTTAAAAGGTACGAAAGGGTCCAGGTGGCTGAAGTCATTTTTGAATGCAAATAGATTCACTCCTTGTATTGAAACATACTTTGAGGATGAAGATCAGCTGGATGAGGTGGTGAAATACTTACAAGAAATCTACAAACAAATAGATGAAAAAATGCTGACTCTGATAAGAGATGATAAAATTAAATTTATCCTGGAAGTTCTTCTGCCAGAAGCAATCATTTGTTCAATTTCTGCTGTTGATGGATTAGACTATAAGGCAGCTGAAGCAAAGTATCTAAAGGGACCATCTCTAGGATATAGAGAAAGAGAATTATTTGATGCAAAAATCTTATTTGAAAAGAGACGGAAACCAGTAACAAATGAAGCTCATTAAATCTCTTGAAAGTCTAAACCATAACAGGAAACTTTCATAGATATTAGTTTTAAAAAGTAGCTGAACAATTCTAACATATATTTTCCAGAAATGGGAGAGTTTGCGTACTGTGTTCATTTTTTTTTTTGCCACCTCTAGGATTTGCGAGTATTAAAACATCTTTGTTTCCTTTTCTTATGCTTCTTCAAAGTCAGTTTTATTAACATATATCAGCAGTTCTACTTTCCTATACATTTTTAGAATGCATAATTCCTAAATTATTTTTAAGGAAAAGTACTGTTTTGTTTTTTGACATTTTTTGTGTCTCTGCTGTATAGTTAAATACAGTGTGCACAATCAGTTTAATATTAAAATTGCACTGGTGTTAGATATTAAGGGAGATAATTAGAAAAAAGTCTAAAGAACATCACTTATATATATTTTGCTTAATTTTTATAAAATATTAGGTTTTCTCTTAAGATAGTTGAATTATTTTTCCTGCCATGCCTATTTATTTTTGGAAAAAAAAATAACTGAGACATGGAACCAAAGATAGAGAGATGCTTTGCTATATATTATATCTAACTGCAATTGCTTTTGCAAGAAAACAGTCTGGAATTCAAAAATTAAGTAAATCGATTACCTGCATGCAGTCTATATGTGTGTGAATAACATCTCAGCATGCAGAAAATAATTTTGGCAGCCTTGAACAGGATTGCTCATTTTACATTTCTCTGAAATTCCATTTATGAGAGTGTCTGTTATTCAATAGCTGAATCGTTTCTTAAAACAGGCTTTTGGCTGTCTTCAGTACTAACAGTGACTGCATCTTAATATAGCCTTCTGACCACATGTGGAAGGCAGCTAGAGTCATTGTATTCACAGTCTGGCTACTCTAGATGAATGAGTCCAGGCTGATTGCTTAAGAGCCCATCTAGTTTGATATAAACTATAGAAAATGCAAACACTTTGTTCTGAGTCTTGTATCTCTGAATATATAGTCATTTGTTTCAAACCAAGCAATCTTTATCATCTGGCTTATTCGTAAAATAGTTCAAGTTGGTTCCAATAATATAAATGCCAACTGGTGAGTCATTCCAGGCTACTAGGAAGAGTAGATGGACCAGAATCTGTGAATTTGTAAATGGGTTACAGAAAAGGCTTCCATTTGGCCAAAGTTGACAATTATCTGAATATGTTTTAAAATAAACAATTAAAAGTTAATGTTTGAAGCCAATGAAGTATTTATTCTAACTTGAAACAAGACTTCAGTGAGAATAAATGTTAGGAGAGCTACTTTATTCTAAAACCTTGACATAAAAATAAATGCTAAAGGCTTAACATGAAACTCTCTGCATTTTTACTGAGTGAGACAAGTGTCACTCTTGGGTTTTTGTTATGTGTACACATGGCCACAAATTTATGTAAAATTTGCAAATATTTGATGTTTTGATTTGCAATAAAGCTATTATATCTTTCACCTTGGATGGTCACTTTGTCATACTTCAGATTGTGCAGCTACATAAGCGGTGTTTTTGTGAAAAAAATATATATACACACATATATATATTATAATTTGTTTGAAATTTTTGCCTATTGTAGTTGTCATAAGTTTAACACTTGTTATATGTTATCATTCTAAATAAACATTCATTATCATGATTGATTTTGTATTATTTTAAAAGAAAGCCTTCTAAATTGTACAAGCTTCAGATTCCACAGAACCTTATTTGGACCCTGCCTGACAAAGATCTAGTCTCCTTGGGCATACAGCCTATACCAATTCATATAGCTTCTTCATGATCCTGAGACGTATTTGACAACAGAAATCACCGCACTACATGTGGATCTTATACCCTGGGAAAACACTGTATTTATTCTATAAAATTGTGTTCCTTTGATTCCAATCTGTTACCTACCTTCAGTTTTCTCAGTGGAGCCAACCCTATCATTTGGTTCTAATATTTTCTTTACTACTTCATTCATTCATTCATACAATTTTAAGTCAGAAGAGCAAGAAATATGTAGTTTAAAGTCCACCTCTGAGCATTTAAGGTGACCCAAATGACAGGGTCAGATTTAAGGTGAGCCAGATGACAATCTAATTTCTAAAATGACTAGAAATGATGCATTACATCATAATAGAAATATTTATTAATCTTGTGGACCACTTGAATTTGAAAACCAGAGCCCCAGGCTTCCCCATATTTGTGAGTTCCTGGATATATGGTTTGGGATAAAGGGAGGGTACATGATTCCTCCTGGGATTTCATGTTGTGACATTTATTGAAGTGAGGGAGATGTTCCTCAGACATGCACCTATATTCTCTTTGGGTTTTTTGAAGATTTTATTTGTTTGAGAGAAAGAGTGAGAGTCAGCACAAGTGGGGGGAGAAGAAGCAGGCTCTCCACTGAGCAGGGAGCCCCATATGGGACTTGACCCCAGGACCCTGAGATCATGACCCAAGCTGAAGGCAGCCACTTAAATGACTGAGCCACCCAGACGCCCCAAATATTCTCTTTAAATGAGTTGGCATTTGGGCTGTGGGAGAGGATGAGCTTGGCTTCTAATTCTGTGGATTCTGAAATACCTTTCAGTCTGAGTGGTTTTAGAGGTAGGCTCTAAGACTGCCTTAATCTGAATCTCTAACCTAGGTTTGTGTGTCTGGTGGGAATGCCCAACCTGTCATCTATGCTAACCCATTAGGTTAAAGAGAACTTCCTCTCCTTCAGTCATAAGGCAGACTGCTGAATATAAGGCTAACTGCAAGTTTAGAAGAGCTGCATGGAAACTTCATTCACATTTACAGGTCTCTATATCAGTGTATGTATGCTAATAAAGAGTTGAACTCTGAGAACTGGAATGGTGATGTGTGAGAATCTTGAATATCTACAATCCCCTGAACACTCAGCCTGGCAAAAGCAGCCCCCTAACCCTTCCTATTGGAGAGCAGCCTCTCTGTTTGTAAAGACAAGGCAATAATCTCATCTAAGCAACCTACCTCAAAAGACATTGTTTATCTTACCCAACATCCACATTTCTCATTTCTTCCAACTCAGAAGGGTAAGGTATCATGCAGCACAAGGAGCAAAATACAGTCTCTGTGTAGGTGGAAAATCCAGAATGAACTACGTGGACTGGCTAATATGTAATGGCATGAATTGGAATAATATATATTGGAATTGACTTTGAAGATGACAAATTAGCAAGGAAGGAGGCAGAATGTAAGTGAATGTAGGAGAGTACTTACTGACTTGGGAACACAAACCTGTAACTCAGAATTCAATGACTTGGAGCTGCCTTAATATACTATTCAGGTGACATCTTTAAGCATGGACAACAGCCTATAGTAAATGAGGTACTAATACTGGAACTTCCTTGCCGGATGTTGAAGAATTGGTGAAAAGATCAAAGGGAGTGAAGGTATTAGAAATGTTTTCTAGTCTGAGACAAGAGGACCTCTCTCTAACCTATTTTCCCTGGAAGGGCAGAGAAGAGACTACTAATGACTGTTGGTGAAGGTAAACACATTTATTTTATTTTATTTTATTTTATTTTATTTTATTTTATTATTTTATTTTAGATTTCTTATTTATTTAAAGAGAGAGCATGAGCAGTGGGTGGGGCAGAGAGAGGCAGAGAATCTCAAGCAGACTCCATGCTCAGCATGGAGCCCAACATAGGGCTCAATCTCACAACCCGGAGATCATGACCTGAGCTGAAATCAAGAGTCAGATGCTTAACTGACTGAGCCATCCAGGCACCGTGGAGAAACACATTTTTTTTAGAAGCTCAATGTTGGCTCTCCTCTGCAAACCATGATTAGAAGTAAACTATGTTGCAATAAAGATGGTAAGATTCCAGAATGACAGGGCCCAGGTGGTGGCACAAAACTTTAGGGGCAAGTTGGGCATCATTACCATAATGGAAAACAAGGCCAGAGTGGAGTGAGGCTATTTTGACTGACAGAAATCTGTGGCAATGCCTTAGAGATAGTATTCCAAGGCTGAATGTATGGACAGCTGACTGGGGTATTATGTCCTTTGTACAAAAAGAAAAACATGACACTTGGCAAGTCAAAGTCTGATGTTAGCAGCTGTGGTGGAATATCATGGTCCCCCACCAAGTTTTCAGATCTACAGTGCAAGTTGTCCCACTACTCAAGCCATATGACTTAGCTGAATATAAGGCATATCTGATAGTGCTAACACTATCTGTGGTGGATAAGGATGTACTATCTATTCATTCTAAGCCATAATGTGGGAGTTGCGGCACAGAATCCTGAGGTTATAAACAAAAGTCATGCACCCTATACCAATAAACTACTTGTTGTATAAAAAAGAGCTCCTTGTATGCCATTAAAGGCTTAGTAGCCATAGAGTGCCTAGCCAAGAGACAACAAATGACATATACAGGAGCTTCCCACCATAAACTGTACGTTATAAGATTCACCAAGTGATAAAGTTTGGTAGGTTTAAGAGCAGTCCACCCTATGATGGAAACGCTACATTCAGGATCCAGCCTGAGAAGACAAATAAATCAGAAGATTTAACAAACCGATATGCCATTGACCATTGTTGCATTGATTTCCCTCATTAGTTATAAGGTGATCTATGACCAGCCAATGGAAGAGGAAATTACCAAGCATAGTGTACAGATGTGTCAGCACATTAAATATTGATGATAGCTGTAAATGAACTGCCACCATACTTCAGCTTCAGTTGGAATAGCCCCAAAGAATAATGTTGAAGGGAAAATGTCCCAGTTGGCAGAGCTGTGAGCATTACACAAGATCTTACACCTTGAATGGAAGGAGTAGTATCTTGAGGTGATGTCCTGAACTGTGAAGAATGATTTGGTATGTCAAGGTCTTGGAAGGAGAAGAGTTGGAAATTGAAGATAAGAAAGTTTAGATAAAAGGCATGTAGATGGACTGTGGGAATGGAAACAAAGCTTATGCATCTCTATGCCTCATATTAATGGTCATGCAAGGAATTGGCTATAGAGAAGACACTGAACCAACTGGTTCTGATGGCTCATGCTGTGGATGTGAAACAGCTTCTGTCCTCAATCATCTTAGTTTTGGCATAAGGTATGATGAATTGTCATGGTGGCAGGGATGGAGACTGAGCTTAGGCTCAATCACACTGGATCTCTCTCCCAGGGTGATTAAGCTACTGCCACTGCTGAATGTATAATTCCTCAAGAGCAACATCTGATTCTGGGCCCTGAATTCTGCACCTTCCTTCAAAGATATCATTCAATCAGCTACCTCATTTCATGTTGAATACACTACACTCATTCTATCTTAGAATAGGTAGTAGCAGTTAAAAATTTGTCCTCACAAAAATGCATACCAGCTTTGAACCCATAGGATCACCTCCACTTGCCTGTAGTGGTGTGACATTTCATAACACAGCTTTGTTTGACTTTTCCACCTTCCTTGTTTCACCACTCATTTTCCTCACTCTGACTCACTAGAACCATTTGCCAAATGAACTACTCATGCAGAAAGTGTTGTATCACAGTCTCTTTTATGGGAACTCAGACTAAGATAACCAGCAATAATTATGTATATTTTATAAAATATAAGTAGGTGCTATGTCAAAATGTGTTAAAGATTTTAAACTTATTCATAAGTGAAAGCTATTAAAAGTAAGTGTTCCAGGGGAGCCTGGGAAAATGGCAGAGTAAGAGGACCCTAAGCCCACCTCATCCCATGGATACAACTAGTTAACACTCGCATCAGTATAAATAACCCAGAAAATTACCTGAAGACTGGCAGAACAAACTCCACAACTAAAAGTAGAGAAGAGGCCACATCAAAGAGGGTAAGAAGGATAGAGAATTGTGCGGAGCTAAACAGACCATAGTCATCTGTGATGGGAGAGAGTCACAGGCACAGAGAAGGGGATAAACAGACTGACACACCAGGGGACACACACAGGGAAGACAAATCTCCATAACATTTGGCTTTGAAAGGGAAAGGGGCCAAATTTTCATGACTTCTTAAAACCAACAGGATTTAAAACCTGGAATTTTAAAAATCAGCAGACTCAGCTCTGGGAGAGTCTAGAGGACAAGAGGAAGCTGAGCCCCAACCTTAATGAGACAGCAGGACACATAACCCACAGAGATACAGCCTAAAAACAGCAGTTTGAAAAACACCTGGGACATACAGGAGGAAGAGTAGTTTACTCATTCCAGAGCATATTTGAGAGGGGTAGAGATCACAGGAAGGCCTATCCAGGAAAAAAGTAGCTGGCAGGCACCATCTCCCACCCCTGCCTGCCAGCATAAACACATGACTACTTGTGGGAACCCGAGCAGTACGGGAATTCACTACCGAACTTGCTAAAAATATGCCCCGCCCACCGACCGTCAGCTTCCACTTATCTGCCCTTCCTAGTCCTGCTCACCTCAGTCCCACCACTGTGGGTCCCCTCATCCAAATCACCAGTACAAACCTTGCCAACACCATGTCTCCTGACCCATGCATTTTGCAGGGCCTTGGTTCCAGTGGCAGCAGTGAGGGCAGCAGAAGCCAGTCCGGCAAAAGACCAATGGGCAACTTGTTGAAATTGTATGCGCCAAGCACATGGGCTGTGCAGACCTGCCCAGGCCAGCCCTGGTCCTGGGAGCCACAGTGGAAGATATTTTGTAAGTAGACCAGCAGGCACCATGCTAAACTTAGTCTGGCTTAGTCCTAGCAGCAGCAGCACGAATCCTTCAATACACCCTCAGCTGCAGCCCATCCAAAGCTGTACCATAAGACTGGCAGTGTGTAAGCAGCTCCAACAGGGACCAGCACTACTCTAAAGTGACTCTTGCCCAGGGAAGAAGGAAAGATAACTACACACATCAGTCACACTGTAGCCCCAGTTAGTAGTGGGAAGGAGGTAGACAGCTGGTCTGAATGAAGGTGCCACCCACCAATGAAAACTTCTCAGAGAACAAAACAGGGAAAGTGCCCTGCAGTTTGGTAGTATTGCATCTCTGGCAAAAGCCTAGTCTGACTCAACTCAAACCCAAGATGCCCCCCCGACTGGTCCATTTACATGACAGGGACCAAATACTGCCCACATAGACAAAGAGAGCAACTACAACTGACTAGATGGAAGGAAAAAGCAGCCAAGATACAATAATAGGATAAACAAAACACATAGAAGACACTGGTGTGGTGTCAAGTTCTAGTGACCAGGTGACACTGCACTGCAGGGCACTACAAGACCTCATCTTTGTAAGGCAATTACTTTCAAAAGCAAGAGATATAGCTGACTTTCTTAATACAGAGAAACAGACAAATAGATTTAGACAAAAGAGACAGAGGAATATGTCCCAAACGAAAGAACAGGACAAAACCACAGAAAAAGACGTACATGAAATGGAGATAAGTATTATTCCTGAGAGCGAATTTAAAGTACTGATCATAAAGTTACTCACTGAACTTGAGAAAAGAGTGGAAGACATCAGTGAGACCCTTAAACATAAACATAAACAAGAAGCATTCAGAGATGAACACAATAAATGAAATTAAAAATATAATAGATGGAATAAATAACAGGCTAGAGGAAGCAGAGGAACAAATTAGCAACCTGGAGGACAGAGTAATAGAAAGTAATCAAGTAGCTGGTGAGAAAAAATATATGTAAAATGAGACTAGATTTAAGGAACTCAAGAAATCTATCAATTATAATAACATTTGCATTATAAGGATTTCAGAAAAATAAGAGAGAGAGAGAAGGGAGCAGAAAATTTATTTGAAGAAGTAATAGCTGAAAACTTCCATAATCTGGGGAAGGAAACAGATATCCAGATCCAGGAGACATAGCTCTCCCAACAAAATCAACCCGAGGAGGACCACAAGACACATAGTAATTAAAGTGGCAAAAAGTAATGATAAAGAAAGAATTTTAAAAGCAGCAAGAAAAGATAAGTTATATGAAAAGGAAGCCCCGTAGACTACTGGTGGATTTTTCAGCAGAAATTTTGCAGGCCAGAAGAAAGTGGCATGATATATTCAAGGTGCTGAAAGAAAAAAATCTCCAGTAAAGAATACTCTATCCAGCAAGACTATCATTCAGAATAGAAGGAGAGATAAAGAGTTTCCCAGGCAAACAAAAGTTAAAGGAAATCACAACCACTAAACAGCCCTAAAGAAATGTTAAAGGGGATTCTTTGGGGGGAAAGGAAAAACCATAAGTAAGCATAAGAAAAATAGGAAGGAGAAAAGCACTAAAAATAAGTACATCTGTAAAAATTGGTCAAGAGTTTCCCAAAATAAAAGGATGTAAAGTATGACAACATATACCTAAAGCATGGAGGGAAGAGGAATAAAGAATGTTTAGGGGGTCCTGAATGGCTCAGTGAGTTAAGCGTCTGACTCTTGATTTTGGTCAGGTCATGGGCTCAGGGTTGTGAGATTGAACCCCACATTAGGCTCCACACTGAGCATGGAGCCCGATTAAGAGTCTTTATCTCCCTCTCCCTCTGCCTCTCCCTCTCCCCACTCTTTTCACATCTCTTAAAAAAAAAAAAAGAATGAGTTCAAACTTAAGTGACCATTAACTTAATATAGACTGCTATATTTAGAATATGTTATATACAAACCTAACGGTAACCACAAACCAAAAACCAGTAATAGATATACAAAATAAGGAGAAAGGAATCCAAGTATATCACTGAAGCAAGCCAGGAAACTGTGAGAGAAAAGAGCAAGAGAAGAAAGGATCAGAAAACTACAAAAACAACCACAAAAAATTAACAAAATGCCAAAAAATATATAACTATAGATAATTATTGGAATGTAAATAGACTAAGCACTCCAATCAAAAGACACAGGGTGATGGAATGGATTAAAGAAAAACAAGGATCATGTATGTATTGCCTACAAGAGACACAATCTGCAGGTGCAGATTGAAGTGAAGAAGGATGGAGAAACATTTCTCATGCGGATGGTTGTCAAAACAAAACTGGGGTACCAATACTTAGACAAACTACTTTAAAACAAAGACTGTAACAAGTGACAAAGAAGGCCACTGCATAATAATAAAGGGAACTATCCAACAAGAAGATATAACAATTGTAGGGGCGCCTGGGTGGCTCAGTGGGTTAAAGCCTCTGCTTTCGGCTCAGGTCATGATCTCAGGATCCTGGGATCAAGCCCTGCATCGGGCTCTCTGCTCAGCAGGGAGCCTGCTTCCCCCTCTCTCTCTGCCTCCCGCTCTGCCTACTTGTGATCTCACTCTCTCTCTCTGTCAAATAAATAAATAAATAAAATCTTTTAAAAAAAAAAGATATAACAATTGTAAATACTTATTCACCGAACGTGGGAGCACCCAAATATATAAAACATTTAATATTGAATATTAAGGAACTAATCAATAGTAACATAATAACTGTAGGGGATTTTAATACCACACCTACATTGATGGACAGATCATCCAAACAAAATCAACAAGGAAACAATGACTTTGAAAAACACACTAAACTAGATGAATTTAAGAGATATATTCAGAATACTCCATCTTAAACAGCAGAATATACATTCTATTGAAGTGAACATGGAACATTCTCCAGAATACATATATTAGGCCAGAAAAAAAAATCCTCAACAAATTCAAAAAGATTGAAGTCATACCATGCATCTTTTCTGACCACAACACCATAAAACTAGAAATCAACCACAAAAAAATCTGAAAAAAATACAAAGGCATGAAGGTTAAATAACATGCTACTCAACAACGAATAGATTAACCAAGAAATCAAAGAAGAAATAAAAAATTACATGGAGAGAAATGAAAATGAAAACACAATGATCCAAAATGTTTCTAAGCAAAAGTGGTTCTAAGAGGGAAGTTTATAGCACTATACACATACTTCAAGAAGCAAGGAAAATCTCAAACAACCTAACTTTACACCTGAAGCAGCCAGAAAAAGAACATACAAGTCCAAAACCAGCAGAAAGAAGGAAATAATAAAGATTAGAGCAGAAATAAATTATATAGAAACTGAAAAAAAACAATAAAACTGATCAATGAAACCAGGAACTGATGTTTGAAAAGATCAACAAAACTGATAAACCTCTAACCACAGTCATTCAAGAAAAGAGAGAGGACTCAAATAAACAAAATCAGAAAAGAAAAAGGAGAAATAACAACTGACACCACAGAGATACAAAGCATTATAAGAGAATACCATGAAAAATTATATGCCAACAAATTGAACAACCTAAAAGAAATGAATAAATTCTTAAAAATATATAACCTACCAAAACTAAAGGAGGAAGAAATAGAAAATTACCAGCAAGGAAGTTGAATCAGTAATCAAACAAACTCTAAACAAGCAAAAGTCCAGGACCAGACAGCTTCATGGGTGAGTTGTACCAAACATTTAAAGAAGAGTTAATACCTATTCTTCTCAAATTATTCTAAAAATAGAACACAAAGGAACACTTCCAAATACACTCTTTGAGGTCAGCATTACCCTGATACCAAAAACAGATAAAGACACCACAAAGAACGAGAACTACAGGCCAACATCTCTGATGAACATAGATGTAAAAATCCTCAACAAAATATTGGCAAACTGAATCCAACAATACATTAAAAAAAAATCATTCACCATGATCAAATAGGATTTATTCCAAGGATGCAAAGGTAGTTCAATACGCACAAATCAAGCAACATGATACATCATATCAATAAAAGAAAGGATGAAAACCCTATGAGCACTCCAACTGATGCAGAAAAAACAATTTGACAAAGTACAACATCCATCCATGATAAAAACCCTCAACAAAGTAGGTGTGTGGGCAACATACCTCAAAATATTAAAGGCTTTATATGAAAAACCCATAGGTAACATCATACTCAGTGGTGAAAACTGAGAGGTTTTCTCCTAAGTTTAGGAACAAGACCAAGATGTCCACTCTCACCACTTTTATTCAACATAGTACTGTGATTACTAGTCACAGGAATCAGACAACAAAAAGAAATAAAAGGCATTCAGATTGGTAGGAAGAAGTAAAACGTTCACTATTTGCAGACGACATGATACTATATATAGGAAACCCTAAAACCGCCACCAAAAGCTACTGGATTTGATCAATGAATTCAGTAAATAAATATACAGAAATCTGTTGCATTTCTATACATTACTAATGAAGCAGCAGAAAGAAAAATTAAGAAAACAATCCCCTTTACAATAACACCAAAAATAATAATATATCTAAGAAGAGTGCCTGGGTGGCTCAGTCATTAAGTGTCTGCCTTCAGCTCAGCTCATGACCCCAGCGTCCTGGGATCTAGCTCCATATTGGGCTCCCTGCTCGGCAGGAGGTCTGCTTCTCCCTCTCCAACTCCCCTGTGCTTGTGTTCCCTCTCTCGCTCTCTCTCTCTATCATAAATCAATAAAATCTAAAAATATATATATATATACACACATATATATATGTGTATATATGTATATATGTGTATATATATATATATATATATATATATATATATATATATCTAAGAATAAACTGAACCAAAGACGTGAAAGACCTGTACTCTAAAAACTATAATACATCAATAAAGGAAATTGAAGATGACACATGGAGCACTGGGTGTTATACGAAAACAATGAATCATGGAACGCTACATCAAAAACTAATGATGTACTGTATGGCGACTAACATAACACAATAAAAAACCCCTGCACATTCACAAAAAAATAAAAATTAAAAAAAGAACAGAGAAACCAACTTGAAGGGAAGGCATTGCAAAATTCAGGCCAAATTAGGGCCCCTGGGTGGCTCAGTAGGTTAAAGCCTCTGCCTTTGGCTCAGGTCACGATCTCAGGGTCCTGGGATCGAGCCCCGCATCAGGCTCTCTGCTCAGCAGGGAGCCTGCTTCCCCCTCTCCTTCTGCCTGCCTCTCTGCCTACTTGTGATCTCTTTCTCTCTGTCAAATAAATAAAATCTTAAAAAAAATTCAGACCAAATCGAACATTGAAATTAATAATAGTAATAATGGATTGTAACCCAATGAATAAATTAAGAAGTTGTGAGTTCAAATGGATTTAAATAAATCAATGAATAAATAAAAAAAATGAAGATGACATAAACTAATGGAAAGACATTCCATGCTCATGAATTGAAAGAACAAATATTGTTAAAATATCTATACTACCCAAAGCAATCTATACATTTGATGCAATCACTATCAAAATACCGCCATTTTTCACAGAACTAGAACAATCTTCAAATTTGTAGAGAACCACAAAACACCCTGGAATAGCCAAAGCAGTCTTGACAAAGAAAAACAAAACTAGAGCCATCAT
Source organism: Potos flavus (assembly GCA_028534135.1). Taxonomy (NCBI): domain Eukaryota; kingdom Metazoa; phylum Chordata; class Mammalia; order Carnivora; family Procyonidae; genus Potos; species Potos flavus. The sequence goes on along the minus strand of CM052901.1, from coordinate 36,114,256 downwards.
AATTCCAGGTTTCAAGTTATATGACAAAGCTGTAGTAATCAAAACAGTATGGTACTGGTACAAAAATAGGCATAGAGATCAATATAACAGAATAGAAAATCCAGAAATAAGCCTACAATTATATGGTCAGTTAATCTTTGACAAAGGAAGCAAGAATATACAATGGGAAAAAGACAGTCTCTTCAACAAATAGTGTTGGGAAAACTGTACAGCTACATGTAAAATAATGAAATTGGATCATTTTCTTACACCACACACAAAAATAAATTCAAAATGGTTTAGAGACCTGAGTGTGAGACCTGAAACCATAAAAATCTTAGACGAGAGATCAAGCAGTAATTTCTCTGACATCAGCCATAGCAACTTTTTTCTAGATAGGTTCCCTGAGGTAAGGGAAATAAAAGCAAAAATAAATTATTGGGACTACATCCAAATAAAAAGTTTCTGTACAGCAAAAGAAACAATCAACAAAACTAAAAGGCAATCTACTGAATGGGAGAAGATATTTACAAATGACATATCTGATAAAGGGTTAGCATCCAAAATATATAAAGAACTTATACAACTCAACACCAAAAAACAAACAAACAAAACAAAACCCACAAATAATCCAATTTAAAAATGGGCAGAAGACATGAATATTTTTCCAAAGAAGATATCCAGATGGACAATAGACACATAAAAGATGCTCACCATCACTTATCATCAGGAAAACGAAAATCAAAATGACAATGTGTTATCAGCTCGCACCTGTCAGAATGGCTAAAATAAAAAAACTCAAGAAACAACAAGTTTTGGCAAGGATATGGAGAATAAGGAACCCTCTTGCACTGTCAGTGGGAATGCAAACTGGTGCAGCCACTATGGAAAACAGTATTGAAGTTCCTCAAAAATTTAAAAATAGAACTACCCTATGATCCAGCAATTGCACTACTGGGTATTTACCCAAAAAATACAAAACACTACTTCAAAGGGATACATGCATCCCTATGTTTATAGCAGCATTATTTATAATATAGAGGCAGTCCAAGTGTCCATCAATAGATAAATGGATAAAGAAGTGGTATATATACACAATGGAATATTATTCAGCCATAAAAAGAATGAAATCTTGCCATTTGCAACGACATGGATGGAGCTAAAGTGTATAATGCTAAGCAAAATAAGTTAGTCAGTGAAAACAAATATCGTATGATTTAACTCATGTTGAATTTAAGAACCAAAATAACCAAGCAAAGGAAAAAAATACAGAGACAAACCAAGAAACAGACTCTTAACTATAGAGAACAAAATGATGGCTACAAAAGGGGAGATGGGATGGGTGAATCGGTGAAATAGGTGACAGGGTTTAAGGAGTGTGCTTGCTATGAAGAGCACTGGGTTATGTATGGAATTGCTGATTCACTATATTGTACATCTGAAACTAATATAACACTGTTAACTGTACTGGAATTAAAATGAAAACTTAATAAATATATAATAAAATAAACAGGTGAGGGGGATCAAGTATTCATTTACCATGATTAGCACTGAGTAATGTATATAATCTAGAATCGGGGGTGCGTCGGGCTCAATCCATTCATTAAGCATCTCACTCTTGATTTCTGCTCAGGTCATGATCTCAGGTTCGTCAGATAGATCCCCACATTGAGCTCATGCACTGGGCATGGAGCCTGCTTAAGATTCTCTCTCTGCCCTGCCTTCTGTCCCTCCCCCTTCCCTCTCTTAAAAAAAGAATTGTCGAATCAGTATATTGTATATCTGAAATTAATAAAATGATGTATGTTAATTACACTTGAATAAAAATAATAAAGTTATACTATTTTTAAAAATTAGAACTAGTCAACAATTCAGCAATCACACTACAAGGTATAGAATATGAAAACACTAATTTGAAGGGACATATTACCCTATGTTTATTGATTGCAGCGTTATTACAATCTTACAATAGACAAACAATAGAAGCAGCCCATATCCATCAATAAATAAATAGATAAAGAAGTTATTGGAATGGAATATTATTCAGCTGTAAAATGGAATGGAATCTTGCCATTTGTACCAGCATGGATGGATCTAGAGAGTATAATGCTGAGCAAAATAAGCCAGTCAGAGAAAGACAAAGACTATATGATTTCATTCATACATCAAATTTAAGAAAGAAAATAAATGAACAAAGGAACAAAGAGACAAACCAAAATACAAATTCTTAACTATAGAAATCAGATGGTTACCAGGGGGAAGGTGGGTGGGGGGATTGGTGAAACAGGTGAGAGAGATTCAACATATAGATGTACAATTGACTTTTGATTGTTGATCCTTTATCCTGTGACCTTGTTGATCTGACTGATTAGTTCTAGGTGGTTTTCACAGACCTACACAATTCCTTTATATGAATAAGTGATAACAGCTATTATGGCATAGGATTAAAAATGTATGCTCATGAAAGAGTCTAGAAACTGTCACTAGACAAAACCCACATGCACTAAGTATCATCATACCAAAATCATGAGGCTCAGAGTATAAATGGAAATTAAGAGGATTTAAATATACTGGTAGTAAAGATAGGCACCTCAGGTAAAACATAATGATTGGGGCTGTTAATCATGGCCAATTTCTAAACTTAGAAGATAGCCATGTTTCAAATGACATCCTCTGATAGAAGAAACTGTATTCATGAGTGGATCTTCATGAGTGTTTAAACAATATGATTCTATAATTGACCTCTTAAACAGAGATTTCTCTCAGTGAATTTATGATTAGACTTTATCATCTAAACAAGTTGCATACAATGAGTGGCAATACTGAAGCCAAGATTTTGTTCATGTACCCTCTTTTCACCAAATGCTGTTCAATTGTAGCTATGGTCTTTGGCAACATCATGTACTGTGTTCTTGGAACATGATTTTCCGTGGGATAATTGCCTTACTAATCTGGAAGTTGCTTCTGCTTTCTCTTCATACCCATGATGTGCTCCCTAGAATGACAGCTTCAGGACAACAGGGATTTTTGTCTAGCTTATTTCTGGTCCATATCTAGTACCTTGAGCAGTGCCTGGCACGTAAGAGATGTTGAATGTTATATGAATTGAATGAAAGGGTAGTATGGAAATCAAATCTCTTGAGACCTGCTCTTTCTTTGTATTTTTTAAAAAAGTGAACCCCATGAGAAATTTGTCACTCAACTCCTATGATTTCTGAGGCCTTACAAATTGGGAGGTTTAGTCAGTGTACAAACAGTTATGCAAGATGAGTAAATCCTACAGATATATAGTACAGCATAGTGTCTGTAGTTAATAATAATATACTGTATACTTAAAATTTTACTAAAATATTAGAGCTTATGTTGTGTCTTCATCACAAAAAATAATAATTAAATAAAGAGGATAGATCAAACTTTTGAAAAATCCCCAATCGATGATCTGTTACCTCATTAAGAAATTAGAAAAAGAAGAGCAAATTATACCTACAGCAACAGGAAGAATAATCAAATAATCAAAATAAGAGTAGAAGTCAATAAACTGAAAAGCAGAATGTCAATAAAGAAAATGAATGAAAACACAAGTTGACTTTTTAAAAAGTAAAAAAAATAAATAAAATGGTAGTAACTTCTTGCTAGATATGTCTCCTGAGCCAAGGGAAACAAAAGCAAAAAATAAACTACTGGGACTACATCAAAATAAAAAGCTTCTGTACAGTGAAGGAAATAATCATCAAAACTAAATGGCAACCTATGGGAAGGGAGAGGATATTTGCAAATCACATATCTGATAAAGGGTTGGTATCCAAAATATGTAAAGAGCTTATAAAACTCAATGCCCAAAACACATAATCTAGTTAAAAAATGGGCAGAAGACATGAGCAGGCATTTTTCCAAAGAAGACATATAGACAGCCATCAGACACATGAAAAGATGCTCAACATCACTCATTATCAGGGAAATGCAAATCAAGAAAATGTGGAGAAAGGAGAAGCCTCTTATACTGTTGGTGGGAGTGCTCTGGAAAACGGTATGGAGTTTCTTCAAAAAGTTAAAAATAGAAATACCTTACCATCCAGCAATTGCACTACTAGGTATTTCACAAGGATACAAAAATACTAATTTGAAGGGATTACATTCACCCTGATGTTTATAGCAGCATTATGTACCATAGCCAAATTATGGAAACAACCCAAGTATCCATGGACTGATGAGTAGATAAAGAAAAGAAGGTATATATAAACAATGGGATATTAGTCAGCCATCAAAAAGAATGAAATCTTGCCACTTGCAATGACATGAATGGATCTATAGAGTATAATGCTAAGCAAAATAAGTCAGAAAAAGACAAATACCACACGATTTCACTCATATGTGGACTTTAAGAAACAAAACAAACAAGCCAAGAAAGAGAGAGTGAGAGAGAAACAAAAAAATAGACCCTTTTAACAATATTTTTATGAAGTAATTTATTTTTCTCCATTTTTGTACAACTTTTTTTATTTGGCTATATAAAAATCATTAAATAATGATTTTAAAATATATTAAATAATTTTTGCATATCATAGGCAAAGAAAGAACTTTAAAATTTACTTGCTTTATAGCAATATAATTATATGAGAAATATATATTATAATATATATTATAATATAACCATATATACTTTTAATAACTTCTTTTTTCACAAAAGAAAATGAGCAGGAGGGGCAGAGGGAGAGGGAGAGAGAATCTCAAGCAGACTCACTGATCACTGTGGAGCCTAAGGTGGGGCTCAGTCTCAGGACTCTGAGATCATGACCTGAATTGAAATCAAGAGTCGGATGACCAACTGACTGTGCCACCCAGATGCCCTTAGAAAACACATAATTAAGGGAAAAGGTAGGAAAAAACAATCCCTCATAATCCCACAGCAGCTACAGATATATTGGTGATCGTTCTATCAGCCTTTCTTCTTCTATCATACATACATGTAGCTCTCTCTCTCTCTTTCTTTGGGCATGTGTGTGTGTATATATATATATCTACACACCACGTATATATGTGCTTTTTACAAAAATGGGCCATATAACCAGGAAATGACAGATGTTGGCGAGGATGTGGAGAAAGGGGAGACCTCCTACATTGTTGGTGGGAATGCAAGCTGATGCAACCAATCTGGAAAATAGTATGGAGTTTCCTCAAAATGTTAAAAATAGAGCTACACTACAACACAGCAATTGCACTACTGGGTATTTACACCAAAGATACAAATGTAGTGATCCGAAAGGGCACCTGCACCCCAATGTTTATAGCAGCAATGTCCACAATAGCCAAACTATGGAAAGAGCCTAGATGTCCATCAACAGATGAATGAATAAGGAAGATGTGGTGTATATATATATATATATATATATATATATATATATATACAATGAAATATTATGCAGCCATCAAAAATGAAATCTTGCCATTTGCAATGACATGGATGGAACGAGAGTGTATTATGCTAACTGAAATAACTCAATCAGAGAAAGACAATTATCATATGATCTCACTGATATGTGGAATTTAAGAAACAAGGCAAAGTATCATAGGGCAGAGAGGAAAAAATGAAACAAGATGAAACCAGAAAAGGAGACAAACCATAAGAGACTCTTAATCTTAGGAAACAAACTGAGGGTTGCTGGAGGGGAAGGGGTCAGGGGGATGGGGTAACTGGGTGATGGACATTGGGGAGGGTATGTGTTGTAATGAACACTGGGTATTATGTAAGACTGAGGAATCACAGACCTGTACCCCTGAAACAAATAATATATGTTAATAAAAAAATAAAATAAAGAAAATAAATGGACCCACATAATGTATGAAAAAAATGAAAAAATAAAGATATAGGAAGATAATCAATATAGCTTAAATGAGAAATGCAAGTCAAAAAATTTACTCTTAACTATAGAGAATAAACTGATGGTTACCAGAAGGGAGAGGGTGGGGGATGAGTGAAATAGGTGATGGGAATTAAGGAGGGCACTTGTGATGAGCACCGGGTTGTATGTAAGTGTTTAATTACTAAATTGTACACTTGAAACTAATATTAGACTGTATGTTAACTAACTGGAATTTAAATAAAAACTAAAAAAAATGATAGCACTTCAGCTTCACTAATCAAGGAAAAAAGAGAAAAGAAATGAATTATCAATTATCAGAAATTAAAGGTAAGACATCACTACAGATACTGTAAGCATTAAAAATATAATAAGGAAATAACATGAACAAGTTTATACAATTAAATTGAGCAGCATAAATAATATACACTCACTGCCTGAAAGAAACTACCAGAGGTTGCTCAAAAAGGAATCTACAGCCTTAAGAGTTCTATATGTATTGAAGAAATTATATTCATAGCTAAAATTGTTCCAATAATGAAAACTCCAGATCCAGATGTCTTCACAGGGGAATTCTATAAAATATTTAAAGTATAAATATTATTAGTTTTACACAAACACTTCTATAAAATAGAAAGTAAAGAGTCATTTCACACTCATTTTATAAAAACAATGTTTTACTGAAGGCATAAACAGACAAAAAAATTACAAAAAATGAAAAGTACAGACTAGTAACTGTCATTGATATAGATAAAACATCCTGAACAAAATATTAGCAAATTGAATTCAACAATAATAAAAGGATAAATATCACCAATAAGTGGGAACTACCTATGAACTCAAAATTGCTTAAACATTCAAAATCAATGCAATTCACCTATCAACACACAAAAGAAAAAGTGTGTTCTCAATCGATGCAGAAAAACCATTTGACAGCATTCAACATCTGTTTGTGATAAAACCATCCAACAACTTGTAATAAAAAGAAACCTCCTCAAATTGGTAAAGGGTACTCAACATCATATTTAATGGTGAATGACTGAATGCTTTCTCCCTAAGTTTGGGAATATTTGTTGTGTATCTGAAATTCAGATTTAACTAGGAATTCTATAATTTTATTTGCTAAATCTGGAAATCCTACCAAAATTTATCTTCTATGTGTAACTATAAAGTCTGGATATGTGTCTTGGTTTCCTTTTTCATTTTCTCCTCACTAAAAAAAATTTTGAAAATCTTCATTCAGTTTATATACAAATATATTTCTGGACTTGCCTGGCACATACTCCATAGATCCCAGGATGTTTGAGATGGGTTCTTTTTGCTTTTGAGTCCCTCAACTGACCACAGAGGCGTCCCTTCTATGCTTGTTAATAGAAAGCAGAGCTGTGTCCTACTACCGCTAAGTCTCTCTAATTTGAATAAACCTATATTAGAGGAAACTGTGTGTACTTACCTATTCTGATGATAAGTTGGTATGGTCATCATCAAATGTACCTAAATCTTATTTTTTTAAAGATTTTATTTATTTATTTGAGAGATAATGAGAGAGCAGGAGCAGGAAGAGGGGCAGAGAGAGAGGGAGATGCAGACTCCCCACTGAGCAGGGAGCCAAATGTGGGGTTCAATCTCAGGACCCCAGGATCATGACCTGAGCTTAAGACAGACACGTAACCAACTAGGCCACCCAGGTGCCCCTAAATCTTATTTTTAAATTAATCTTAACATAGTACATAAGAGAAACATTTGCCTATGAATGTATTGTCTATGAAAGTCTGTAGATTTTATCATTGCTTAGGAAACAGCATAATCCCTAAAGTAGCAGCCTCATATTTATCTTCTGTCCTGTATTCCCTTGTACCAAAAAACTATGGAGTTTTGTGTGTCTACTCTCATTCAAATTGTTTTTCATGGTACTTGGTATGACGAGTGATTTTTGAACAAATCCTGGATATTTTGACTATTAGGTTGGGAGATTCTTGATCTTATATCCCATTTCAATAGGTGGTCACCTTTTTTTAGATCTAGCTTGTAGTTTTGGGCTAACTTTTGTGACCTTTAGTTCAAATGGCAGTTTAGTGTTCAGAGCCCAGTTCAGTGCTATTCTGGCTGACTTTATTCTGGTTCTGCTAGTCTCCCTCTTGAACTCTTCAGGTGCCACCTGTGTGCCCAATACCATTGGGTGGGAGATCATTTATATTAGGCCTTGGTTGCTGATGCTGTGGCAAACTGATCCACCACTACTTCATTCATGGCTTGTGGAACAGGTCCCTGGCTAGTCCTTATGACTATGCTGCTGCTACTGAATAGGCCACCACTGCTTCTATTGTTAGGACTGGTGGGGCTCCTCACTAAGTCTTTGCTAGGTACACTTTTCCCAGATCCTTTAGACAGAAAGAGTAGATTTCTTGTTTTCCTTTGTTTTTTGTCTATGCCTGTGAAAGCTTCCAGATTGTAGACCTCTTTGGCACCCAATCAGGAATATATAAAAGATACGAAGAAAATACAATAGACTCACAGACACTACTGTGTCTTTCTTCAAGTCTTGAGTTCCCTGGCTTGTCACCTTCCTTCAACCTTCAGAGTCCTTTTACAACTGTCTGTTGAATTATTCCTGTGGTATTTAGAGAGAAGGAGAAAGGAAAGTTAGTCTATGTCATTTTTGTCCTGGAACTGGAGGTCAGTTTATCTTTCCTGGAATCATTTTTTTTCATACTACCATTTTCATAAACATTTGTCCAAAAATTTACCAGTGTCCTTAGCCCAGGAAGATCCTTAGTGGCTGTTTTCCCTAATACTATATCTGGAAGGTTAATATTTACTAAATTTTCTCCTCTCTGTGTCTTTCCAAATGTACCAAAAATCCTTGGACTTGGCCTCAATATATTCCTGTTATAATTAGGTATCTCCATTATCAACAAGGATCTTGGTGGAGGAAAAATCTCATTCTCAAATATTATTGCAGTTCTCCTTCTTTATTAGAGTCATCTCAATGTCCAGATTCTAACATTCTCTGCTTTATCTCATTCATGTATTCATTTAGTTTTAGGACTGTAATAAGTGAACCACTGAGCTATGGTGTAAGGTCATGATTTTGATGATAAACTTAAGATGCAATAGAAAGAATGTGGTAATTCTGTGAACCAGGTCATCTGGAGGTATTGACTGCCCTGGGTTTGGGGCGATGTGGATTTTGAAATCCCTTTCAGCACAAGCATTTGTTATTTCAAGTTCTAAGGTGATCCTAATGAGACATTGAAACCAGTTTTGCTGGATCTGACAGGAAATCCAGAATGATTCAGCATCCTTTATATCATCCATTTTAACTCCTTGTTTTAAAATCCTTTTATTTTACTCCAATGGTAAATTTTGGAGGAATTGCTGATCTCTTCACTGCATTGATTCCGAGGAGGAATTTGTACTTCATAGCTTCCTTGGTAAGCTAATGTAAAGCTGATTGTTATGCTGATACTCTGGTTTCTATGACAACTGGAATGTGCTATCTAATGGTCAGAGGGAGAAACAGTTAGGAAGGATATTCGTAGGCAGAAAGAATGGCATACACGCATCCAAAACAGGCCTAGTGGGGAGTCTACCATCAAAATGACTGTGATTATGTGTCTTTGCGTGTGCCTTTGAGGGAGTGAGTTATTTCATTGGAGAACTTGGGTCTGATCTCCCCTGTAATTTGACAGAGACTGTCAGCCCCTCCTGAGGACAGTGGTGAAGAGCTGAGTCACCAGTATTTATTTAATTCCCTTGTCTCAGTCCCCTAAAATAGCCTGACACCTGTGCAGAGAGAGCCAATTTAACCTTTGATTCTTTCATTTGGATTCTGTTAGTGGACATAGAATAAAATGTGGAAATCCAATAGAGGGTTATATTAATTTTATGATTTTAAAAAATTTATGTAATATTTTAAAAGTTAACATTATGTATTAAAAATCCCCCTAACAAAATGGGTATACCTTAGGAAAAAAATTGAATTCTTGTAAAGATCTAAATTTTCCTTAAGTTGTCCTTTATATTCAATACCAAAATAATTATCAGAAGTTCCTTTAATTACACAAAGGAATTTATAAAATTAATCTAGTGTTAGGTGCCAGAATAGCCAAAATATTTTTATTAAATCAAATCATTACAAATTTTTCTTTTAGTACAGTGAAGTTTCCTTACTTGTTATTTTTAGGAAATACTCCATTCAATTGCCTCTAAATTTCCACAGGTACATAGTACAAGATGTTCTAATGGGTTAGAATTTTGGTGATGTGAATTTTGGATAAAAGTGAAAGAAAAATTTCAGTCTATGGATGTTAGTGTTCATAGGAGTCATTTTAAGAAACGTACACTTATTAAAGAGGGGGAGGTCGAAAGGAGTGATGAACCATGAGAGACTGTGGACTCCAAGAAACAAACTGAGGGTTTTAGAGGGGAGAAGGGTGGGGGCACGGGTGAGCCTGATGGTGAGTATTAAGGAGGGCACTTATTGCATGGAGCACTGGGTATTATACATAAACAATAAATCTTGGAACACTACATCAAAAGCTAATGATGTATGGTGACTAACATAATACAATAAAAAAAGAAATGTGCACTTATTAGGGCACCTGGGTGATTCAGTCAGTTAAGTGCCAACTCTTGATTTCAGCTCAGGTCATGATCTCAGTGTTGTGAGAGGGAGCCCTGTGACAAGCTCCACACCCAGTGCGGAGCTTAAGATTCTCTCTCTCCATATCCCTCTGCCCCTGCCCTGTCTAAAAAAAAGAAATGTGCACTTTTTAAGAAAGAACTCCATGTGAAGTTTTCTTTTCCTTGAGGTATATGTCAATCAATCACCTGGTAAACAGTTATCAGAGTATAGCTTCCAAAATACTTTCTATAGAGCATGACTATCAATAGATAACTAAAAATGTTGGATTAGCAATTTTATTTCAACCTAAGAGTAATTATGGAAAAGGAATCATTTTTTAAAAAGCATAGGAAACTCATAATTTGGACATTTTGTTACTGTAAAAATTTTTATTTTATTGTAATAAGAACACTTAAAATGAAATCTACCCTCATAACAAAATGTTTAAGTGCACATTATTGTTGACTATAGGTATAATATTATATGGCAGATCTCTGAAGCTTTTGCATCGTACTTAAACTTGATGCTTGTTGACTAATAACTTGCCATTTTCCTCTCCTCCCAGACCCTGGAACCACTGTTTTACTCTTTGATTCTATAAATTTGACTATTTTAGATAGTTAATGTGGGTAGAATTATGCCGTATGTGGTTGTTTTTTTTTTGTTTGTTTGTTTTTTGTGACTGGCTTTTTCCATTAAGCATAATGTTCTCAAGGTTCATTCATATTTTCACACATTGTAGAATTTCCTTCTTTTACAAAGCAGAATAATATTCCATTTATCTGTATATCACATTTTCTCTATTCATCCAGCTGTTGATGGACACATAAGTTGTTTCCACATCTTGGTTATTGTGAATAGTGCTGCAATGAACATGGGAGTACTAATATCTCTTCAAGATTCTGATTCAATTCTTTTGGATACATATCCAGAATGAAATTACTACATTATATATTCCTGTACTTAATTTTCTGAGGAACATCATACTGGTTTCCCTAGTGGCTGCAATGTTTTGCATACTCGCCAACAATGTGCAAGGATTCCAGTTTCTCCACAGCCTCACCAAAATTTATTAACTTTTTAAAAAATTTTTAAAGATTTTATTTATTTGACAGAGAGGGGAGGGAGTGGCAGGCAGAGGGAGAGGGAGAAGCAGGCTCCTTGCTGAGAGCCCAAAGTGCAGCTGGATCCCAGGACCCTGGGATCATGACCTGAGCCAAAGACAGACACTTAACTGACTGAGCCACTCAGATTCCCCTTATTTTTTTTTTTTTAATAATAGCCAACCTGACAGGTGTGAAGTGACATCTCATTGCAGTTTTTATGACTATACACATTGAACATCTTTTCTTATATCTGCTCTTATCTATGTCTTCCTTGGAGAAATGTCTATTCAGTTTCTTAGCCCATTTTTTTTAAAGATTTTATTTATTTATTTGACAGAGAGATCACAAGTAGGCAGAGAGGCAGGCAGAGAGAGAGGGGGAAGCAGGCTCCCCGCTGAGCAGAGAGCCCGATGCGGGGCTCAATCCCAGGACCCTGAGATCATGACCTGAGCCAAAGGCAGAGGCTTTAACCCACTGAGCCACCCAGGCGCCCCTCTTAGCCCATTTTTAAGTGAGTTGTTAGGGTTTGGTTTTTTGTTTTTTGTTCAAGTTTGCTTTGTACAAGGAGTTTCTTGTATATATTGAAGGTTAACCTCATCAGATATATGGTTTGCACATATTTTCTCATTCCACAGGTTGTATTTTCCCTCTGTTAATTGCTTGTTTCCTTTGTGATGCAGAAGCCTTTTAATTTGATGTAGGCCTACAAGTTTATTTTTGGTTTTGTTGCATGTTTGATGTCAAATCCATAAAATCATTGCCAAAATCAACATCATGAAGCTTTTTCCCTGTGTTTTATTCTAGCATTTTTACACTTCCAGGTCATATGTCCAGGTCATAAGTCTTTAATCCATTTTGAGTTGATTTTTTTGTGTATGGTGTAAGATAAAGGTCCAATTTTTTTTTTTGCATTTGAATATCCAGTTTTCCCATGACCATTTTTTGATGAGACTACCCTTACCCTAGTGAGTATTCTTCGTACCCTTGTCAGCTTATTTTTAACAGTTTATTTTAAGCTGATAACAACTTAACTTTAATCACGTACAAACACACCACACTTTAATTACCCCCTCACATTTTGTTACTGTTGTTACATCTCTTTCTTTGTATATCTTTTAACATATTTTTAAATTACAATTATTTTAATACTTTTGTCCTTTATCTTTAATACCAGAATTAAAAGTATTTTCCCCAACACCATTATAGTAATATACTATTCTTTATTCATGTAAATATTTACACTTCTCAACAGGTTTCTTGTGCAATTATATTCCTAGTTAGGATACTTTTGCTTCTATCTGAGCAACTCTCTGTAGCATTTCTTCTGAGGTGTGGCAAGTAATGATGGAATCCCCTAGGTTTTGTTTTTGGGGTTTTTTTGAGGGAGGAGTCTTTATCCTCCCCTTAATTTTTAAAGAACAGTGTTGCCAGTAAATTTTTCAGTTCAATTATTGTCTCCTTCAGATACATGAATTCTGTTTGGTACTTACTGATATTTTCTCCTTGTTGAAATTCTCACTTTGATCATGCATTGTTCTCTTGACCTTGATGAGTAATGTTATGACAGTTGATATGAATTCTCTGTCAATCTGTGTAAATTATTTATCTCAATTTTACTAGGGTTAGTTTCTGGAGATTTTTCTTTTTCCTTTGTTTGGAACATATTTTCCTGATTCTTCATTTTTCTTGACTTTATGTGTTGATATCTATGCATTAGCTAAAGCAGGCACCTCTCTCAGTTTTTTAGCTAATGCAGGCACCTCTCTCAGTTTTTTTGGACTAGTGGCACACAGGAGAGGATCACAGCTTGGCCAGAGATTCTGGACTCTCTAGCAACATTTTCTCTCCTCCAGGTGAGGCAGGCAGCTGTGTTTTTGTCTGTTTGCTTGGTGCTACACAAGGGGATGCTCTATGGCTTCTACTAGTCCAAACCACTATTCTCCCTCATGTAGCTAAACGGTGCTAGACCATTAGAGTTCCAACACTGGAAAGTCAGATGACATTTCTTTGGGCAGGCCTGGAATAGATGGAGTGTTGGATGCATGGATCAACTCCTTCCCTCTCAGGGGGAAGCTGAGAGCTGGGATTTTTCATCTGCTTACTCTATGCTGAGCAGTGGGAATGGAAGGATCTTTGGCATCTAACAATTCAAACCATCCTCTCCATTCTCTCCCAGGTGGCTAGACTGTGTCAGATTCCTCAGTGATCCAAGACTGGAAAGAAAAAAACAGTGCTCTGGGGAGCCCCTGAGGAAATGTTAGTGTGTGGAACAAATGAACCAACTTCTTCCTTCCCCTGGGAGAAGCTGAGAGCTAAATGGTCTTTTCCTGATCATATAGCACTGTGCCAGAGGCAGAGACTGAGATGAGGTGTCCTGAATCTGTCTGCTGACTTTAGTGAGCTTGGTTTCATGTTCATACAGGGTACAGGAGCATTTCATTTACATTCTGGGTTTATCAAAGAGAATTTGTCCTTGAAGTGTTGTCGAATTAGTGTGTTTGTGAGGAGAAGGAGGAGCCAAGACTTCTTACACCACCACTTTGCAGATGTAACTCCTGGGGATTTTATTTCTTGATAATCATTTAAAAATCTATGAATTTATGGGTCATGTATTGGCAAGATTGATATTTTCTCTTTATATTAATTTGATTTTGTATTTAAGCATTATAACAAATTCTAGAAGATCTAGATCAGAATAAATATTTGGGTATTTTAAAAGCTGAAAATTTCTGAGATCTGGGTGATACCTCAATAGGTTAGGAGTTGCTCAGTGCATGTACTAATGATCAAAGACAGCCAAGAAAGTAAGAAGGAAGGAAGGAAGGAAGGAAGGAAGGGAGGAAAGAAGGAAGAAAGAGATTTCTATGAGTACAGAAAATGAAATGAAATTACTAGAAGTTTATATACAAAGTTAATAATAGAGGATATATCGAGAGGGGACCACTAGGTGATGTGCCAGTTCATTTAGGTAGTTTTATGTTAAAGATTCCTCTATTATTTGTTTATATTAAGCATTTATCATTTTTATCATCATTTTTAGGATATGTGGGAAATACACCATCAACATGATACATATTTTCTAAGTAATATATAAATATGAACAATAAAATATATTGAAACCTGGTGTGGAACTAAAACAAATAGGCTTTTGGGATTTGAGCTAAGAGGATGGTGTAGTAGGAGGACCCTAGGCTTGCCTTGTCCCTCAAACACAGCTTGATAATTATCATATCATTCTTAATACCGAAGAAATTGACTTGAGGACTGACAACAAACTACATAATTAAATAAAGAGAAAATATCACATCAAGAAAGGCAGAAAGTGCAGAGACATGGTTTGGGGGAGAAACAGATTAGGTGCTGTTGAGGGCAGGGAGCCCTAGTCATGGAGAAAGACAGGAGAGAGTGGAGTGCACAGGGACATGCACAAAGAGAGTACTTCCCCAAAGCCTTTGGCTGTGAAAATGAGAGGGGCTGACTTTTGTGAGTTTTTGTTTTGTTTTGTTTTGTTTTGTTTTACAAGTAGCAGGGCATAAACATCAGAGTCTTAAAAGGCAGTGGGCTTGGCTGGAATAGAGCCCTGAGTGTGCTGCCCTACAATACTGGGGCAGACAGCAATATCTGAGGATCACCTAAAGAACAAAGGAAGACTGTTCACTCTTCTGGGAGAGAGCATCAGTGAGAGGTGGTATTCACAGAGATGCCTTTCCAGGCAAAAAAGAACCGGTGGGTACCATTTCCTTCCTCCACCCCTCAGCAAAGACACAGGGCACCTGCTGAGGGCGACTAACCCAGACTCTCCTTCTTTAGCCTGTTTTGTTCCAAATCCCATGCCCCTGTGCTCTGGTGTGACTTCCCTTCTTGGTCAGACCTGCATCTGTATCAGTGCAGTGAGACCTTGCCCCGGAACACCAGTACAGGCCCCCACCACAGCACGTCCTTAGCATCTGGAGTTTTAAAAGTCAGCAGTCTTGGCTGGGATAGAGCCCAAAGTGCATTGAGCTGCTCCAGGCAGGCAAGCAACCTGGACACAGACAGCATGAAAATAGTGATCTGAAAAATGCCTGGGACACAGGAGGGGAATTATTCACTCTTCTGAGAGTGTTTCCCTGAGAGCAACAAGCACAGAGACCCCTTTCTGGGGGCAAAGGAACTGGCTGGTGCCATTTCCCTCCCCTGCCCCTCCACATAAACCAAATTCTGTAAACAACACAGTTCCAACACTGGCTGCCTAACCAGCTTACATCAAGTCCCATCCCCCTGCACTCTGCTGGTAATGCTTTTCTCAGGCCAGTGTGCCTAAGGCCCAAGGCAGTGGGCCCCTTCCCCAGAAGACCAGTAGAAACCCATATACACACCATGTCTACCAACCATACAGTTCTGCAAGGCTTCAGTTCCAATGGAAATAGCATCAGGTCTCATTTAATAAGCAGACCAGAACACACCTACTTAAAACTTGCCATGCTCTTGATTAAGGTCCACTCTTCACTGTAGGCAAGGAGAGCCTCTGTAGACAACTGACCTGAGGGATAGAGCAGCCAAAACATAGCAGCAGAGCGCATGCAGCACACACCAGAGGCACTCCATGAAGCACCAGACGCTGGACAGTATATGGCCTCTTCTTCATAAAGCCATTACTCTCAGGAGCAAGAAACACAACAGGCTTTTCTAATGCACAGAAGACAGAGACCTAGACAAAATGCTAAGATGGAGGAATTCATCCCAAAAGAAAGAACAAGAAAAGGTCACAGCCAGAGATCTAATTGAAACAGATATAACCAATATGTCTGATGGAGAATTTAAAGTAAGAATTATAAGGGTGCTTGCTGTGCTTCAGAAAAGCATGGAAGATACCAAGGAGGCACTTACCACAGAAATAAAAGAGATTAAAAAATTAATCAGAAATGAAAAATGCGATAACTGAGATTCAAAACAGACTGGATATAATGACCACAAGGATGGAAGAAGCACAGGAATGAACAAGAGATACAGAAGATAGAATGATAAAAATAATGAAGCCGAACAAGAGAGAAAGAAAAATTATGGATCATGAGAATAGACTTAGGGAACTCAGTGATTCCATCAAAAGTAATAACATTTATATCATAGAAGTCCCAGAAGAAGAAGAGAAAGGAAAGGGGGTGGAAGATTTATTTGAGGTAATAATAACTGAAAACTTCCCTAATCTGGAGAAGGAAACAGACATCCAAATCCAGAAGGCACAGAGAACACCCATCAAAATCAACAAAAGCAGGCCAACAACAAGATACATTGTAGTTAAATTTTCAAACTATAGTAATAAAGAAGAAACCCTGAATGTAGCAAGACAAAAGAAGTTTGCAACTTACAAGGGAAGACCCGTAAGTCTAGCAGCAGATCTTTCCATGGAAATTTGGCAAGCCAATAGGCAGTGGTATGATATATTCAAAGCACTGAAAGAAAACAATCTGCAGCCAAGAATACTCTATCCAGCAAGGATAGCATTCAGAATAGAAGGAGAGATAAAAAGTTTCCTAGACAAATGAAAACTACAGGAGTCCATGACCACTAAACCATCCCTGCAAAAAAATATTGAAGCAGACACTTTGAGTGGGAAAGAAAGACCAAAAGTGACAAAGACAAGAAAGGAGCAGAGAAAATCGATGTACAGAAATTGGTTGCATTTCTATACACCAATAATGAAGCAGCAGAAAGAGATATCAAGGAATCAATACCACTTATAATTGCACCCAAAACCATAAGATACCTAGGAATAAACCTAACCAAGAGGTAAAAGATCTGTACCCTGAAAACTATAGAAAACTTAGGAAAGAAATTGAAGATGACACAAAGAAATGGAAAAACAGTCCATGCTCATGGATTGGAAAAACAAATATTGTTAAAATGTATATAGTACCCAAAGCAATCTACACATTTAATGCAATCTTTATCAAAATACCACCAGCATTTTTCACATAGCTAGAACAAACAATACTAAAACTTGTATGGAACTGCAAAAGACCCTGAATAGCCAAAGCAATCTTGAAAAAGAAAAGCAAAGGAGGAGGGATCATAGTACCGGACTTCAAGCAATATTACAAAGTTGTGGGGATCAACACAGTGTGGTACTGGCACAAAAACAGACACATAGATCAATGGAACAGAATAAAAAACCCAGAAATGAACCCACAACTATATGGTCAACTAAATTTTGACCAAGCAGGAAAGGATATCCAATGGAAAAAAGACAGTCTCTTCAACAAATGGTGTTGTTAAAACTGAACAGCAACATGCAAAAGAATGAAACTGGACCACTTTCTTACACCATACATAAAAATAAACTCCAAGTGGATTAAAGACCTAAATGTGAGACTGGAAACCATCAAAATCCTAGAGAACACAAGCAGCAACCTCTTTGATATCAGTGGTAGCATCTTCTTACCGGATACATTTCCTGAAGTAAGGGAAACAAAAGTAAAAAGAAACTATTGGGACCTCATCAAAATAAAAAGCTTCTGCACAGTGAAGAAAACAGCCAAACTGTGAAAGGAGCCGAGATGTCCTTCAACAGATAATGGATAAAGAAGATGTGGCTCATATATACAATGGAATATTACTCAACCATCAGAAAGGATGAATATCCACCATTTGCATCAACATGGATGAACTGGAGGGGCCTATGCTAAATGAAATAAGTCAAAGACAATTATCATATGGTTTGAGGACCACAGGGGAAGGGAGGGAAAACTGAGTGGGAAGAAATCATAGTGGGAGACAAACAACGAGAGACTCTAGACTCTGGGAAGCAAACTGAGGGTTACAGAGGGGAGGAAAGGGGAGATTACCGAGGGAGGGGCTAATAGGGTGATGGGTATGAAGGAGGGCACATGTTGTGATGAGCACTGTGTTATAAGCAACTAATGAATTGTTGAACACTACATCAAGAACTAATGATGTACTATATGTTGGCTAACTGAACATAATTAAAAAAAAACAAAAGGCAACCTACAGAATGGGAAAAGATATTTGGAAATGACATATCTGATAAATGATTAGTATCCAAAATATATAATGAACTCAATACCCAAAAAACAAATAATCCAATTAAAAAATGGACAGAAGGCATGAATATTTTTCCAAAGAAGACATACAGATGGCTAACAGACACATGAAAAGATGCTTATGATTGCTTATTATCAGGGAAATACAAATCAAAACTACAATGAGATATCACCTCACACCAGTCAGAATGGCCAAAATCAACAACACAAGAAGCAACAGGTGTTGTTGAGGATATGAAGAAATGGAAACTCTCTTGCACTTTTGTTGGGAATGCAAGCAGTTGCATCCACTCTGGAAAATATGGAGATTTCTTGAAAAGTTAAAAATAGAATTACCCTACAATCAAATAATTGCACTACTAGGTATTTACCTGAAGAATACAAAAATACTGATATGAAGGGATATCCCAACATCTAGAGCAACATTATATAGAAGGAAAGAGACAAAATGTCTATCAACTGATGAATGAATTAAGAAGATGTGAGATACACGCATGCACACACACACACACATACACAATGGAATATTACTCGGCCATAAAAAAGAATGAAATCTTGCCATTTGCAATGATGTGGATGGAACTAGAGAGTATTATCCTAAGCAAAATAAGTGAGTCATAGAAAGACAAAATACCATATG
Organism: Potos flavus; assembly: GCA_028534135.1. Taxonomy (NCBI): domain Eukaryota; kingdom Metazoa; phylum Chordata; class Mammalia; order Carnivora; family Procyonidae; genus Potos; species Potos flavus. The sequence goes on along the minus strand of CM052901.1, from coordinate 36,095,006 downwards.
ATTTCACTCATATGGGAAATTTAAAAAACAAAACAGATGAATACACGGGGAAAAAAATAGAGGCAAGCCAGGAAACATTCTTAACTATAGAGAACAAGCTGAGGGTTGCTGGAAGAAGGTTGGCAGGTGGATGGGTTAAATAGGTGATGGGAATTAAGGAGGGCATGTATTGCATGCAGCACTGGGTATAATACGCAAAAAATGAATCATGGAACACTACATCAAAAACTAATGATGTACTGTATGGTGACTAATATAACATAATAAAAAATTTTTTTAACTAAATAGGTGATGGGGATTAAGGAGTGCACTTGTGATGAGCACTGGGTGTTGTACATAAGTGTTGAATCACTAAATTTTACACCTGAAACTAATATTGCACTCTATTAACTGAATGGAATTTACACAAAAACTTGAAAAAAACAAATAGACTTTTTGTTGTAGAAATAAAAAGATAAAGAGAAGAAAGACTAATATTTGACAGTAAAATTTTTACATCATCATTATTATTATTATTATCATTTGGCATTTTCAATGAGCTTTCCTATAATGAGTTCTATGCAGAGATAACTGCCTTCTTTGTTGGTTGATTAACCTGGGTTTTTATTTTGGTGTTTAATATCCCACCTGTGTGATCTTAGGAACCAGCAACTCTCCCCCAGATTTTGTTAACTCAGATTTTGGATAATCCACATTTGGCCATTCTTTGTTTTACTAATCTGCAGAGGTGAAATATCGGATGCTTTTGTATTTGCATTCCTTTATTATTATTTTTTTAGCCTATCATCTTACTTTTATTTATTTTCCTCATTACATTCAGGAAAATTATTATCCTTTAGTAACACTGGATGTGAGAAAGATCAGGCTGCGCATTGCTTTCTCCCATCGATTCTCAAGAGTAGGCTCTGCTGATCTGGGTCACTTTGTTCCTTTCCTCCTCCCTTCCTTGGCATCCATCCCCCTTCAATTTGTGTGCACTGCCACAGAACACAATCTTCCCAGAAAAAGGATAAGTCTTGATAAAGGTTAAATGAGTCATTTCATTTCATCTTCTTCTTACCACATTTAAAGACTGTAATTAGACTATGCACCATCATCTATGTGTAGGTAAGTATCCAAAGACTGCAGTAAGAGATTGATTCTTCTTAGATAAACTATGGAAATAATACTGGCTAGAAATAAGAAACACATCCATCCTAGGTACACGAGCAAAAAATGGTGTCCCTGGTAACTATTGTCAAAGGAGAGAGTATAGCAAAATCCAGTATAAATTCGCACATAAATTATTACTTTGCATACAAAAAATAACTACTTGAAAAAAGTACTTGGTTATATATACATATATATATATATATATATATATATATATATATATAGAGAGAGAGAGAGAGAGAGAGAGAGAGAATTGATTAGGTAACAGAAATATATATATTCTACAAAACAAACAAAAAAAGATGGCATTCTATGTAATAATTACCATCCGAAAAAGAATAGAATGGGCAATGACATCTCACAAGAACACAATATTACAATAAGAATGAAGACCTGGTTCAGTGATCACGTTTAGTTCTTGTTTATCTGGGAAACTCTTGATCTCCCCTTCTATTCTGAATGCCCTTCCTGGATAGAGTTTTCTTGGCTGCAGTCCTTTCCCATTCAGCACGTGGAATAGATTATGCCACTCCTTCTGGCTTGCCAAGTGTCTGTGGAGAAATGTGCTCCTTCCATCCTCGTGTTCATTGCATCAAGCCTGTTTCCAATCTGCATTCCTTTATTATTGAAAGGTAACTTCTACTATTATCTGGCTTTTGTCTTTTTAATGTTTCCTTAGTATGGAATTAAGTGTGTGTAATAAATCTTTTTATTCCCCATGCAACATGTGAGAACATTTAGATAAATATTTATCTGCTGGCCATTTATTTTTTTAATTAAAAAAAGATTTATTTATTTATTTATTTTAGAGAGAGTTAGAGACAGTGTGGTGGGGAGAGGGACAGATAGGGAGGGAGGGAGAGAATCTCAAGCAGACTCCCTACTGAGCGCAGAGCCCAACGCTGGGTTCGATCTCACAACCCTGAGGTCATAATCTAAGCCAAAATCGTGAGTCAGACGCTTAACCAACTGAGCTACCCAGGCTCCCCAGCATATATAATTTTAAATTGTCTAGCAGCAGCATTTAAAAACATGAAAAGGTGAAATTGATTAATATATTTTATTTACCCCAGTATATCCAAAATAGCGTTTCAAAGTGTGATTGACATAAAAATTTTTAATGATATTTTTTATGTTCAATTTGTCAACATATAATACATCATTAGTTTTTGATGTAGTGTTCAATGATTCATTTGTTATGTATAACACCCTAGTGCTCATCACCACACATGCCCTCCTTAATACCCATCACCCTGTTACTCCATTCTCTCACCCCCTCCCTTCTGTAACCCCCAGTTTGTTTCCTGGAGTCCAGAGTCTTTCATAGTTTGTCTCCTTCTCTGATTTCTTCCTATTCAGTTTTCCCTCCCTTCCCCTGTGGTCCTCTGCACTATTCCTTATGTTCAACATGTGAGTGAAACCATATGATAACTTTTGTTCTCTGCTTGACTTAATTCACTTAACATAATCCCCTCCAGTTCCATCCATGTTGATGCAAATGGTGGGTATTCATCCTTTCTGCTGGCTAATACTCCATTGTATATTTGAACCACATCTTCTTTTCCATTCATCTGTTGAAGGGCATCTCATACAAATGGCTAACAGACACATGAAAAAATGTTCAACATCACTAGCCATCAGGGAAATACAAATCAAAGCCACAATGAGATACAACCTTACACCAGTTAGAATGGCAAAAATTAACAAGAGCGGAAACAAAAACTGTTGGCGAGGATGTGGAGAAAGGGGAACCCTCTTACACTGTTGGTGGGAGTGCAAACTTGTACGGCCACTTTGGAAAACAGTATGGAGGTTCCTCAAGATGTTAATAACAGAGCTACCCTATGACCCAGCAATTGCAATACTAGGTATTTACCCCAAAGATATAGATGTAGTGAAAAGAAGGGGCACATTCACCCCGGTGTTCCTAGCAGCAATGTCCATAATCTGCTGGCCATTTAAATGCCAACAATTGGAGTCCAACATTTCTAGACTGAAATCTAACGCTCTCATGGACTGGTGCCTCTATTAAAAATATAATCTTTGAGTTTTTAAAACACTTTTATTTATCTTTGATATTCTAGATGAAACACAGTGTGTGTTTGTTGATGTGGGCTGTGAGACAACAATCAAGAAAGAATTCCTGAGACACACTCGGTTGCAAAAAGATGTTTTTATTAAAGCATAGGGACAAGACCTGTGGGCAGTAAGAACTGTACTTTTGCTGTATGAAGCTGATGTTTATATGCTTAGTACTCAAAGGGGAAGGGATGTGCAGGTAGTATTAGGTCGTAAATTTCTTCTCCAAATTTCTACTTGTAAAACTACTTTCACAAGATTTCTCTGGTGCTTATGATTCAATTCAATATTAACTATCAGTGAGATGTACAGGCAGTCATGAGACCCTTTAAGAATGTAGCAACCAACACTTATTTGATCCTTATCAAAACTACATAGGCTATAGGTCAGCCTCCTTGGCTAAAGGTGAACATTTTTCTGCTTCTATCCCTTGTCATTTGTGACCTCTAATCAATCCTTATATTGAAGAGATGTTGATATTTTGTCTATTTCCCAGAAAAGGAGACTAGGAAAAAGAGCAGCTAAGGAAAATGCTTATAGTCATACACAACTTATGTAGCAGAGCCACACTCAAACCTCATCTGTTTTTGAAGGATTCTGTGACTGGAAAGCTTACTCATGCATCTACCTCATTTTAATCCGTGAAAAATATAATAGCTGGAATTGGGGTCATGATATCTGACTTGATTTTTCCCTCACAGGGAAACTTTTGAAAACTTTCTTTCGCTTACATGCCTGTCCCATCCAGCCTTACTCCTGTGTATCCCGCAAGAAAAGGAGATTCCATGATTAACAGCAAAGGAGATTTTCTCTTTGCTTCTTAATTTGAGATGAACATGATAGAGCAGTTGTGCCTCTCTAGGCTGAATATCTATGTGTGATGGAAACTATATATATTTATGTACACTGATAAATTTGCATGCAACTTGTCAACCCTCATTAAGCTTTTTTTTTTTTTTAATTCTCAGCCTATCTATGAGTCATACAGCTGAACATCCTTATTTATTGACAGTGTATCAATTCCAGCATGGCCTGAGGAAAACAAATTCTACAATGTCACTGAATCGACTTCATTTCTCAGTGATTGCCAAACACAAGGCAGTCCATGGGAGTTCAGTCTCTTGTCAGGACTCATTTTCTCCTCACTATTAACTTCATATATATTTTTCCATATATTGATCTGTCTTGGCCCAGACATTAACTCCATGTGAAGCTTGCCTCCCTTTGTACCTGAAGGGTCTGATATCTCTGCTTTCTCCTATTATGATGTTTATTCAAAGTATCTTGAGAATTCTTGGGCATTCCACACACCAATTAACTTACCCTCATAACAGCCTATTAAAACAAGAGTATCTCTGATCACAACTTACATATTGTTCAAAGGAAAAAACCCTTTCCCATATTTTACTTTGGCCCTGTGTTCTGCAGTCGTCACAATATCAGGTTCTGACATCTTTTCTACTTCAGTCATCTAGTTGTAGCAGTGTGAGTCAAATGCGAGGCTTTGCAGTCTGGTATAATGCTGATGTTCTCATGATAAAGTTAATGTGTCATGGAAAGTATATATTCATCTTGTAATTCAAGTGCCAATGGAGTTTCTTGTTGACTGGGGTTACAGTGACTTACGCCTGGAGAGTGAAGTAGTAAAGCAGTGTTAGGAAGTGACTGAAACTTCTGTGCATCAGGGTCCGCTACCAGAAATTCCTGTGACACAACTTTAGTAAAATTACCTGTATCTTTCTGTTGGCCAATGATGGCAAACAGTAGAGCACTTTTGACATGAAAGCCAGTCATGAGGTACTCAGTGAAGGGCATCTGAAACATTTTTCCAATACCTCCTCCCCCTCTTTGTGTCTGGGGATCAACTGTGGCAAATGAGTATTGGAAGTAATTTTGGAAGCTTTTGGGTTTTGGCACCCCTTCAGGGACAAGCATGTGCTATTTATTATCAGTTCCAACTTAATCCTGATTGTGGGTCTTATGGGAAATCTGAGCCTATAAAAATCCTAAACTTTCTGCATTACCATTGTTTGAAAAGTTCGTTCCATGAAACACCTACTAATTAAAGGTTGATAGTATGTTCCTTAATGTGGTTTTGTACATTCATTATTTGTAGTGGTACAGTTAAAAGTGGCTGACCTCTAAATTATGAATCTGACTCTGAGAGTGAATGTATATATATCCCGATTTCCATACAATGCTACACTAATGCAGAAACTATCCCAACATTTTGTTTTTTAAGACAACTATCTCTGCTATTGTTTCCTGGTAGATTGATCGGATAGAATTATAGGCAGAAAAGGTGGGAAATCTGCATTAATTAAAGGCTTATTTAAAGGCTATCCTCAGTGTGTTTGTGTGTGCCTGTGTTTTGGGGTTGAGTTATATATTGGGGATTGAAGGTGTTTTATCCATCACTTTTTGTAGGAGACACACTGGCAGCTCTTGTAAGAGGATCCTGGAGAGACTGAGTTACCAACCAGTATTTTTCCTGTTTTGATTCAGTGAATTAAGATGATAGAACCCCTATGCTAGGTGAGCAATTTGATATCTATTTCATAAAACAGAGGTCTCCATGCTGTTTTAGACAAGCATCCTTGTTTAAGAAAGCCTTTTTTAATACTTTAAGATGTGTCATATATCGTTATATATCTACATACAGTAATAATCATTTTTGCACTCTAAGAAATACACCCGAATTTTAAGTTATAAAACAAGAGTTGGCAAATTTTTTCAGTGAAATGCCAGATACTAGATATACTATGCTTGTTGATCATATAAGTCTCTATCTCAATTACTCACTTGTGCCATTGTAACAGGAAAGCAGCCATAAAGATAAAAAATGAGGGATAGCTATGCTGTAATAATCTTTTTTTAAAGGCAGCAGGCCAGACACAACCATCAACTTTTAGTTTGCTGACACCTGTTATAAAGGATTAGATTTTAGATGTTTTGGAAAATCTAATATTATACTTCTGGACTCCAATACACCGTCATCTTGTTTACTGCTACTTACATAGTTGTACATCACTTTGGAAACCAGCTCTCTAAAGGGATGTTTATGTTTTTCCCCACCAGTAATTTAAATATCAATATGGTTTCTATTTACCTATAGCATAAAGCACAAGTCCCTTAACAAATACTGTTTTATCTTAGCTTGGGTGACTACTAGTAGATATTGTTGATAATGTCATTAGTAATTAATTTTATCAATAAAGTTTTGAAAAAGATGCATAGTCTCTTCAGTAGTTATTGTTGACTTCCTTGTAAAAAAGATGCTTTAAGAGGAAGCAGATGTAGGTAAGGGATATTTGAATCTCTCAATCAGCATTCCTTAGCGTGTGCATAGGTGATATGGCAAAGACTCTGACATCTTGTTTGTCTTTTACCACCCATTTGGGTCTGATCATTGAGAATGCCACAGCGATACAGAATATCAAGAAGTGAGAGAAGCAGGTTGCCATTTCCTTTCTGATTCCTTTTGCTACCAGGGTCATCCCAGAGGAGGCCCTTCACCCAGCCATGTCATGTAGTTCTCACAGGGGCAGTAAAGACCAGTTTGCAAATACTCTTCTAACTCCAGGGACACTGGACAGCACAATCCCTCAGAAAATATACTCAAAGTCATTAATCATTAGAGAAATGCAAATTAAAGCCACACTGCTGTACTACTTCACACCTATTAGGATGGCTATTATCCAACAAAACAAAACCAAAGAGAAAATATCAAGTATTGGCAAGAATATGGAGAAATTGGAACCCTGTGCACTGCTGGTGGGAATGTAAACTGGGGCAGCTGTTACGGTCAACAATAAGTGGATTGTCAAAAAACTAAAAACAGAATTAAAAATAAAGTTAAAAATAGAATTAAAAAGAAAACATTTTATTTTTATAAAATGAAAATAATTTTACAAATGAAAAATAGTATTATGTTCCAGCAATTCTACTTCTGGATATATATATACCCAGAAGAATTGAAGTCAGGGACTCAAATAGTTATTTGTATACCCATGCTATAAACATAATAATCATATATATTCATATATCATTATTATTATCATATATTCATAATAATCAAAATGTGGAACTAACTCATGTCTAGTTTGAGATGAATTAATAAACAGAATGTAGTATGTACATAAAATGGAAAATTACCCAGCCATAGAAAGGAAGGAGATTCTGATATATGCTAAATAATGCTGAATCTTATAGACATTACACTAAGTGAAATAAGGCAGTTACAAAAGGACCAATAATGTATGATTCTACTTATATGAGTACTAAAGTACATCAAATTCATACAGTATTCAAATTCATAGAGACAGAAAGTGGAATGGTAGTTTCCAGGGGCTGAGTGGAGGACAGAATGAGGAGTTATTATTCAATGGGTACAGAATTTCAGTTTTGGAAGATAAAAAATTTCTGGTGATGGATGGTGGTAATATATGTACAATATGAATGCACTTAATGCCACTGAACTGTACACTTAAAAAATGCTTTAAAAAGGCATGCGTTGGTGGCTCAGTTGGTTGAGCATCTGGCTCTTGGTTTCAGCTAGGGTCATGTATGATCTTGCGGGTTGTGATCTCACGGATCGTGGGATCCAGCCCCATCTCAGGCCCCATGCTCGGCAGGGAGTCTGCTTGCAGGTTCTCTTCCTCTGCTCCTCCCCCCACTCATGGGTTTGCTCTCTCTCTCTCTAAAATAAATAAGTCTTTTAAAAAATGTTTAAAATGGTAAATTCTGTGACATGTATATTGTACCACAATTAAAAATATAAGATTGTGGGGTGCCTGGGTGGCTCAGTCATTTGAATGTATGCCTTTGGCTAAGGTCACGATCTCAGGGTACTGGGATGGAGCCCCATATTGGGCTCCCTGCTCAATTGGGAGCCTGCTTCTCCCTCTGCCTGCCACTCCCCCTTCTTATGCTCTCTCTGTCAATTAATTAATTAATTAATTGCTTGAGGTACCATATTTTATGGGTTTAAAATATTTTGTTGTTTGCCAACACCAAATATGTGACTGTTAGAGAAAGAAGTAGCTGCAGAGGAAGAAGAAAAACAATTGTACCACAAAACCTCAACATAAAATGGTTACAAAAACATGTTTAGTAAAATGGGTACAGTCTTGCTAAATATTACATGGACCAATGTAGGTTTGGTTCTGTAAGCTAGATCTCTTGATTCTCACTCTGTTGTCTAGCAGAGACTTTACCTTGGTCAGGACTTCTGAAGTGCACTGGTCTTCCAGGGCTCAAATGACATCAAATATAGTGATCCAGATACTGTCAATCCACAAAATACAAAGGAAGAAGGAAATCAAACCAATTAAGTAGGTTTGATTAATGATTTTCCTCACCCCAACTCTAGAATGTATGTTACCCTGAAAGAGAAATAATTACTTATCTCATCCATACTGTAGATGTCATTATTATTATTTTCCTCCTGCTGCATATCAAAAATAAGTTTATTCTAGTTCATTCTTTTTTCAGAACAATGCAACCTACTGTTTTCATGATAGTATCCTTTTTGGACACATAAACTTAATAGTACTGCATGTGTATGTATGTGTGTGTGAGTGTGTGCGTGTGTGTGTGACTACATACTTGTGTATATGAAACATAGCTGGGGTCTTTGATGTAACATATTTTTTATTCTAAACTACATTAAAAGAGCTTACAGAGACTATAAAATATGTAGAAAGATATGCAGAGAAGACAGTACATTATAGATGCTCATTGTTAATATGATGGTGTGTTTCCAACACATTTTCTATGCATCCATATGCACATATATGCACATATTACATGAAACTGTGTTTCTTTAGTCAATAGCATATTGATATTGATATTTTCAACATCATTATTAGTAAATCTCTTAAAAAGGGTTCTTTGGTGGTTCCAAAATGTATTTTTAAGAATCTCAAGCAATACAGAAATGAGTAATGTGAAATATGAAATTGTTCTCTCAATCTCTCACTTGCCACCTTCCCACTATTATACTGTGTTAATAGTTGGCATATATTTTCCAGTTTTCTGTATACATTGTAGAAATATGTATTAGAATTCACTTGTATATTTTACTCATGTATTACTGACTTCAAATTTTATGTCTCATAATATAAAAGTTATTTCCATAACAAATGTATATATGTGCATGTTTGTTTATGCATACTCATATGTAATATGTAAATGGTATATATATACATATTTTGGCAATAATCTTCACCTGCACAAACATTTTTCTTTTTTTTAAAAGATTTTATTTATTTATTTGACAGAGAGAGAGTGATCACAAATAGGCAGAGAGGCAGGCAGAGAGAGAGGGGAAGCAGCTTCCCTGCTGGGCAGAGAGCCCGATGCGGGGCTCAATCCCAGGACCCTGAGATCATGATCTGAGCCGAAGGCAGAGGCTTTAACCCACTGAGCCACCCAGGCGCCCCTGCACAAACATTTTTCTTGAGTGGGGTGCATGATCGTATACAGGTTTGTAGGTCCCTGTTTTAGACAACTCAAGGAAAAATTGACTCTCAAATTATAGATGTCGTTTGAGGACACAGAGAAAAAGAGAGGGAAAACTAGTGAGTCAGTCACTTCAGTCTTTCCACAGCAGTATTTTAAACTTTTCCCACAAAATTGAATTTATCAGCCCCCAAATACCTCCTCACACTCCAACACACACACACACCCTACATTTATAAGAGGCCTAACACTGATGTGTGTGTCCAAGCACACTGCCTGTACACATTTCTGTAAATATTTATTTCCAGTATATATATATATATATATATATATATATATATATATATGTATGTATATGTATATATATATATATGTTATTTTCATCTTCACTTATTTACTTATTACCTAAATATTCACAAGGAAATCTGAAATAGTGTTTAAAATTAATAATTAAATTATATATGTATGTATATATAGCATTTATATATATCATCAGTATCCCAATCACCCAGGAATGTTATTTATAAACTCAAGTCTACATATCCTCCAATTTTAATTCTATGTATACATATGCTTATATATGATATCAAAAGGCATTTAAAAATACAGCCTATTTTAATATTTCTTGATACTCACATTTGCTTATGGCTTTTTAGGTGTGAAACCCTTTATAAAAGTACTTTCAATATGTAATCAAAATATCAATTATGATTTTTTCTGGTTACAAAACAATGCATTGCATTCTTGAGAGGAACAATCAGAAAGGAAGCATGTTAAATAAAAATGTATAACTATTCCCTCACCACATGTTTGTTCCCTTATAGTATCTTACAGATATTTTTCTTTTCATATTTTGTACTAATAAGAATACATGTTTCTTCCTCAGAGGGACAAATAGAAAGAGACAGAAAAATTAAGAACTATAAATATTGACATTGGCACTTGCACACCAGTGCCAATGCCATAAAATGTTGAAAAACATCATACTAACTTTTAAAATAAATTCAACTTCTCACAGGTCCAGTGGATACAGAAGTATATCTGATATCTCACTTTAGAATTGAGCCAAATTGTTTGAAAAGTGTGAATACACAACAAGATTAAAACAGAAGGGAAATGGTATAATTGACAACTCTGAAATCTTTAACATCATGATCAATTTTAGATTATCAAGAAAGAAATTTTTCTATTGTGTAGTTTAATTTTATAAAGTCCTTGCTTAACTTCTGTTCTGTGATATTTTCCCTTTATTTTTTTAATTTTTTAAAATTTTTAAAAATATTTTACTTATTTATTACTTATTTGTTTGAGAGGGAGACAGAAGAGAACACAAGCAGGGGGAGAGTCAGAGGCAGAGGGATAGGGACAAGCAGACTCTCCCCTCAGAAGGGAGCCAGAGGCGGTGCTCCATCCCAGGACCCCAAGATCATGACCTGAGCCGAAGTCACACTCAACCAACTGAACCACCCAGGCACCCCTGTGATATTTGCCCTTTATTTAAAGAATGAAATAATTAGAGTCACATTAACTTTATCCAATCAACAGCCATAGTTTTTGAAGGAATTATTTTGGAAGCTCTATTCTATCAATTCTTTTCTCAAGAGGGCTTAAGTCACTACTAAGCAAAATGATAAACAAATTTTAGCAAGGAATTCTCTCAAAATGGATGTACTTTTCTTGACATAAAGCTCACCACACCATTATCTGGAGGCAGCAATTTATTTTCTCTCATCTTTACCTAAGTGCTCCTTCCCTATAATTACTAGCTGTTAGTAGAGCTTCTTGGAAGCTCTAGGCTTTATAATTTTAAAGCCTCCAAAAGCAAGCTCCAAAAGCTCTAGGCTTTATAATTTTAAAGCCTCCAAAAGCCTCCAAAAGCATTATGAGTCAGAATTTCTCTTTATCATAATAAAAGCACAGTCTATGAAATAAGTTTTATAAAAATAATACATTTTTGCTTATTATTGCTTCTTTCCATCTCCATATTAATTTAGCAGAAATTTCCATATTAATTTTAGTACTTTTAGAAAAGCTTTTAAGATGTCATTGGGTTAAGGGTTAAAACACTTGGATAAGAATTTCTATCTTTAAATTTTTTTCTCTTATACTGTTCACTAGTTTATATATTTCTTCAGAGGGGTCATGCTTAATTTTAGGAGGGCTATTCTTTGTATATAGTGTTTAAATGGCAACAATTACAAACTGAGGACTCATGAAATTGCCCTCAGTTTGTTAACTAGGAAGAAAAAATTAGATTTATTTGTCATTTTCCAAATTATATGACCATAAGTACACATACACACTTCAACTTACCGGACTTTCAGTACTGAATCCCTGACTCCCAATATTTTCCTACACAAATAACCAGTGACAAAACCTATTTTTAGATACACGTAGAGAACCATCTCCTACTTAGAAAAGGAAAAACATGAGTACTTTGGGGAAAAAAAACTATACAAAATGCATGGTTTATCTTTAGGGCATTATTTTAAGACTGGAGTGAATACCTTCCCTTTCAAAGCCCATTCCTTTACAAAACTCAGGTTGTTTCTCTACTCCAGTAGGACAACTTTAAAAAGTACTCTTTTAACCCTTCAGTTCCTATTATTTCCGCCACAGGAAAGACATCCAATATGTGCTGTAATTGTTATAATATCACACACAGTGTTTTGAGTTAAAAAGTCAAGGGTAGCTTTTTCTTTTCTGAAGGTGAGAACTTTATAATTACTAACATCCAGTAAGGGAATAAGTTGTGTTTCTAAGAACCTGTTGGTTTTACTGTGCTGTGCACAAGGATAAGAAGTTGCCTGTGTTAACAAGATCAGTCATTGCCTTGTAGTTTATCACATCAATAGTGACAAAATTGGATTTAAGCAAAGTGCTATCCATTGGACAGACTAAAAACTGACAGTTTAAGCCAACAAGGATATGTTATTTACCTGCTAAAAACACTGATGCAGATATAAATGCACTTACACAGAAGAAAAATTCAGGTTATTATAATCAGGTTATAGACCAATGAAGTACAAATGATGCAGGTTATGTAAAATACTCATACATATGGAGAACAATGCTATATATGCTGATCTTGGGGTAAAAAGGGAACGATGCCTTGAATGGTAAACAGAAATCTGATAACATGATTACACATGAAACAAGAGAATAACAAAAATGGAAGAGGATAACAAAGGTAGACTCGATTTTTCTCCATCATATTGTAAAAGATAACACAGATGATGCATTTATATGTACAAATGCACCAAAAAATAGCTTTATAGAAACTTTAAGGAGATATGAAAGGAAATATCAGATATAAATAAAAAGAAAGCAATATAGGAAAATGGTACCATACAAAGAGAATGTAAGGAAAATATCTTTGAAAAGTGTTTAAGCTGATATTTTATATTAATGACAGAAGATATTCATTATTAAAATTTATATACCTAACCACAGGAGAGATATGCAAGAGATCCCAGGAGGGAACCTGGGAAAGTTAGAATATTGGAAAGGACAATAGCGGTGAATTTTCCAAAATAATGAACAATATCAAGTGGAATATTCAAGATGTGCTAAAAAAAAAAAAAAAAAAAAAAAAAAAAAGCAAGCATAACATTTGCAACAAACACACAAACTAACACAAACATACCCCCTAACACATACCCCTAGGCCAGTTACAGTAAAATTCCTGGAAAACAAAATCAGAGGGAAAAACATAAAAGGGAATAGACAAAAACAAAAACAAACTTGATTAACAAGCAGGGGCCCTCTTTTTCTTTTCTTCTTCTCTCTCTTTTTTTTTTTTAATCATAGTTAACTTGACAGAATTGTTTTGAGGCTAAAGAAGGCATAAAGGAAACAATAAAGTAACATGGAGATAACAATGGTAGGAAAGAAGCTAGGACTCCTAGGTCTGGAAAAACCAAGAAAAGATAGAGCATTCTGAGAACTTGTAAGTTTAGAGGATGGGTCTTTTAGAGTCAGGACACAGATTCCAAAGAAACGGGGCTGTTCAGCTAGAAGTAATTTCTAAGGATGACCAGAGGAGGGACCCTTGAAGCCTGAGACATGTACCTCTGAGGATGGTGACCTGATCTCTGCTCATGCCAGAGCATCAGGATCTCAGAAGCTGCTACCCTCAAAGCTGAGAACTGTAGCTCAGAGAAGAGAGAGTTTACCAGTGTGCTGGTCTTTCTGAGGGGACCTGATGTGGAAAGCCCTGAATTTGGAAAAAATTATATTTTGGACATCCTGCCCTACTGGAATCATATGGCCTTGTTTTTATGTAGGACCTTTATTCAGGCGTCACTGAGAAAAAAAGGACCAGAGAAGAACACACTGCTGCTTTTCCTTCCTCCACACTTTCCGTCTCTCTTTGGTATACCTGACTGGCAGAAGCAAAAATGGGCTTGGCAGACTCCCAGTCCCAACATCATGGAACAGAGTACAGGATATGGAGCCAAGAGACTTAGATATCTTTTACCTAGCGCTTGCTTCTTCATAAAGCACATACCCTGACAAAGAATACAACATCAAGTCTTTTAGATGCTATGCATTTCTTTTAAAACATAATAAATAAAGAAAAATTATCACTCACATCAGCAACATCCACTTTCTAAAATGCAAAACCAAAAATTGGAATCTTGTTAAGGAACTTGTACTCTATGCTTATATAATAGGGGGAGAGTCATTTACAGATTTCAGTTAGTGGTATAATGGCAGGAAATTTATGTCTTTTGTGGAAAATAAATCAAGAGAATGTTTATTGAGAATATTATTAATTTGTGTGTCAGCTACATCCAAAGAGCACAATATCATTAAGTGCCACTTGCTGACCTGAGTGGTGGCTTTGAACATTTATGCAGGGGATAAAAAGGAAACAAAACGCTTCTGGTGAGGAATTCTCTTAAAATGTGAGCACTTCTCTTAATACCTAGAAAACATGTCAAAGAATAGAAACGACTAGGCAAAGACTAGGCAAAAACATGGCTAGAAAACATGTCAAAGACTCAGAAATAGTCACAAGAGATTACTGGGATGTTACAAGGGAATGTCAAGCACTGGCTAACAGGCCCTCCATAGATTAGTTCATTCTGTACAGGTATGGACATTTCATTGTCTTTGATTAATTAGGCTATTTTACCAATCTATAAACAACAGAAATTGACATGTAGGGCCTCTTAGGTGGCTCAGTCAGTTAAGTATCTGCCTTCAGCTCAGGTATTGGTCCCAGGGTCCTGAGATCGATCCACACATCAGGCTCCCTGCTGGGTGGGGAACCTGCTTCTCCCTCTCCACCTGTCGCTCCCCCTGCTTGTGCTTGCTCTCTTTCTCACTCTCTCTCTGTCAAATAAATAAATAAAATCTTTTAAAAAAAATAAGTTGACATGAAAACTAGTAGTAAAGCCATTGTTTCCTGTCCATAGCAGTGCAATTGGTTTCTATACTTAGCAATGCACATACAATTTGCCCTATAGAAAAACAATATTGGTAACTCAAATTCTGTTTTTAAAAGATTTATTTATTCATTTTAGAGGTGGGGAGTGGCAAAGGGAGAGGGAAAGAGAGTCTCAAGCAGACTCCATGCTCAGCCCAGAGCCTGATGCGGGGCTCAATCTCACCCTGAGGTCACAACCTGAGCCAAAACCAAAATCACAACCTGAGCCAAAACCAAGAGTCGGAGGCTTAACTGACTGAGCCATCTAGGTGCCCCTGGTAACTCAAATTCTTATTTGAAAAGTGTTTTAATAGTTTACTGGTTCCCTTATTACTTATTGAGATAAATAATAACTTGGATAAGTGTTCATTTAATGGCAGCATGAAAGTCTCAACACCACAGAGCAGAGTGATTACCAGAGGGATTTGGTGCCGAGAGACTTAGATATCCTCTACTCAGCCCTACTTCTTTCTAAATCACATATCCTGATGACAAAGGCAACAGTAAGTTCTTTAGATTCTATGACTTTTTTTCAAAACATAATAGATACAGAAATAACTGTAACATCAGCAACATCCACTTCCTAAACCACAAAGACAAATACCAAAACCTTTGTTAAGGAGCTCATACCTTATGTTTATATGATAAATGGGGAGCCATTTACAGATCTTAATTATTGGTGTGATGACAGTAAATTTGTCCTTTTTTTTAAGATTTTATTTATTTATTTGACAGAGAGAGAGAGATCACAAGTAGGCAGAGAGGCAGGCAGAGAGGGAGGGGGAAGCAGGCTCCCTGCTGAGCAGAGAGCCCGATGCGGGGCTCAATCCCAGGACCCTGAGATCATGACCTGAGACAAAGGCAGAGACTTTAAACCACTGAGCCACCCAGGCGCCCCTAAATTTGTCTTTTTTAAGAGATTTTTCTTAATCCATTTGTCAGCTACTCAAAGTGAGCACCATATCAACCCCCAAGTTCTACGAAGTCACATTAAAGCTTCCAGTTCTACTCATTTTATCTCATCATATTTTGGCCTTAGACTTTCACTCTTATAATGTACAGATAATAATTTCTTACTAGCAGTAGAGATAAAATGAATAAAGTGAATCTTTAAAGGTAAAAGCAAAAATCTTTTTTAAAGATTTATTTACTTACCGGAGAGAGAGGGAGAGAGAACATGAACAGGGGAAGAGGCAGAGGGAGAGGGAGATAAGCAGACCACACTGAGTGGGGATCCTCACTCAGGACTTAATCCTAGGACCCTGAGATCATGACCTGAGCTGAAATCAAGAGTCCGGTGCTCAACTGACTGAGACACCCTAGGTGCCCCAAGCAAAAGTCTTTTTTAAACAGAAGTGTAAGATCAGAAATATTTGGAGACCTCTGCTTTAAAGAACTCATATCACAATGCTCTCACACAAGAGGTGTCATCTTAGGACACAGAAACACAGGAAGATGACTCATCACCTCACACCCTTTTCAGTAAGAACTTTTAGCTTCTTCAATAAAACAGTAAGGATTATAGCCCCTAATCCCTAAATAAATACCTCACCTTCCCAAAACCCATATACACAAACCCATGCACATACATTATCTTACAGTTATAGAAGGCATCTACTAGGCTACCTATTTTTGTTGCTAGTCTGCCTTTCCTGTCTGTAAATATCCTTGTTACATGTTTCTTTCTCCAGGATAAAATGGCATATTTTGGTTGTCATAGAAACCAGAATGTCATCAAAATGTTCTTGTTGATGTTAGTTTTCTAAGAAAACCAGTAAAAGCACATGCATCCTCAGAAGCAGAGCATTGCTCTTGATCTCGGTCAATTACACCATGCCCAATCTAATGAATGAATGAATGAATGAATGAATGATTAGAGACAATATCTGAAGTTATGCATGGAATAGGCATTTAGAGAAAGGAAGCTTTTTACCCAAGGGATTATCAAGGAAGGAAAGAAGGGTTATGAAGTACGGTTCCCCTGTTAGAGACACAGACTCATGTTCCAGTTTCTGTTACAAACCACCTCTCAGCCTGCCATAACGTGAGAGGCCAGGTACATTTGTCAGTTAGAAGTCTGTGGATTGTTGGTCACTTTAAAATGACCTGGAGAAGGGCGCCTGGGTGGCTCAGTGGGTTAAAGCCTCTGCCTTCGGCTCAGGTCATGATCTCCGAGTCCTGGGATCGAGCCCCGCATCGGGCTCTCCGCTCAGCGGGGAGCCTGCTTCCCCCTCTCTCTCTGCCTGCCTCTCTGCCTACTTGTGATCTCTCTCCTCTCTGTCAAATAAATAAATAAAATCTTAAAAAATAAATAAAAAAATAAAAAATAAATAAATAAAATGACCTGGAGAGGATAAAGTATCTGAATGTCAGGGGAAGGCAAACTAGAAAATCAGGTTTTGCCAGTGTCAAAGGAAATTGGGCCTACATTTGGACAAATGTCTGTTATTACGGTTGTGAGGACAAAATGGTTCCTGAGAAGAGAGAGTACCCCTAGGGCAATGGGGAGATACAGCTAAGTATCTCACATTTGAGGAATCTGCTTTGTCCAGGTAATGTGGAAACCACATTGCTAGTGAATAATATACTTACGGGTAATTATCTTATAATCATGTTAACGTTTTAAAAATTCAGCAAGGTTAATAAGGATTGTACAAATTTATAATCAGGGTACACAAGTACATATAATTTCTATCACACATAGTCATTCACATTAGAGAGACAGAGCTGCACTTATGATGTAGCACTTTCTCCTATAATAAGCTTAGAGGCAATGCCCATGCGGACAGTCCTGGGCAGTAATGTGCATGAAACAGGCCTTCAAGGTGAGGAGGCATGCAGTTCTGATCCAGAAGTTCCAGGTTCCCTGGTTTAAAAAACCCCACCATGGCCTACTCTTTTAGCCACAATTTTAGCCACCAATCATTGAACACAGAGCTGGCAAATGATGCAGAGAATCAGCTCTCGTGTGCCGGTCTGACCCAGCTCCAGCACAGCACTGGATCTGTGCACTCTAGAGCAAAACAAAGGCATCCCATTCTGTGTAGGATCCACAGAGAAAAGTCATGCTGAATTAGAGATACACTGGTATGCAAACTAGATGAAGGATTTCAGGATTTTTAGGGTGTAGGAAATAGAGATAATTATCAAGACTCACAATCTAGTTTATCTAGTTTCTTGGGGGAAAATTGTGGGGTATTTTCATGGTCACTCATTTTAAATTAGAGACTTTCAGAAACACAGGTGAGGGTTTGAATCTCAGCTCTTCCACTCATCAACTGTATGATTTTCAGCATGTTGTTTAACTATTCTGTTCCCTAGTCTCCATTCTGGTGAAATAAGGTGATAATGTCTAACCTACAAAAGGGTGGTCAAAAGTCTAAAGGAAATGGAAATTTTTGTTTTCAAAAGTATAGCTGTTAAAAAAAAAGTATAGCTGTTTTTATAAGGCATGTGTTTTTTTAATTTAAGCATGAAATGAGTTTAACACTGTTATTTAAAGTGAATAAATAAATACATTTAAAAATGCCTAGCATTATTTTCTAATTTTCAAATATTGGCAAGCATTATTTTCTAATTTTCAAATATTGGCAAGTATAAGTCCCTAAACAAAAGCTTTTTGGGATCTTTAGAACAAAACCTTTGATAATAACTACTGAAGAATTCAGGAAGGTGGCCATAAATCTGCTTCAAAGTTTCATGAGTTGACTTTCAAAACACCAGTTCTCTCTCACTGTTTCTCTCCAAAAAAATACAACACAGTAATAGATCAGAATGCAAAGTGCCATCTGCATTATAGAGTAGTGGGAAATCAAAAGGTCTACTACATCCCTCATGTCTGTGTGCAGCCTACATGAATATTCAGAAGATCCATCATCTTCAGTTAATAAGGAGGCATGAGTGTATGTATACCCTACCTCAGTGGCATTTTCCCCAAAATTTTTGTCAGTCAGTGCATGTCATTCAAGAATTTTCTTTTTTTCATGCAACTTAATGTCACTACGTATCACTACATAGCATTCTACCTCACTTTGCATAAAATGTATTACTATTCCATTGCATGTATGTATTTATGTATGTTTGTATTGTGCCCCATGTTGTATCATAAGCATACTTTCCAAAAAATAAATGTATTACTTCTTACTCTGAGGAATTACAAGAATATAGATAAGTGCCACCAGCTGACCAAAGCTGGTATTCTGCATAGTGAAAATGAAAGGTAAACATAGGGGTGCCTGGGTGGCTCAGTGGGTTAAAGCCTCTGCCTTCGGCTCAGGTAACGATCTCAGGGTCCTGGGATCAAGCCCCACATCGGGCTCTCCGCTCAGCGGGGAGCCTGCTTCCCCCTCTCTCTCTGCCTGCCTCTCTGCCTACTTGTGATCTCTCTCCTCTCTGTCAAATAAATAAATAAATAAAAATCTTAAAAAAAAAAAAAAAAAGCAAAGAAAGGGAAACATAACCCAGGACGCTAGGGCAACTACAGACAAGGTTCACAGGCAAGACTCTCCAGTCCATAGGATATTCCACCATTACCTAATGACAAAGCTAGTGTGTGTATCTGTGTATTTTCTTCTCAAAACTGTGCTGTATAACACAATGACATATATTATTTCTATCTTTTTTCCTTCATCATAGGAATGCTCATTGAAAATTCTAACAATTGGTTGAAAGATTCAGTGTAAATATATGTATCTATTCCAAGTTTTTATTCTATCTATATATATATTTTTATAAACTCTATGAATAGCCCTTTTCAACAATTCCATAGCATATTTTCACTCTTATTTGTCTACATCTTAGTATAAATCACTTTAATGGGGCACAAGCCTAAAAATAATAATTTGAGTTCTTTTCCTACTAAAAAGTAATATATTAAGATAGACAATTAATAGGGAAATTTCTTCAGTAAGACCATTAAGCTGTCCTGTCAAAATGTTATTCATTTTATCCTTGAATAAAATATCTAAGCCCACAAGGTGAGAATTCACAATTAAATCAACATGAAGGACAAATATTATTACTAGAAATCCTTCACATATTAACCTTAGTCTACTGAGAATGATCAAGCAATAAGATTCTCAAATGAGTATTTTACCTTTTCTAATATATTTTATAACACTGAATTTTTCCATGTTTGCTCTTTGGTTAAAAATTAAGCTCTTATAAAAAAAAAAAAATTAAGCTCTTATATAATAAGTTAGGCTTTTAGTCATGTAAGAATCATTTATGTCTTATCAATATATTAATTCGGAAATTTGATTCTGTCAACCACTTTCTTAAGGATTGGCTTTGGACATTTATGTAGGGGGAAAGGGGCATAGGCTAAGAGTTCTCTTAAATAATGGCATGTCTCTTAATATAAGCATGCATAGAAAATATGCCAAAGAATTAGTAATGGGTACAAGATTACTGGGGTCATTTTCAGTGGAATGCCAAGCATTGGCTAGTGGGCCTTATAGGGATTATCTCATTGTTACAGGTGAGCCTTTTATTGTCTTTTATTGATTAGTCTACTTTACTACTCTATAAGGGGCAGAAATTAACTGGCAGAAAATGGATAGTAATGCCACTGTTTCCTGTCCATTCCAATGTAAATGATTCCTGTTCTGAGCAATGCACATATATTCTGTCATATAGAAAATAATGTTAGTAACCCATGTTCTGATTTGGAAAGCTTTTCACTGTTTATTATCATTTACTGAGTTAAAGAAGTGGCAAGGGTGGAGATCCTTGTCTTGTTCTTGATCTTAGGAGGAAAGTTTTTGTTTGTCACTATTAAGTCTGACGTTAGCTCTAGGTTTGTTTGTTTTTTTTTTAAACATGCTCACTACACATTGAGGAAGTTTCTTTTTAAAACCAGCTTGTCAGGTTTTTGTTGTTGTTGTTGTTTTGTTTTGTTTTCATCATGAAGTGGTGTTGTATTTCGCCAAATACTTTTTCTGCATCAATTGAAATGATCATGGTTTTCCCTCTTCATTTTATTAATGTAATGTATTACATTGATTGATTTTAATGTGTTGTATCACCCTCATATTCCTGAGGAAAATCCCAACTTATGCTTTGTACAATTCTTTTAATAAACTGCTGAGTTGGCTTTGCTAGTATTTTGTAGAACATTTTTGCCTCTATATTCATAAGGGCTATTGGTCTGTAGTATTCTTTTCTTGTGATGGCTTTGTCAAGCTTTGGTATCAGGGTAATAATGGCCTTATAGTATGAATTAGAAGGTGTTTTTTGGAAGTGTTTGAGAAGAACTGATGTTAATTTCTCTTCAATGTTTGATAGAACTCACCATTAAGCCATCTGGTTTGAGCTTTTCTTTGTTGGAATTTTTTTTTATTACTGATTAAATCTCCTTACAATTATAGTGCTATTCAGATTTTCTCTTTGTACTTAAATTAGTTTTACTGGGGCTCCTGGGTGACTCAGTCATCAAGTGTCTGCCTTCAGCTCAGGTCATGATCCGGGAGTCCTGGGATCGAGCCCACATCAGGCTCCCTGCTCAGTGGGAAGCCTGCCTCTCCCTCACCCACTCCCCCTGCTTGTGTTCCCTCTCTCGCTGTGTCTCTCTCTGTCGAATAAATAAATAAAATCTTTAAAAAAAATTTTAAAAATTAAAAATCAGTTTTGTTTGTATGTTTCTAAGAATTTGTCTGTTTCACCTAGGTTATGCAATTTTTTTGGAATACAGTCGTTCAGAGTATTCACCAATAATCCTTTCACTTTTCTGTAAGGTTGGTTACAATGTCACACTTTCATTCCTGAACTTAGTCATTTCAACCTACTTTTTTTGGCCATTATAGCTAATAGTTTTTCAATTTTGTTAATGTCTTAAAAGAACCAATATAAGTTTTGTTGATTCTCTCTGTTGTTTTCTTCATTTTATAAATCTCCACTTAAATCTTTACTATTTCCTTGCTTCTGTTTACTTTGGGTTTAGTTTACCCCTTTTTTTAGTTCCTTAAAGTAGAAAGTCAAGATTTTTTTAATTGAAGTATAGTTGACATACAATATTATATTAGTTTCAGGTGTACAACATAGTGATTCAACAATTATGAAATGCTCACCATGGCAAGTGTAGTTAACATCTATACTAACACTTCGTAGTCATCATACAAAGTTATTACAATATTACTGACTATATTGTCTAGGTGTACTTTTCATCCCCTATGACTCATTTATTTTATAACTGCAAGTTGGTACCTCTTAATCCCCTTCATTTATTTCACCCATTCCCTCCACTGCCCTCTCCTCTGGCAACCACCAGATTTTTCTCTGTATTTATGAGTCTATTCATTTGTTTGTTTGCTCATTTAGTTTGTTTTTTAGCTTCCTCATGTAAGTGAAATCACATAGCATTCATCTTTTTCTTTCTTTCTTCACTTAGCATAATACCCTCTGGGTCCATCCATGTTGTCACAAAAGGCAAGATTTCAATCTTTTTATGGTTGAGTAATATTCTAGTGTTTGTGTGTGTGTGTGTGTGTGTGTGTGTGTGTGTGTGTGTGTATGACATTTTCTTTATCCATTTATCAGTTGATGGATACCTAGATTGCTTTCATAACTTGGCTATTGTAAATAATGGTGCAATAAACACAAGGGTACATATATCTTTTCAAATTTGTGTTGTTGTTCTTTCTGGGTAAATACTCAGAAGTGGAATTTCTGAGTTATATGGTATTTCTATTTTTAATTTTGAGTAAACTCCATACCACTTCCTACTGTGGCTGCATCAGTTTACATTCCCAATAACAGTGCATGAAGGCTTCCTTCTGTCCACATCCTCACCAACACTTGTTATTTCTTCTATTTCTTATACTAGGAATGTCAGGATGTTGATTTGAGATCCTTCTTTTTTTTAATATATGTGCTTATGGCTACTGCTTTTGCTGCATCCCATAAGTTTTGTTAAATTATGTTCTTATTTTCATTTGTCTCATTTTCCTAATTTCCCTTGTGATTTCTTTTCGACTCACTGGTTTTTAAAGAATGTGTTTTATAATTTCTACATATTATGAATTAACATGATTCATTTTTATTACTGATTTCTAATTTCATTCCATTGTGGTCAAAGAACATACTTTGAATGATTCTAATTTTTCTAAATTTATTGAGAGTTGCTTTGTGACTTAACATATGGTCTATCCTGAAGAATGCTCCATATGCACTTGGGAAGAATGTGTATTCTGCTTTTGGACCTATCTCCTAATTTGCTGATTCTTTATTCTGCATGCTCAAATCTGCTGCTTGTCTGCTCTAGTGAATTTTTTATTTCAGTTACTATACTTTTCAACTTTAAAGTTTCTATTTAGATCCTTTCTATAATTTACTTTTATTGATATTCACTATTTACTGAAACATCATTTTCAGGATTTCCTTTAGATCTTTGCATATGGTTAATTGAGCTCTGTGAACATATTTAAGATAGACGACTTAAAGATTTTGTCTATTAAGTCCAATACATGTGCTTCCTCAGGAAGTTTGGAATGGGGCCACGGTGAGTTAAATGCTGCAGAACTCTCTTACTGAGATCCTCCTTTTTTTCTTGATTAGACATTTGCCTGGCTTTTGGAAACTTTTAATTCATTTCCAGAGCTCCTGTAAAGTTAATTTTGATATTTTTTCCAGTTAATATGCTGCTTTTTGGAGGTATCAGCTTTTGGATCTCTCTATTCTGCCATTTTCACTGATATTATGCCCCTCCATTTGTCTTTTAATTCCACTTTGATTTCTGCCTCTTTCATTGTCTATTTCCTCAAAAAAAACTCATAGTTATGCTTCTGGTTTTGCAAGCCAATATCATTTTAAAAGATGCTATTTTGCCTTCCATGCCCTGTGAACAAATCAAAGGTGAGAACTTCAAAATCCATACTTCTGTAATTGAGTTATTTGTTGGGTTACAAAGCCAATGAGACCTCCAAAACCACTAACTTCCAGGAAAGATTACTACTTGCATAGTCCAGTAGTTGTGCAACTCCCTGTTCCACCAGTGGGTAAGTAACTAGTGCCCATATTCAAAAGGATTTATTATTCACTGCATTTTCTTTTGTCATAAAAAAACTGGTAACAAGAGCAAAGAATTATTAGATAGAATTGACAAGGCCACCTATTGTATAAGAAGAAATTATAAATTTATGTAGCCATTTAAAGAATAGGACATATTTTTAAAGTATTAACATAAAATGAAAATATTAGATGAAAAAAATCAGGTTATAGACCAATATCCAATATTGTATGATTTATGTAAAACTCCCATAAACTTGGAAAACCATTTTACATGGTTTTAGCTTGAAACAAAAGCCATGTGAAACCTTAGAAAAAATTGTGAATGCTATTTTTTTTTTTTTTACTTTCCAAGTGTTTCTTTTTTTCCCAAATACTTTTATTTTATTTTTTCAGTGTTACAAGATTCATTGTTTATGTACTACACCCAGTGCTCCATGCAATACGTGCCCTCCTCAATACCCACCACCAGGCTCGCCCATCCCCCTACCCCCCTCCCCTCCAAAACCCTCAGTCTGTTGCTCTGAGTTCACAGTCTCTCACGGTTCTTCGCCCCTCAGATTTCCTCCAATTCACCCCTCCCTTCCCTCTCACAATGACCTCCATGTTTTTCCTTATGCTCCACATGTGAGACCATATGATAATTGACTCTCCGCTTGACTTATTTCACTCAGCATAATCTCTTCCAGTCCAGTCCATGTTAAAACAAAAGTGAATGCTATTAAAACTGATGAAGTAAATTTCTTGTGAAAACAAGAGGAAACAGGGCCATAGCTTATAGTGAGTGATAATGTTCAAGTTTACTCTTCCAATATATTACACTACTACACAAGAAGTGCATACATGTATGCACCTAAATATAACTTTCTAAAAACACAAGGAGTATAAAAAGAAATATTAGACCTAAATGAAAGAAAAAAATGCGAGTGGAGCTACAATAACAACAACAACAAAAACCCTAAAAATCAAAGAAAGCTTTGGAAAGCATTTGTAAAGATATATCCTGTGGATCCAAATTTATGTTCCTTATTAAAGTTCATCTGAAAGGACTGCAAAGATATTTTAACAAATCAAACAGAAAAATCTGGAAGCAGAGAGGAGCAAGATGGCAGAGGAGTAAGAGGCGGAGATAGCGTCTGATCCCAGAAGTTCAGGTAGATAGTTACCAAACCACTCTAAACAACTACAAACTTAGCAGGAAATAGAAGAGAAGAAGAACAGCACCTCTAGGAACAGAAAATCGACCACTTTCCGGAAGGTAGGACGTGCAGAAAAGTGAATCCAAAGCGACGGGAAGATAGACCTCGGGGGAAGGGGCTGGCTCCTGGCAAGCCACAGAGCAGCGGAGCACAAAATCCGAACTTTTAGAAATATGCTCCACTGAGGGACATCGCTCCAGAGGCTAAGCGGGGGGGTGGAGCCCTCGTGGGGACAGTGTGGTTTCAGGACCCGTGGGGTCACAGAAAGACCGGGGGTGTCTGAGGGTGGCAGAGCTCCCAGGTATCAGAACAGGGAAGCCAACAGCAGAGACCAAGCCGAACAGTGAGCTACCAGCTCGGACTTACCTTGAACCATGATCCCGGCACAGTCCGGCCACTGCTCTTCGACCAGGGACCCCACAAGGGGCAGATCTGGAGAGACCCCCTCCTTCCTCCTCCGGGAGGAGCGGCGCGGTAGCTCGCGGCAGGAATCTGCTGGGTTTGGAGACTCCAAACGGCCGTGCGCCAGGGACAGAAACACTCGGTCACAGGCCGGGTGAGCTCGGAGCGTGGCCGGAGACCAGGGAGACGGGAGGGACGGA
>CM052901.1:36052661-36068575 GCA_028534135.1 Potos flavus | reverse complement strand
CTTTGACTGCTGTGGGTGCACTGGGGAGGGTTTGCTCCCTGTGCTGTTGAGAGGTCCTGCTACAAAGCTATGAGGGTACTGGAGTGTGGGGTTTGCTCACCCCCTCCCCTGGGCAGGAATCACCTTAATGTGGCACTGGTCCTGGCTGGGGCTGCCTGCCAGGTATGGTGGGGGCAGAATCAACTTTGGATGGATGCCCAATGAGGAGGATGGGTTGGGTGGGACATGTCCACAGGGGAATGTTGGGGCGGGCATGCCATGCTAGCAAGGTAGATGGAGAGTGTTAGCACTGGCTTCTGCAAGTGTCTGGTTATCTAGGCTGAGGGAAGGGAAGAAAAATGGTACCCACCAGCACTTTTGTTCTTAGGGAAATCGTTTGCAGATCCCTACCCCTCAGGAACGTGTTCTAAGATTTGTCAATAAATCTTCACCATATATTCTGGGCACTTTTCAAACTACTGCTTCTGTGCTGTGTCTTGAGCTTTTTAGTATGCTAGCTCTTTAAGCGTGGGGGTTCAGTTGCCTATCACGCTTTGACTCTCTCTGAGTTAAGCCCCACTAAGTTTTAAAGCTTTTGGAGTTACCCCCCCCCCCGTGGCTTTCAAAGCCAGACATAATGAGAACTTGTCTTCCTAGTGAGGGTCCCCAGTGCCAGAAGTGCTTGATGAGGGGTCTGGTCCTCTCATTTTTCTGCACTTGTAATGTCCCTCCCATTGGTGGTTACTCACACCAAGGATTTGGTTTCCAACTGCATCTCCACCCCTCCTACCCATTATAATGTGGTCTTTTCTCTATGACTAGCTGCGGAAGATCTTCTTTACCAGTCTTCCAGTCATTTAACAGAGTTAGTTACATAGAGGTACATGTTTTCTCAGTGTGTCGATGGCATGCGATGAGCTCAATATCCTCCTGCTCCACCGTCTTAGACCGCAGTCCCAAGAACACAGTGGATCAGGGATTGACAGACTATGCATAAGTGATTATCCCAACAATTATATTGACTGGTTTTCATATCTTAAGTGATGTTTTATCCTTGGGATAAATTCCACATGGTCATGGTAAAGAATTTTTTTTTTTTATGTTGCTGGATTAGTAGTGCTAATATTTCGTTGACAATTTTTGTATCTATATTTGTAAGGAATTTTGATATGTGAGGGTTTTTTTCCTTATTTTTTAAGATTTTATTTATTTATTTGAGAGAGAGAGAGAGAGAGAGAGAGAGAGGGAGAGTAAGCAGGAGCGGGGGGAGGGCCAGACGGAGAGGGACAAGCAGACTCCCCGCTGAGCAGAGAGCCTGAAGTGGGGCTCCATCCCAAGACCCTGAGACAGTGAGCGGAGCCAAAGTCAGATGCTTACCTGACTGAGCCACGCGGGTGCCCCTTTGTTTCTTCTTCTTGTTACCACGTTGTGTCTATGAGTGCCAGGGTATTACTGGACTAATTGTATGAGTTGGGAAGTGTTTCTTCCTCATCTATATTTTGGGAGTTTTTAAAAGATTGAGCACTGGGTATTATATGCACCTAATGAATCATTGAGCACTACATCAAAAACTAATGATGTACTGTACAGTGGTTAACTAAACATAATAAAAAAAGAAAAAAGTAAATAAAAATAAGCAACCTCAAAAAATAAAGTCGTATATAAGATTAAAAATATAATAATAAAAAATAAAAGATTGATGTTAAATCTCCTTTAAATGTAGAGAAGACCTCTTAACCATAGGAAATAAGCTGAGGGTTTCTGGAGGGGAGGCGGTTGGGGGGATGGGGTTACACAGTGATGGACATTAAGGAGGACATGTGATGTAATGAGCACTGGGTGTTATGTACAACTGATGAATCACTGAACTCTACCTCTGAAACTAATAATACATTATATGTTAATTAATTGAATTTATATTTAAAAAATGTAGAATAGGGGCGCCTGAGTGGCTCAGTGGGTTAAGCCTCTGCCTTCGGCTCAGGTCATGATCTCGGGGTCCTGGGATCGAGCCCCGCATCGGGCTCTCTGCTCAGCAGGGAGCCTGCTTCCTCCTCTCTCTCTGCCCGCCTCTCTGCCTACTTGTGATCTCTCTCTCTCTGTCAAATAAATAAATAAAATCTTTAAAAAAAAATGTAGAATAGACCAGGGAAACCATCTGGTCCTGGGCTTATGTGTGTGTGTATGTTGAGGGGGGGTGTTTCATTACAAAGTCAATCTCTTGTTATAAGTCAGTTTGTACTTCCTATTTCTTTTTGAGTCAATCTCATTGCTTTGTGTCTTTCCAGTAATACGTACATTTCATATAGATTATCTAATTTGTTGGCATATGCTTTTTTGTAGGATTACCTTATAACCTCTTTTAATTTAGCATTGGTAGTATTAAAAAATAAAATTCAACTGAGTAAATTTTAAAGAGCTTATTGGCATTACTCAATGATTCATGAATCAGGCAGCGTTCAGCCTAGCAGATAGAAAGGAGCTCCAAGGAACTGTACAAAGTGAAGAGTTTTACAGGCAGAAGGGAGCAGAAACAAGGAAGTTAGACTAGGAAAAAGTGGATAGGTTGTGGCAAGGTCACTTTCTTTCTTTCAGGGGATGACAGGCAGATTACCTAACTAGTGCTGATTAGGTTATTCCTAATTCACTGGTTTAAGATTCCATTTCTGAGAGAGCTGAAACTGTAATTACGTCTTGGTTTGGTTTGATAATGTGGAGCTTAGCATAAATGACTCACTTTGGGTCTGTTGTCGTCTTTAACAATTGTGATATCCCTTCTTCCTCCAATTTTTCCTTGGTCAGTCTAGCTAAAGGTCTGCAACACTGTTTAATTTGTTTATTAAAAAAAAAAAACTTTTGGTCATTAATTCCCGCTGTTCTTTTTCTATGCTCTATTTTACTTACTACTACTCTTATCTTTATTTGTACCCCATAAGTTTTGATATCTTGTATTTTCCTTTTCCTTCATATCAGATTATTCCCTAATTACTGATGTGATTTTTTTCCCCTCCAATTCCTAAGTTATTTAGGATTCTATTGTTAATTTTTGTGACTTTCCCATGACTTACTATTACTGATTCCTACTGTCACACCTCGCCATGGGCAAGAATTTCCAAGTCCCTTTTACTGTAGTAAATTACTGAATGATGTTTTATATTAAAAAGGCAAGAATCATTTCATTCTTTGCCAAAGTTAAGACCTCTATTATGACTTCCAGGAGAGTAAAGTAGGTAATTTTCTCATCCCCTATTAAGAACCCTCACTGGTGCTCAATATACACAGTGTCTCGTTCCCATAAGGAGATGTTTTCAAGGTTATTCACTGCATTGTCTTCTGTAATAACAAGAAAATATCCCTTCCTGAAATGAAAGTGTCTATCAAAGCATGAAAGAGTAAATAATCTGTGGTCTACCCAGAAAATGGAATATTATGCATCAATTAGAATGAATGGGGCTGTACAATTATAACAAATGGAAAGGCAAATCAAGTGAAAAAAAAAAGATGGCAAACAAATAAATACTAAATTATATCTTCTGTTTTAAACTCACAAATATGCATAAAGAAAAAATATTTTTCTTATACTACACAAGGACGTGTAAATGCACATAATAAAGGTCTTGAACTATATAACATTGTCTGATGATGGAGTAACATATGAAGTCAGAAAGAATGAAGATGGTGACAGGTGGTAAAACAGGACTTTAGTATTCTCATAAAGTTTGAAATTTTCACAGGGAGAATGACTTTATGATTCAGACATGTAACTCAATGTTACTTTTTTAAAGTCTCTAAAGAGAAGAAAAACATATATAGAAAGCACACGTGAACAACAAAGCAAATATAGCAAAGTCTGTACAAGAAATAGAATTTGTGGCAAATAACTTTCAAAGTAACTTAGAGAGATACTCAAATGAAAGAAAGGAGTCATCATAAAATAAAGACAGCATAATTTTGGAATCTAGTGGAACTACATGGAAAATAAACAAATCCAAGTGGAAATTCTACAACTAGAAGGAACCCTTACTGAGATGAAGAAATGAGTTAGAGTAGCACTTCTGGAATGGTGAAGTAAGGACCTCTGAAAATCTGTTCCTCCACATATGCAATGAGAACACTGGAAAAAACTGTCAAAATCAACTTTTCAGAACTCTGGGAATTAATGAAAGGCTTTCAATCATCCCAAGAATATTTATTCAAGAAAAATGGTCAGATCTTACCATGAACAATAAGCTTTGTGGTATTTTAAATCGGCCTCTTCTGAACCCCTTGACCCCAGATCTGTGGTAACATCGAAAACCAAGAGATCTGCAATTATGTTACCTGTGAAACTGCAGCCTGGCACCTAGTGGAGAGGCAGAAAGATTTGGAGCTCTCCAACAGTCCCATCCTCAAAGAATTATCAATATTTGACCCATCTGGCAGCTCTCTAAAAAGTTCTATGCTCAGACATGACTTCATTTTTTCTCACTTAGAATCTATCTTGTGTAAACTGGCCTAGCCACAGGCATCAGAAAAAAAAAAAATACCAAGCAGCAATTGTGTACCACTGCAGCTTCCAAATGCAATGTGACTAGTTGGGGCTAATAAGAAGGGAGAGAAACCATATGAGACTCTTAACTCCAGGAAACAAACTGGGGGTCGTGGAAAGGGCGGTGGGTGGCGGGATGAGATAACTGGGTGATGGGCATTAAGGAGGGCACATGATGTGATGAGCACTGGGTGTTATAGGTAACTAATAAACCATTGAACATTATATCAAAAACAATCTAAGGGTTTTAGAGGGGAGGGGGTGGGGGGATGGGTAAGCCTGGTGGTGGGTATTAAGGAGGGCACGTATTGCGTGGATCACTGGGTGTTGTACATAAACAATGAATCTTGGAACACTGCATCAAAAACTAATGATGTATTTTATGGTGACTAACATAACACAATAAAAAGAAAAACTAATGATGTACTACTATACGTTGGCTAATTGAATTTAAATTTTAAAAAGTAGAAGCTACCCAAAAAATTAAAAAGGCAAAACTGGGAAAGGAAATGTCCATAGGATGCTTTGAAAAGTTCCAACATATAACTGAGATCTAGAAGGCCATGAGTGAACTGTGTGCATGCTCAAAAGATATCTGAGAAGACCTAGCCCTCACTTCTAGCTGACAGTAAAGCTCTGTACATGCAGAATCTGAAGGGTTAGGCAGAGTTATAAACTGCCTACCTGAGCCTTGAATTCATCTCAAAACATATGCTCAAAGCATCCTGATAAAGGCTGGAAGATTTATTGGTTCAAGGAATTTAATTCAACCTCTGTATGATCATTACCTGATCAGCAAGCTATCAGTGAAGAGAATCCAGTGGCCACAGGTGAAAAAGTATCCAGGTTTTAATGCATTATTTAGGTAAAGTCATTATACAATCAAACAATAACAATAGCAACAAATAATAACAATGAAACTGGAGAGGGAGGCATAATCTGATTTATGGAGTTTCCACAATGTATTATTTTAAAGGTCCTATATATATATGTAGATAGATAGATCTATCTATCTATCTATCTATATATATATACCTACAAAATGCGCAACCACTGGATTTCTCAAAGACTTTAAATCAACTTTTCTTTTAAATTTTCTTTTCTTTTTTTTTTTTTTTTTTTTTTTTTTTTTAGTTAAATGGCTTAAGTATAGTTGACACAGTGTTAGACTAGGTTCAGGTGTACAACATAGTAATTCAACTTCTTTTTCCCTATGTTATGCTCACCACAAGTGTAACTACTGTCTGTCACCATACAATGCTATCACAGTACCTTTGACTATATTCCCTATTCTGTGCCTCTTATTTCCATGACTTATTCCCTCCAAACTGGAAGTCTGTATCTCTCCCTCCCCTTCACCCATTTTATCCATCCCCTCATTGCCATTCCCTCTGGCAACCATCACTTTGTTCTCCTTACTTATACTTATATGTCTGATTCTGCTTTTTGTTTATTTGTTTTGTTTTTTAGATTCCACATATAAGTGAAATCATATGGTATTTGTCTTTTTCAGTCTGAATTATTTCACTTAGAATAATACTCTTGGTCCATCCATGCTGTCACAAGTGGCACAATCTCATTCCTTTTATATGGTTGCATATTCGTGTGTGTGTGTGTGCGTGTGTGCATGTGTGTGTGTGTGTGTGTGTGTGTGTGTGTGTGTGTGTGTGTGTGATATTTTCCTTATCCATTCATCTGTCAGTGGATCATTGGGTTCCTTCCATATTTCCATATCTTGGCTATTGTAAATAATGCTACAAGAAATATAAGGGTGCATATAGCTTTCCACTTTCTTGTTTTCATCTTGGGGGGTAAATACCCATTAGTGGAATTACTGAATAATATGGCATTTCTATTTTTAATTCTTGGGGGATCCTCCATCCTGTTTTCCATAGTAGCTGCACCAGTTTGCATTCTCACCAACAGTGCAAGAAGGTTCTCTTTTCCTCCGCATCCTCAGAAACACTTGTTATTTCTTGTCTTTTTCATTTTTGCCATTCTGACAGGTAGAAGGTGATGCCTCATTATTGGTTTAGTAAATCAACTTTCATAAACATGTTTAAATAATTAAAGGAAAGCACATCTACATAATTAAAGTTAAATGAGAAGAATATCTCACCAAATATAATAATTCAATAAGGAGACATTACTTTGTAACAAAAATAGAAATTCTTGGGTTTCAAGTACATTAATGAAATGAAAAATTCCCCCACTGGATCTCAATCCCAGATTTGAACTAAAAAAGAAAGAATCAGTGAATCTGATGGTAGAGCAATTGAGATTATCCCGAGTGAGGAATAGAAAGAAAAAAAAATTAAAAAGATTGAACAGACAGCCAGAGGCCTACACTGGGTGTTGTACATAAACGATGAACCTTGGAACACTGCATCAAAAACTAATGATGTATTTTATGGTACCTAACATAACACAATAAAAAAAAAAAAAACATACACATAATAGGAATCTCTGGAAAAGAGGAGCTAGAGGAAGGGGCAGGAGGAGTACATGAAGAAATAAGGACCCAAACTTCCCAAAATAGTTGAAAAGCTTTAATCTACACATTCAAGCAATTCAATAGATCCAAGTAGGATAAAGTCAAGGAGAGATACACCGAGGCACAACATAATCACACTTTCAAAGCCCAACACAAAAAGATGACTTTGAAAGCAACAAGAGAAAAGCAACTCATTACATTTAAGAGATCCTTATTTCTCATCAACAACCATGGAGACCCAAAGCCAGTAAGATGATGTTTTTCAGGTGTTGAAAGAAGACTGTGAATGAGGAATTCTACACCTAAAAAATCTTTCCTTCAAAACTGAAGAAAAATTAAGACCTTTACATATAAACAAAACCCTAGAGATTCTGTCTTTCCCACAAGCAATATTAAACAGAACTTTCAGGCTGAAATAAGAGAACACTAGACAAAAGCTCTAATTTACATGGAGAGATAAAAAGCACTAGGAAAGGTAACCAGATGGGTAACTATAAAGACAGCGCATATGCATTTTTGTTTGTTTCTTTTTTCTTATCTGATTCAAGATACACAAAAAACAATTATTAAACTGCATTGATAGGCTTATAATATGTACACACCTGATTTGTATAACAATAATAAGGTTTAAGAAAGGAGGAAATAGGATAATAGTTAGCAAAGCTTTTTGTTTACTCTTGAAATTAAGTTGGTATTAGTCTATAGATTAAGATAGACTGTCAAGTGTAATCTCTGGGGCAACCGTTAAGAAAATAATTCAAGAATTTAGTAAAATTGACAATGAGGCAATTACGTTGCGTAATAAAAATATCTGTTTAAACTTCAAAACGGGCAATATTAAATGAATAAAGGAACAAAAGACATAAAATATGTGGAAAAGAAAGAGCCCAGTGGTAAACATAGATCCTGTCTTCTCTTCAATTACATTTAATGTAAATAGACTAAATCTTCCAATCAAAAGTCATATATCTGTACAATGGATTTAAATAGCCATTGTCCAATCATATGCTGTCTACAAGGGATACACTTTTGATTCAAAGTAGACTGAAAGTAAAAAGATGGAAAAATATATACTATGAGAAAAATAACCAAAAATAACCTTTTTTGGGGCTATCCTAATATCAGGTAAAATAGAGTTTAAGGCAAATGAGAGTTACTGACCAAAGAAAGACAGTTGAGAATGATTAAAGGGACAATTCGTGGGAAGGATATAATGATTAAAAATATGAATGCACCTAAGAACAGAGTGCCTAAATACATGAAACAAAAACTGACACAACTGAAGGGAGAAATGCACAATTCATCAGTAGTTGGAGACTTCAATAACGCACTCTTACAAATGAATAGAACAACTAGGCAGAAGATCGGCCAGAAATTAGGAGATTGAAACAACACTATAAATGAGTTATATCTAACAGACACCTGTAGGATACTCAAGAGCAGAATACGCATTCTTCTCAATAGGACATGGAATATTCTGCAGGGTAGACCTTATATGGGCCATAAAATAAGCCTCAATAAACTTAAAAGGTTTTAATTTATACAAATGGTGTTCTCTGAACAATATAATGCCAATACGGATGTTAAGAAAATGTGGTTGAAGGGAGTGTAAATATTCACATCCCTTTGTAGGGAAGGGTTGCAAAATGGGGCCAAGTTGTATGATAAAGGCAAATTGCAGAAGAGTCTACACTGAAAATCTCATTTTTGAGGCAAGATGAAAACACAATGAAAGTGATAGAAACATGACATCTTTGTGTACACATAGTCATCCTCCATACTTGTCTCTACTAAGTTTGGTGGAACTTTCTGGCACTCAAAAAGGTTGCATACATAGAGTGGGCCTCAAGTTGACTTATGGTGGAAATGCGTGGCGCAGCTTTGGCTTTGACAGTTATCCCGTGTGTGTGTGTGTGTGTGTGTGTGTGTGTGTGTGTTTGTGTGTGTGTGTGTGTGAGAGAGAGAGAGAGAGAGAGAGAGAGAGTGTGTGTGTTGTGTACATGTGTATGCATATCTATATATATCCATGTGTGTATATACACATCTATATGTGTTTACATATATACATGTATTTGTATATATAAATTTGTATTTATATATGTGTGTATCCCTATATTTTTATGAATGTATGCTTACAGACATTGAAAAATTAGAGAATAGTATTCGTTTTTGTTTTAGTTTGTTACCTACAGCTATCACTTCATGTAGTATGATTATAATAGCTGCTTTAATATCTTTTACTTTCACTTCCAATACTTGGGTCATCTTTGTGCTTGCCCCTCTTGCTTACATTTTCCCATGGAATTTATTAACGTTTCCCTGGTTTTTCATATACTGATTAATTTTAGGTATATCTGGACATTTTACTGTTCTGTTTTTAGAGAATGTATCGTGATATCCTACAGAAAATCTCTCCCTCTCTCTCTCTCTCTCTCTCTCTCTCTCCCTCTCCTTATTTGACTTTCATTTTAGGTTCAGGCCACAAACTTGTAAATTTTGTTGGCTGTTGTTCCAGTCTAGGTTCACATTTCAAAGCCTTTGTGATGCTACTCATATCTGGCTTATATATGTGCCAAACGGCGAGGAGTGTAGGATAATGACAGTGACCTAATTATTTGATCAGTACTCAAATCATTTAATATTGTTTTTAGGTTCAGGTACATGCATGTGCATGTTGTCCAGAGCCCAGATCTTTATGCACAATTTTATGTGGTTATTTTCATGAACTCCTTTATCTTAGCAAACTCATTGGTGAATTCTAGTGCTTCAGGGTACCTATACTGACTTTTGGCTAAAGTATTGCAGTTTAATTTCTCTCCTCTGCCTTGAAAGTTCTCTGATGGGTTTCACCCCAAAGCTAAATAGCAAAAGTACAGAACTAGAATGAATAAGAAAAACAACAACAGCATCGATGGAAAAGAAAAAGAATGTTTCTGTGGGAGCTTTGTCTGTCCACACTTGGTATTTTAGTTTTCTAGGGCTGCCATCACAAAATGCCCCAGAGTGGGTGGCGTAAACAACAGAAACTTATTTTCCCACCGTCCTGGAGGATAAAAGTCTGAGATCAAGTTGTCGGCAGGTTTGGTTTCTTCCGAGAGCTTGCTCCTCGGCTTGCAGATGGCCGCCTGTGTCCTCGCTGTGTCCTTACAGGATCTTTCTTCTGTGTGTATGCATTTCTGGTGTGTCTTTGTATGTCCAAATCATCTCTTCTTTTCTAGGACACCAGTCGGATTGGGTTAGGACACACCCATATGATCTCACTGGACTTTAGTTACCTTTTAAAAGGTCATGTCACCAAATACAGTCAAGTTTGGGGATAACGAGTCCTAGGGGTTCCACATACGAATTTGGGGGTCTATAATTCAGTCCATTAGGGGTAAATCTCCATGACCTTTGATTTGGCAATGGATTCTTCGGACAATAAAAGCATGAGGAAAGAAGCAAAAACAGATAAATTGGACTTTGCCAAGTTAAAAACCTTTTTGTGTCAAAGGACGTTACCAAGAAAGCAAAAACAACCTACAGAATGCGATAAAAATTTTGTGGCAAGCACGAATCTAATAAGGGTCTAGTATCCAGAATGCATAAAAAACACAACCCAACAACAAGTAGACAGTCCAGTTTAAAGTGGACATAGGATGTGAATACAAATATCTTCAGAAAAGATATACAAATATGCAATAAGGACAGGAAAATCAGCTCAACATTATTAGTCATTAGGGAAATGCAAACAAAACCCCCATGCGATGCCACAGCATACTCACAAGGGTGAGTGCAACGGAATTATTTTTAAGTGAAAAATAAAACATATTGAGCAGAACGTGGAGAAATTGGGACCCTTGTGCATTACTGATGGATATGTAAAATGAATGCCGTCACTTTGGGAAAGAGTTTGACAGTTCCCTCAAAGAGTTAAGTGCAGAATTACCATATGACTGACTCATCAATTCCACCCCCAAAATTGAAAACATTTATTGAAATTAAAACTTGTATACAGATGTTCATAGCAGTCCTATTCACCATAACCAAAAGGTGGAAACATCCCAAGTGTCCATCAACTGATGGACCGACAAACAAAAGTGGTATGTCCATACAGTGGAATATCATGCAGCCATAAAGAGGAATGAAGTACTGATACATGCAACACGATGGATGAACCTCAAAACCCTTATGCTAAGTGAGAGAGGCCAGACACAAAAGGTCACATACTGTATGATTTCATTTGTATCCAATTTTAGGCAATATAGAATAAATGTAAAATAGGTAAATTCATAGAGAAAGAGAGCATAAGTGGTTTCCAGTGGCAAAACGGGGGAGAACTAATTAATGGGTACGAGGTTTCCTTTTGGAGTGATGGTGTATTTGGGGACTAGACAGAGGAGATACCTGGAGAGCACTGTGAATGTACTAAACGTCACTGACGTGTACCCTCTAAGAAGGTGAATTTTATCACAACAACAATAATAATGATAAACAGAATAAAGATGCTGATTGGCTTTATACTTTTACAAATAGTGAATTAACATCAACATCTGCCAAAATGCATCATTTAGGAAACCTTTATGTTCTTAATAGCGGGGCTCAAATTATAGTAATCCTTGGGAATCCCACTAATTTTTAAAAGGAAGCCCCTGAAATCTTAGGGGAGCTAAAGGGCAGAGAGGTTTCCCTTTCCTTACACATTGAAAGTATTGCCTTGCCTCAATTCCCCATGGTCATGGCACCCGTTGTCCTAAAGTGTCTATCCTACAGTGGGCATCAGCACTCTGATGCGATGGTTAATAAAGTTAAATTCAGTCTTTGCCACTTATTATTTTGGGCTTGACAAAATGGGACCCAGTGGACTGTCCCCACTGAAAACATTGATTACGGGCTAAGGAAAAATAAAACAGGGCCTATAAGGATTGAAATCCGTTATGTAAGTTCTATATAAAGAAGGCATGATTTCTCCCACTGTTTCTCCATTTGACCTTCTCCAATTTGGCCTGTTCTTACACTAGGAAAGAATGATGGATGCCTCAGGGTGGATTCCCACAGCCTTGGTACCTCAGGGCCTGGTGTCACACATTAAGGCCCCCATACCCAATGTTCTTGAAATCATGGACTCCATCCAATCAGCAACTGGCAAAGGCTTTGCTATTATAAACTTGGCTAACGTGTTCTGGTCAGTGCCTGTATATCAACAGCACCTCAGCTGCAGTGTGCCTTCACTTCTGAAAGGACACGATGCACATTTACCTGGCTACACACGGGGTACCTCGATGGCCCTGCCATCATACACAATCTTTGCAGGCAAAATTGTAAGCGCATCCACATTTGTCTAGGACCACAAGTGTGCCATTACATGGATGACCTCTTCCTCCAGGGATAGGCATTTGAAACCCTCAGGACATGAAAATACTCACAGAGGGGCTTACAAAAGGCAGGCAAGCCATTGTCCCACACATAGGGCAAGACCGCGCCACCTTGGTTAAATTCCTGAAAATTATCTGGTAAACCAAGGGTTGCTTCATCACTGACACTGTCAGGAACCAGCTATTGACCCTCTTGGCACCCACAATGCTAGAACAAACCCAGCATCTTTTAGACCTTTGTGGGTCCAGTGGGAAATTCCTCATTTGCCAGTGTTAGGTGAGCCCATTGATGCTGTTACTTAAAAATTGGCCTGCCTTGAAAGGGCCCCCTGCAACAAAAGGTTCTAGAATCTGTCCAAATTACAAAACAGCAGGCACTCCTGTTGGGATCTACCAGAGTCCTTCAGTGTAGACGCGTTAGCAACCTCCTCTCATGCCTTGTGGGATCTCAGGACCTCCCGTGATGACCATAAGATGCCAATGGAACTCTGATAAAAGAAACATTTCTCCTCGGCCCCATGACATAAGACATGGGAGCAGCAGTTGCTGACTGCCTACTGAACTCCCCTGGATTTAGAAGTTCTCGTGGGCCCCAGGCCTGTGACACTCAGTAGCCAGTTGCCCATTAGGCCTTGGCTTACGTGGCAGCACCCCCGCAAGTTTAGCAAAGCCAGCAAGGCAAGGCCTCCTTGTTACAGATGAAGGCAAACCTGGGCCCCCTGGTATATCCCACTTGCAGGAGGGCTTGGCCTTCGCTGTTGCCACTCCTTTGCCAGATGCCATGGTACTGGAGGATGTCATCCCTCTCTCAGACCCCTTGGCTACCACGGGAGCCCCTTGGGATCACCTGAGTGAAGAGTAATGGGTGTTCCTCCACTTCATGACTGGAATTGTCACCATCACTCTGGTCATCTGTGATGGAGCTCCCAGCCCTTAACCAGGACGTCTCTAATATAATACGGGACCCAAGGGTCAGCACAACTGACTGAGCATCGGGCAGTTACCTTGGCACTGGAGGTGCTGGCCAACAGTTAGCCCAATCTGCGCATTTTTAAAGACTATCCAGGTCACTGGCATTGATCTGGCTGTCTGATAGGGCCAGTGGCAGCAACGACAATTCCTTGTCCAAGATTGTCCCCTTTGGGGTAAAGAACTCCAGGAATATCTTACCCCACAGGCTCCCAAAATATAAATCAAGGAGACACGTAACTCTACATATATGAAAGCCACAATACGAGGCCTCTCCTAAGACACTCCTTATCTGCTTTGGAGTTCCGGACGTTATTGGTAGTGACCGAGGCATTCATTTCACTTTTCAGGATACACAATGCTGAGCTCACGAACAAGCATTCAAGGGACCGTTCCCTTCCCTATCCGGCCTCAGGTTGCAGGACTCATAGAGTGCCGCAATGGCTCGCATCCCGGACTTCAAATTCAATGAAATAGAAGTGACCCATTTTGGTCATCTGTCACACGTCAGGGATGAATTGTAACAAAGTTTCAACTCCATTCTTTGGTGTTTGACTGCTGAGGGCTTTCAAGCCTCAGCCCTCCCTCGACCCCAGTGCCCCACATCTGGGCGAGCTCATAAAAACACCCACGTATTCTCTCCCTTGGTGCCGTTGGATGGGTGGGGTTCAAACTACACAAGCCCCTGCCAGCACATGGAAACTCTCATGTTGCCCCCACCCACTAACCACAATAAAACTCCCAAACCAGTCTCCTTTCCTG
Organism: Potos flavus; assembly: GCA_028534135.1. Taxonomy (NCBI): domain Eukaryota; kingdom Metazoa; phylum Chordata; class Mammalia; order Carnivora; family Procyonidae; genus Potos; species Potos flavus. The sequence goes on along the minus strand of CM052901.1, from coordinate 36,054,489 downwards.
TCTCTCTCAAGCCTGTTTTTGGAGGTGCCTGGGAAGCCTGCCCTGCCATCCCCTCCTCCCCCCACCCTGCCCGACAAAAGCCTCATTATGTAAGTAAGTCAGTAATACAGGTTTCATATTCTCTTGGTGGTGTGTGTGGTTCTACCAGTCTCGACATTTGAACCAAATTTTGGGTAGGGGTCCACACTGTCTCAGAGTGGCTGCAACAGCTCTTCTCATGATTATTCTAGTAGCACACTTGTGGCAGGTGTGTTCCCCATCCCTGAAACTTCAGTGTTTGTCAGATCCAAAGAGAGTGTGGGTCCAGTAAGGGACATAGCTCGTGTTCTATTGAACTTGAAGTTACAACTAGTACCCAGTCTTGCTTCTGTGCCCAGTGACAACAGCAAATGGAATTAGTAAAACAAGACAAAACAACAGCTGTTGATTGCTTCTTAGGCTTAAGAATCTTCACACATGAGGTCTTGGCCAAGTGGGGCTGAATACAACAAAAAGTCTTGGACTCTTGACTGAGAAATTGTTCTAGGAAGCCTGTTCTTTCAATGTCTGCCATGCTGTATTAGTCTGCTCGGGCTGCCATTACAAAATGCCATAGACCAGGTGGCTTACAAAACAGACATTTATTTTGCATGGTTCTGGAGGCTGGCAAGTCCAAGGTCAGGGAAGTGCTAGCTGATCAGTTTCTTAGTGAGAGCCCTCATCCTGGCCTGCAGACAGCTGCCTTCTTTCTGTGTCTTCACAAAAGGGGACGGGGGTGGGGGTGAGGGTGGGGTGGGGAGATGGGGAGTAAGCTCTCTAATCTCTTCTGATACAGGCACTAATCCCAATTTGCGGAACTCACCTTCATGGCCTCATCAAAGCCTAATTACCTACCAAAGACCCCATCTCCAAATACCATCACGCTGTGGGTAAGGGCTTCCATGTATGGTTTGGGGCAGGGCACACGATTCAGTCCATAGTATGTGCTTAGCCCAGTCCTTTCTTTAAAAGAAGTAGCTCTCTTTCTTGATTCATTCTTTGGAGGCTTGAAGTGAATGCGGGCACATTCATGAATCACCTTCCACCTCCTATTTTAAAATGCCTTCCGTTCTCTGTTCTCCCTGCATCCATTTCAACTTTGTATGTTCTTTTCTAAGGAGCTTGAGTACATCAAAACATCCCAATGCGCTTTCTCTCTTATGGGAGGTCTTTCACCATCGCTGATATTTCATCTGCACACCTTGTTTTTTTTTTCTTAAGTAGCCGTGTCTCTACTGGCATGAGCCACCCTGAGGTAGAAATTGGGGAAGTAAATACCGTTTGCATGCCCCAGGATGCCACCATACAGGGGCACTATAGCTTTGCTTGCAATCACAGAATTCAAAGAAAGGGACTTGTGTGGGATTAAAGGGTAACCCAGGGTACCAAAGCCTTAAGGGAGGCGGAAGGCTTTGATCACTCATTGGACGACAAGCATGTCAATCATTGCTCCTCAGCAAATGAGCTTCGAGCTCATGGTGGAGGAAGTGGCCCTTTGTTGACCCTTCCAAGTTCCACCTCCCGTCACCAGCCCAACGGAATCTTTCCCACCTTGTCCACTGCCACCTCAGGCGCAGTCTCGGTTGGCCACTTCTTGGGCTGCCCCTCTGCGCTTCCTGTCACAGGACTTCCACGGGCACCTTCACAGACTGTTGTACCCTCTGAAGCCATCTTCTCTGCCACCCCCACCGCCTCCCGACAGGCCCTGCTGCCAACAGCCTCCCCTCAGGGGCAGTCACTTCAGCGGCCGCCATCTTCACCGCAGTCGTCGCGACAGCCCGATCGAAGCTCCAGTTGAGGCACTGACTGG
>CM052901.1:36022859-36052161 GCA_028534135.1 Potos flavus | reverse complement strand
GGGTAACAATTTGACCACACCAACACCAGGAGCAGGAGAGAAGCCTAACAAGCATCTTGAAAGCTGGTGGTTATGAAACGACAAATCAGTATGTAAAGCAAAATGGAAAATAGAACATAATCCTTCCTCTGGCAATCTCTGGTGGACTTTATTATTGGGTCCATATTTTCTCATGTCCTCAACTTTTTTTTTTTTTTTTACACTGAATAAATGACACATCAGGATCAGATTCTCTAGGACAGGCTGCACAACTGAAGAGATGGTAAAACTACTTGATGTGGAACAACTGGTTAAGACCACTTCTGGTTGTACTGAATCAACTAATGGAGCAGTTAATTTTAATCAAGCCTTTCAATGAGGCTATCGATAATGGTTTAGAAGAAGCAGAAGAAACATTTCTTTGGGATATCTCACCCTTTAAGCACCAGTAACTCTAGATAACAGTTATTCACCAGCTCATGCAGAGGCCACCTAGGAGTCAGACTGGAAAGTGTTTGACCTTTATTATGTCATGCAATATGTTCTGCTACTAACAGAAGAACAACTAAATAGGAAATCTGCTTTTCTATTAAAAAAGGAAACACAGCAGAATTCTGCCCACTTTTAGAAATAAAACACAAGGTAAACTACAGTCTAAATGAGCTAGGAGATGCAAACCTTACTTTTCTTCAGTCATTTCCAAGATATCGTTGATCGGATTTATGTGAAATTAAGATTATTTTTCCAGGAATCCTTGATACCAATATCTCAGATGTATAAAATTATTCTTTTTACTACTCCCAAGATGTTATAAGCAGATACCTTCTAAACGTGTTAGACCCTAAAAGGCAACTGTTCACGCACTGGCCTTTCTGTGAACATTGTGTTCATTTACAAGGAACATATACAAAGAACTTATCCTTGGAAGACATCTTTCAAAAACTGTAATAGTTGACAAACCACCACAAGCCTTTACATATCAGCATTTTTTTTTACTTTGCTTTTTTTTTTATTAACATGTAATGTATTATTTGTTTCAGGGGTACAGGTCTGTGATTCATCAGTCTTACACAATTCACAGCACACAGCATAGCACATCCCTTCCCCAATGTCCATCACCCAGTCACCCCCTCCCTCCCACCCCCTTTCCCTCCAGCAGCCCTCATAATGGAATCGTTATAGAAAACTGGTTTGTAGATTAAAATTTCAATGTACTCCTAAAAGCGATTCTATTTCTGTAGAAGCTTGTTGTCTTGAATGGAGATTTTCAACCTCATATCAGAGGAAAATTTTGCTTGCATGATTTGGTGTTTCCAGATTAAATACAGAGACTTGTCAAATCAATTAAGGGAGAGAGACTACAGAGCCCTTTCCTTTTGGACTAAGGCAAAACATTGTTATTACTATTGAAATTGTTCATTTTGTAGCCATCTTGCTTTTCTTAATTGTGGTGCTGAGTAATAGTCAATGGTTACAGAATGAGACTTTATCTCAGATTGAATACATAGAGTAGGTAGGCTGAAACAAAAAAGTCCTTGGAACTTGTGCAACAATTTTTTATGTATGGAACATCTCTAGTTTACATAGAATTATGTTTCTGCCACAAGTGCTTTGGCCTGCAGTCACACAGGATTTTATAATAAAAGAAAAAGATGAAAATGGATTTGTGTTTCTTTCTCTGTTTATTGTTCTAAGTGGATTTAAAGCCACTTTTCTGTTACTTTAAGATTCTCATCTTGGGGCACCTGGGTGGCTCAGTGGGTTAAAGCCTCTGCCTTTGGCTCAGGTCATGATCTCAGGGTCCTGGGATCGAGCCCCGCATCGGGCTCTCTGCTCAGCAGGGAGCCTGCTTCCCCCTCTCTCTCTGCCTGCCTCTCTGCCTACTTGTGATCTCTCTCTCTCTGTCAAATAAATAAATAAAGTTTAAAAAAAAATTCTCATCTTAATAGAAATTTCCTGTAAAAGTTTTTTTACTTTTCCTGTTAGGGTTTATAACTGTTTTTTACATTTATTGACCTGTATTAGATTAGAATTTCATTATGTGTTTTAGCTGAAGTACTTCATAGCTTTTTTAAAATGGTCAATTTTTTTTAGAATACACTTGAATGCCATTTGCCTACTTGTTCTGCCTGCATAATGCATATTTGTTTGAAGCCATTTCATAGATTTTTAAAAATAGTCAATTTTTAGTTTTATACCTTACACTTGAATGACATTTTCCTACTTTTCTGCTTGCATATTGCGTATTTGCTAAAAAACAATCTCTACTTTCAGTCCATATAAGTTCCATTTAGAAAGATGCACATTTGCACTTTGTTACTAAAATATTTTACTGGAGGTAAAATCTTTTCAGAAGTGTAGAGTGTGGGTAGTTAAGAATATATGAATAATACTCAAGAGATTTAAACCATTGTGATGACACCCAAATGGTAATATGGGCGCACAGATTTAATGGATAAAGTTATGCCTCAGACATCACTGTGCTTAGGAATCTTTAAGGAGAGTGAGTTTGGCCACCTTTTGCATTTAATTTGGTTACTGCTCCCTTTAGTTTTCTCCAGGAATGAAACATTCAGCACAGTGACTTAATATTTTCACTTAATTTGCATGGGCTGAGAGTACCTCTGTTATGTTCTCAGTGATAATCAAGTTAAAACTCTGTGCAACAGTTCTGGTAACTAAAATATCCTATACATAATCCTGTGGCATAGCACACATTCAAGTCATAAATGTAGTTAATATGCCTTCACGGTGGTTTTCTCTGCTATAAGAAAGTGGTCTTTAAGGCTTGATTCTCCAGTAGAGCTACCATAAGAGGTTGATACTTTTATAGTAATGTTTAATCTGATTTTAGGGAGGCTTTTTCTTTTTTTAACTTGAAGGTGTAATATGTAATAGAATGCTTTTCCTATCAACTGCATTACCTTGCCACAGGCTCAGGGTATTTTTCTGTAAGGGGCCATAGGCTCAGACTGCTTTTATTTAAAGAGTGTCAAAGAAGAAAACTTTCTTTTTCTAGAGAGAGGTTTGACATTTTCTATGCTTGTTAAGAAAGTATAGTATTAGAAATTAAGAAGGGACAAGTGGAAGTTGAGTATTTCAATTAGTTATTATGTATATTAATTGCTTACTAGTAAGACTTATACATTTTATATATTAGATACAGCTTCATTTTCAAATGAATCCTAAAACTAGGAGAACATTTAACCTTGTATTATTTATTTTAAAAACCACAAGTTATTTCAATTTTCAGTGTATTAAAGATTTCACATTTCATCAGGTTGAGCACATTCTTACTCTATTACATGTTGGGTATGTAGTCAGCATCTATACTGAAGTGTTCAAAAACTAGTATGTTTGGGGCACCTGGGTGGCTCAGTCTGTTGGGCATCCAACTCTTGATTTCAGCTTGGGTCATAGTCTCAGGGTCGTGGGATCGAGTCCTTCATTGGGCTCTGTGCTCTGTGAGGAGTCTACTTCAGGATTCTATCTCTCCTTCTGCCCCTCCCTCTGCTACCTCAGTCTTTCTCTTTCTATCTCAAATAAATAGATAAATCTTTTTTTAAAAAATTAGCATGTTCGACCAGCCTATTTTGTAGAAATTATTTATCTATTAAAAAATAATTATTGCAGCTTCATCACGGAGACATCAAAGATGGTGGAGGAGTAGGAGGACCCTGGGCTCATCTCACCCCAAGACCACAACTAGACAACTATGAAATCATCCTAAATACCCCAGAAATCGGCCTGAAGACTGACAGACCAAACTCCACAGTTAAAGAGAGAGAAGAGGCCACAATGAAGAAGGTAGGAAGTGCAGAGATGTGGTTTAATGGAGAAAAAGATTGAGGCTACTGTGGAGGGGAGGGTGCTGTGGTCATGAAGAAGGGTGAGAGAGAGGAGCACACCGGGGAACACACAAGGAAAATATTTCTCCAGAGCCACTGGCTTGGAAAATGAGAAAGGCTGATTTCTGTGAGTTCTGGCAACCAGCAGAGCTTAAAACCTAGAGTTTTAAAGGTCAGCAGGCTTGAGAAGAGGCAAGATGGTGGAGGAGTAGGGAACCCTATTTCAACCAGTCCCCTGAATTGAGCTAGATATCTACCAGAGCACTCTGAACACCCATGAAATCAGCCTGAGATGTAAGATTACACACTTCTGGATCTCTACCGGGGCAGAAGACCATCAGTGCAGAGGTACAAAGGAGTTTGGAGTGCAGGGACAGATATCAGAGGATAAACAGAAGGGGGAGGGAGCCACCAGAGCGAGCCATTGGAAAGTAATACCCCAGTGCGAAAGTGCCCTGTGCTTGGGGACCAGCAATAGCTTGGAGACTGGTGGCTGCAAGACAGGAAGGGACTGATAGCAGCACTCAAACAGAACAAAGGGGCTTAAGGGACAATTTCTGGGACAGGGTGGCTGCAGGCATGGACCTAAGCCCATGGTCCTGGGACCAGTCGCAGCCGCCACCCACCCGCACCTGAGAGGACCCGTGCGGACTTGGCTCAGAGGACCTAGCGTGGACTTGAGTCAGTGGTTGCTAGGGCTGGCAGCTGCTGCTGCTACCACAGCTGCTGCCGCCTCCGATGCAGCTGAGAGGACCTGAGGCAGATTTGAGTCAGCGGTCCCAGGAATCGCTGCTACGGGGACCGGGCTCACCAGTATCACTCATGGTTTTGGTGGCATAGGGGTTCAGAGACAGGCAGGGGCCTCAGGTGACCACTTAAATGGTGGCTGGGGTGCGCACCGCCTATGGGAGGCTGCGGTATTCAACGGGGTTTGCAGAGGGGGAGTTTGTGTGTTCTCCACCATTCAGAGAGGAGCGGACTGAGGCTTCTCTCTGAGGCAGAGGTCTGGGTGCAGAGGGTTTACTGTGGTCTGACCCAATGAAAAGGCCTGAAAAGCCGAGGGAGAACAAAAGCCTCCAGAGAACAAAAGCCCGAAAAACTGGTTTACATGGAGCCCAGCCCCTTGATAGGGGGCGGGGCAACTCTGCCCAAGCAGAAATGACTGAAAAACAAGTGGCACCCCCCTCCTCCAGAAGACAAGCTGAAAGAACAAGAGGACAAGGACAGGGTCCCCATAAAACTGTAAAACCCCAATACCAGGGGAAAACAGTATATTAAGCTCCCAGTATTACCCCAAAGACTGTATATTTTGTAGATACAAAGCTTCTTTTTTTTAATTCGTTCTCATGATTCTTGTTCTTTTTTTTTTACATGCTTACCATTTCAACTAGATGTTTAATACAACATATTCCATAGTAACTTTTTAACTTGAACTTTTTTCATATGTATACTTTGTTTCTTTTTCTTTTTTTCTTTTTTATGTATATAGATACAACTTCACGGTAGTCCTTTTTCCCTATTCAATATTACCCCTGTATATATACCAGTTTTAATTTCCTTGTATCTCTGGGAAGTTGAGTCCTCTAACAAAGATAATGAGATACATCCAGGTAAAACTGAAATACCCTTCCTCACCCACATCAAGGGATTATAACCACCTTCCCGTCATCCCCCCTTTTTTTGTGTGTGTTTTTATTTTTTTCTCTTTCTTTTGTCAGTCATACTGTTTGTTTTTGTACTTTATAAATCTTATCCTTGGGGCTCATTTTGGCTGTTTTTATTTTCTTTCTTTATTTTTGGCAGTGACTTCTGATTGCTCCCAAATTCCCCAGGGTACAACTTGCCTGGATAGTTGTTGATATTTTCAACTATGCATCCCCTCAACCACAACTCAACAGAATGACAAGGAGGAGGAATTCCCAAAAAAGGCAAAACCCAGAGACAATGGCATCTCCAGAAGATCTAATGGACATGGATCTAAGCAAGAATTCAGAAACAGACTTCAGGGTAGCATTTATGAAGACAATAGTCAGGCTGGAGAAAACCATTAATGGCAACATAGATTCATTAAGGGCAGAAGTGAGAGCAGATCTGGCAAAACTTAAAAATGCTATCAATGAGATCCAATCTAATCTAGATACTCTCACAGTTAGGGTAAATGAGGCAGATGATCAAATTAGTGATCTGTAAGACAAACTGATAGAAAAGAAAGATCAGGAGGAGGCTTGGAATAAACAGCTTAGAATCCATGCAAACAGAATTAGAGAAATAAATGACACCATGAAATGTTCCAATATCAGAATTGCTGGGATCCCTGAGGGGGTGGAGAGAGAGAGAGGACTAGAAGGTATATTTGACCAAATCCTAGCTGAGAATTTCCTTGATCTGGGGAATGAAGCAATTAATCATGTCCTAGAGGCAGAGAGGACTCTCCCCAAGATCAGTGAGGGTAGACTCACCCCTGTCATGTGATAATGAAACTCGCGAATCTTAGAACCAAGGAAAACATTTTAAGGGCAGCTAAGGGGAAGAGATTCTTTACGTACAGAGGGAGGAACATCAGAATAACATCAGACCTGTCCACAGAGACCTGGAAAGCCAGAAAGGGCTGGCAAGACACATTCAGGGCACTAAATGAGAAGAACATGCAGCCAAGAATTCTTTATCTGGCAAGGCTGTCATTCAGAATAGATGGAGAGACAAGAAGCTTCCAGGACCAGCAGAGACTGAAAGAATATGTGCCCAATAAGCCAGCCTTGGAGGAAATACTAAAGGGGGTTCTTTAAAAGGAGAAAGACCCCAAGAGTGATACAGAACAGAGATATACAGAAACAATCCATAGAAACAAGGACTTCACAGGCAACATGATGACAATAAAATTTTATCTGTCAGTAATCACTGTCAATGTGAACAGCCTAAATGCTCCCATAAAACAGCACAGGGCTGCAGATTGGATAAAAAGACAGGACTCATCCATATGCTGTCTACAAGAGACTTGTTTTGAACCTAAAGATACATCCAGACTGAAAGTGAAGGGATGGAGAACCACCTTTCATGCCAACAGACCGCAAAACAAAACTGGGGTAGTGGGGATGCCTGGGTGGCTCAGTCAGTTAAGCAGCTGCCTTTGGCTTGGGTCATGTTCCCAGGGTCCTGGGATCAAGTGCCACATCGGGCTTCTTGCTCAGTGGGGAGCCTGCTTCTCCCTCTTTCTCTATCTGCCACTTTGCCTGCTTGAGCTCTCTCTCTCTGATAAATAATCTTTAAAAAAAAATAAAATGCAGGCACATATCTATTTAAAAAAAAAAAAGAAAGCTGGGGTAGCAATTCTCATATCCAACAATTTAGATTTTAAGCTAAAGACTGTAGTTAAAGATACAGAAAGACACTATATCATTCATCAAAGGTCTGTCCAACAAGAAGATCTAACAGTTGTAAAATATCTATGCCCCCAACATGGAAGCAGCCAACTACATAAGCCAACTGTTAACCAAAATAATCATATTGATTTGAATTTCCCTGATGGCTAATGATGAACATTTTTTCATGTGTCTGCTAGCCATTGGTATGTCTCCTTTGGAGATTATGCTGAATGAAATAAGTCAAGCAGAGAAAATCAATTTTCATATGTTTCATTTACTTGTGGAACATAAGGGATAACATGGAGGACATTAGGAGAAGGAAATGAAAAGTGAACTGGGGGAAACTGGAGGGGGAGATGAACCATGACAGACTGTGGCTTTTGAGAAACAAACTGAGGGTTTTAGAGGGGAAGGGGGGTAGGAGGATGGGTGAACCTGGTGGTGAGTATTAAGGAGGGCACGTATTGCATAGAGCACTGGGTGTGCCACATAAACAATGAATCTTGGAACACTGAAAAATAAAAAATAAATTTAAAAAAATTTTAAAAAAGAATCATATTGATAATAATACCTTAATTGTAGGAGAGCTTAACACTCCACTCTCAGCAATAGACAGATCAACTAAGCAGCAAATTAACAAAGAAATGAGAACGTTGAATGACACATTAGACCAGACAGATCTCATAGTTATATACAAACATTCCACCCTCAGACAACAGAATACTCATTCTTCTAAAGTGCACACGGAACTTTCTCTAGAATAGACCACATACTGGATCACAAATCAGGGTTTAACTGATACCAAAAAATTGAGATTATTCACTGAATATTCTCAGACCACAATTCTTTGAAACTGGAACTTAATCACAAGAAGAAGTTTGGAAGAAATTCAAACACTTGGAAGCTAAAGACCATCTTGCTGAAGAATGTTTGGATCAACCAAGAAATCAAAGAAGAATTTAAACAATTCGTGGAAACCAATGAGAATGAAGACACATCAGTCCAAAACCTATGGGATACGGCAAAGGCGGACCTAAGGGGGAAATACATAGCCTTCCAAGCCTCACTCAAAAAAACAGAAAAGCTAAAGACTATAGTTAATACACAAACAGAATACACAAACTCTCTTTACACTGCAAAGAATTGGAGAATCAACAACAAATTAAGCCTAACCCACGCACAAGAAGGGAAATAATTAACATTAGAGCGGAGATCAATGATTTAGAAACCAGAGATACAGTAGAACACATCGACGAAACTAGAAGCTTGTTCTTTAAAAGAATTCATAAGATCAATAAGCCACTGGCCAGACTAATCCAAAAGAAAAGAGAAAGAACCAAAATTAATAAAATTATGAATGAAAGGGGAGAGATCACGACTAACACCAAGGAAATAGAAACAATCATCAAAAATTATTATCAACAGCTATATGCCAATAAGTTAAGCAGCCTGGAAGAAATGGATGCATTCCTGAAAACTTATAAATTTCCAAGACTGAAACAGGAAGAAACTGACATGAATAGACCAATAACTAGTAACGAGATTGAAACAGTGATCAAAAACCTCCCAAAAAACAAGAGTCCAGGACCTGATGGATTCCTTCGGGAATTCAACCAAACATTCAAAGAAGAAAAAATACCTATTCTTCAGAAGCTGTTTCAAAAAACAGAAACAGAAGGAAAACTTCCAGACTCATTCTATGAGGCCAGCATTACCTTGATCCCGAAACAAGGCAAAGACCCCATCAAAAAAGAGAATTTCAGACCAATATCCCTGATGAATATGGATGCCAAAATTCTCAACAAGATCCTAGCTAATAAGATCCAGTAGTACATTAACAGGATTATCTACCAGGACCAGGTGGGATTTATCCCTGAGATGCAAGGGTGGTTCAACATTCGCAAACCAATGTGATAGAACAGTTAAGAGAAGAGACAAGAACCACATGGTCCTCTCAATTGATGCAGAAAAAGCATTTGACAAAATACAACATCCTTTCCTGATTAAAACTCTTCAGAGTATAGGGATAGAGGGAACATTCCTCAAATTAATAAAATCTATCTATGAAAAGCCCACAGCTAATATCATTCTTAATGGGGAAAAGCTGAGAGCCTTCCCACTGAGAGCAGGAACACAACAAGGATGCCCATTCTCGCCACTATTGTTCAACATAGTACTAGAAGTCCTAGCAACAGCAATCAGACAACAAAAAGAAATAAAATGTATTGAAATTGTCAAAGCAGAAGTCAAACTCTCTTCGCAGATGGCATGATACTTTATGTGGAAAACCCAAGAGACTCCAGCCCCAAATTACTAGAACTCATATAGCAATTCGGTAATGTGGCAGGACACAAAATCAATGCACAGAAGTCAGTTGCTTTATTATACATTAAAAATGAAACTGTAAAAAGGGAAATCAGGGAATTGATTTCATTTACAATAGCACCAAAAACCATAAGATACCTGGAAATAAACCTAACCAAAGAGGTAAAGGATCTATAATCAAGGAACTACAGAACACCCATGAAAGAAATTGAAGAAGACACAAAAAGATGGAAAAACATTCCATGCTAATGGTTCGGAAGAAAAAATATTGTTAAAATGTCTATGCTGCCGAGAGCAATCTATACTTTCAAAATACCATCAAAATACTATCACAATACCATCGGCATTTTCCAAAGTGCTAGAACAAACAATCCTAAAATTTGTATGAAACCAGAAAAGACCCTGAATCACCAAGGAAATGTTGAAAAAGAAAAACAAAGCTTGGGGCATCACGTTGCCTGATTCCAAGCTTTATTACAAAGCTGTGATCACCAAGACAGTATGGTACTGGCACAAAAACAGACACATAGACCAGTGGAACAGAGTAGAAAGCCCAGATATGGACCCGCAACTCTATGGTCAAATAATCTTTGACAAAGCAGGAAAAAATATCCAGTGGAAAAAAGATAGTCTCTTCAATAAATTGTTTTGGAAAAATTGGACAGCTATATACAGAAGAATGAAATGCGACCATTATTTACACAACTCAAAATGGATGAAAGACCTCAATGTGAGACAGGAATCCATCAAAATTCTAGAGGAGAACATAGGCAGTAACCTCTTCAACATCAACCACAGCAACTTCTTTCAAGACACGTCTCCAAAGGCAAGGGAAACAAAAGCGAAAATGAACTTTTGGGACTTCATCAAGATAAAAAGCTTCTGCATAGCAAAGGAAACAGTCAACAAAACAAAGAGGCAACCTACGGAATGGAAGAAGATATTTGCAAGTGACACTACAGACAAAAGGTTGATAGCCATGATTTATAAAGAACTCCTCAAACTCAACACTCAAAAAACAGATAATCAAGTCCAAAAATGGGCAGAAGACATGAACAGACACTTCTCCAATGAAGACATACAAATGGCTAACAGACACAAGAAAAAATATTCATCATCATTAGCCATCAAGGAAATTCAAGTCAAAACCACATTGAGATACCACCTTACACCAGTTAGAATGGCAAAATTAACAATTCAAGACACAGCAAATGTTGAAGAGGATGTGGAGAAAGGGGAATGCTCTTACACTGTTTTTGGTAAAGCAAGTTGGTGCAGCCACTTTGGAAAACAGTGTGCATGATCTTCAAAAAATTAAAAATAGAGCTACCCTATGACCCAGCAATTACACTACTGGGTATTTACCCCAAAGATACAGATGTAGTGAAAAGAAAGGCCAATATGCACCCCAATGTTCATAGCAGCAATGCCCACAACAGCCAAACTGTGGAAAGAGCCGAGATGCCCTTCAACAGATGAATGGATAAAGAAGATGTGGTCCATATATACAATGGAATATTATTCAGCCATCAGAAATGATGAATACCCCACTTTTGCATCAACATGGATAGAACTGGAGGAGATTATGTTGCGTGAAATAAGTCAAACAGAGAGAGTCAATTATCATATGGTTTCACTTACTTGTGGATCATAAGGGATAGCATGGAGGACATTAGGAGAAGGAAGGGAAAAATGAAGGGGGGAATCAGAGAAAGACATGAACCATGAAAGACTGTGGACTCCGAGAAACAAAGTGAGGGTTTTATAGGGGAGGCGGGTGGGGGGATGGGTTGGCCCGGTGGTGGGTATTAAGGAGGGCACGTATTGCATAGAGCACTGGGTGTTATACGTAAACAGTGAATCTTGGAACACCACATCAAAAACTAATGACGTACTCTATGGTAACTAACATAACATAATGAAAAATAATAAAGATCAGCAGGCTTGACTGGGATAGAGCCCAAGGGGCACTACTCTGCTTCTGGAAAGAAGGAAAGTGAACAATTCAGGAGGCAGACATCATGGAAACATCAATCTGAGGAATGCCTGGAGTACAGAGTGGGGAGATTGTTGGCTGATCTCAGAGTATTTCCCTAGAACTTCATGGAGATGCCTCTCTGAGAACGGGGGAGCTAGCTAGTTTCATTTCTCTCCCCCACCCCATGGCATAAATACAGAACCACCTGAGGGAAACTGCTCAGCACAGACACTGGCTGCGTAACTTTCTTATACCAAGCCCCACCTCCTGTGATCCCATAAAACTGCCATTCTCAGCCAAGCCTGCCTCAGTCATAGCATGGCAGGCCTCTCCTCTAGAAGACCAAGACAAACCCTGCCCACACCACGTCTCCCAACCAGAGAGTTCTGCAGGGCCTCAGTTCTGTTGGAGTTAGTGTCAGGTCTCATTTCACAAACAGACCAGAGCACACATAGTTAAAACCTGGCACATTAAGGCCAGACACTAAACACTGCCCATAGCCACCCGCCTCCTCTATAAAACCCTTACTTTGTTTCTCAGAGTCCACAGTCTCTCATGGTTCATGTCTCTCTCCAATTCCCCCCCCTTCATTTTTCCCTTCCTTCTCCTAATGTTCTCCATGCTATTCCTTATGTTCCACAAGTAAGTGAAACCATATGATAATTGTCTCTAGACAATTAGCCTGAAGAATAGAGCAGCCAGAACACAATAGCAGAACACACAGCATGCACTGGAGACACTCCCTGAAGCACCAGACCCTGAGCACTACATGACCTCTTCTTCATAAGATCATTACTTTCAGGATCAGGAGACATGAATGGCTTTTCTAACACAGAGAAGAAGGCAGAGACTTAGACTCCATTGAATGTAATAACATTCATATTATAGGAGTACCAGAAGAAGAAGAGAGAAAAGGAGGCAGAAAATTTATTTTAGGAAGTAATAACTGAAAACTTCCTTAATCTTGGGAAAGCAACAATCATCCAAATCCTGAAGACACGGAGAACTCTCATTAAAATCAACAAAAGCAGGCCAACACCAAGACATTGCAATTAAATTGGCAAAATATAGTGTGAGAGGGAAGGGAGGGGTGAATTGGAGGAAATCAGAGGGGCGATGAACCATGAGAGACTGTGAACTCTGAGCAACAGACTGAGGGTTTTGGAGGGGTGGGGGTGGGGGATTGGGCAAGCCTGGTGGTGGGTATTGAGGAGGGCACATATTGCATGGAGCACTGGGTGTGGTACATGAACAATGAATCTTGTAACACTGAAAAAATAAATAAAACTATTTGGAAAAAAAAAATCTCAAAGGCAGCAAGGCTAAAGAAGTCCTTAATTTATAAGGGAAAACCCATAAGGCTAGATGGAGATTTCCCAACAGAATGTTGGCAAGCCAGAAGGGAGTGGCATGATATATTCAAAGTGCTGAATGGGAAAAATCCACAGCCAAGAATACCCTATCTAGCAAGGCTATCGTTAAGAATAGAAGAAGACTGGTGGTGGGTTTTGAGGAGGGCACAACATATTGCATGGAGCACTGGGTGTGGTGCATGAACAATGAATCTTGGAACACTGAAAAAATAAAATTAATTGGAAAAAAAATTAAAAAAAAAAAAGAGATCAAGAGTTTCCCAGACATATAAAAACTAAGGGAGTCTAAGACCAGCCCTAATCCAGCCCTGCAAGAAATATTCAATGGGACTCTTTGAGTGCAGTGAGATCAAAAGTGACAAAGACAAGAAAGGACCAGAGAATCCAGAAACAGCAAAACAAGTAATAAAAAGGCAATAAATACATATCTATCAATAACTGCTTTGAATGTAAATGGACTAAATGCTCCAATCAAAAGACATAGGGTGTCAGAGTGGATAAAAAAAACAAGAACCATCTATGTGCTCCCTACAAGAGACTCATTTTACACTTAAAGACACCTGAAGATTGAAAGTGAGGAGTGGAGAAACACTTATCACACAAATAGATGTCAAAAGAATGTTGGAATAGCAATACTTATATTGGACAAAGTAGATTTTTGTTCTTTGCTTTTATCCTGCTTTGGTATCAGGGTAGTACTGGCTTCATGGAATAATTTTGAATGTGCTCCATTTCATTATTTGTAAGGTTTTGATAAAGATTGCCATTATTTATTTTTTAAATGTTTGGTAGAATTCATTAGTGAAACCACGTGGTCTTGGTCTTTTCTGTACTGGGAGATTTTTCATTCTTCATTCAACTTGCATTCTTGTTATTGGTCTAATATGATTTTTTATTTCCTGGATTAGAGATTCATGATTCAATTGTGATAATTTGTGCATTTTTAGGAATTATCTTGTTAGTATATAATGGTGTATAGCAATCTGTTATTACACTATGTATTTCTTTGGTTATCTGTTGTATTGTTTTCTCTTCCACTTCTCATTTTAGTTTTGGGTCTTTTTTCTTAGTTAATGTAGTTAAAGCATTGCCACTTTTGTTTTTTGGGGTTTTTTTGTTTGTTTGTTTGTTTGTTTTGTTTTGGAAAAACTGGTTATTACTTCCAATGTTATGTTATTGTTTATTCTGGCTCCTATTTTATTTATTTCCAATTTTTCTTTGTCATTTCCTTCCTCTACTAAATATCAGCTAAGTTTCTTCTTTTCCTATTTCCTTGTGATGTAATGTTAAATTATTTATTGAATGTTTTTTTCTTAATACAATCAATTATAGCATAAATTTCACTCTAACATCTGCTTTTGCTGCATCCCATGATATATATATGATATCATATATATATATGCAAACATATCTTTTAGAATCATATATTCTGAAGTATGCTTCAAGTAAAAAATGTTCTGATGAGAAAAGTAATGACTTTAACAGGGTACTCATTTAAAATAAAACATATCAGATGTGTGGGGGGATGTGTGAAATAGGTGAAGGGGATTAAGAGTATACTTATCAATGTGCTCTATCATGATTGATTTCTGAATGTTGAACCAGCCTTGCATCCCAGGAATAAATCCTATCTGGTTATGGTGGAAAATCCTTTTAATGTACTGCTGGATCCTATTGGCTAGGATCTTGTTGAGTATGTTGGCATCCATATTCATCAGGAATATTGGCCTGTAATTCACCTTTTTGATGAAGTCTTTGTCTGGTTTTGGGATCAGGATAATCCTGGCCTCATAGAACAAGTTTGGAAGTTTTCTTTCTATTTCTATTTTTTGAAACAGCTTCAGTAGAATAGGTATTATTTCTTCTTTAAATGTTTGGTAGAATTTCCCTGGGAAGCCATCTGGCCCTGAGCTCTTGTTTTTTGGGGGAGGTTTTTGATCACTGTTTTAATTTCCTTACCGGTTATTGGTCTATTCAGCTTATCTATTTCCTCCTGTTTCAGTCTTGGTAGTTTATAAGTTTCCAGGAATGCATCCATTTCTTCCAGATTGCTTAATTTAATGGCATATAGTTGTGGGTAATAATTTCTAATAATTGTTTCTATTTCCTTGGTGTTAGTCATGATCTCTCCCCTTTCATTCATAATTTTATTAATTTGGGTCCTTTCTCTTTTCTTTTGGTTAAGTCTGGCCGGTGGCTTATTGGTCTTATTAATTTTTTCAAAGAACAGCTTCTAGTTTCGTTTATCTCTTCTACTGTTTTTCTGGGTTCTATTTCATTGATCTCTACTCTGGTTATTATTTCTCTTCTTCTGCTTGGTTTAGGTTTTATTTGCTGTTTTTCTCCAGCTTCTTTGGGTGTAAGGTTAGCTTGTGCATTTGGGATTTTTCTAGTTTTCTGAGAGAGGCTTGGATGGCTATGTATTTCCCTCTTAGGACAGCCTTTGCAGTATCCCATCGGTTTTGGACTGATGTGTTTTCATCCTCATTAGTTTCAATGAATTGTTTAAGTTCTTCTTTAATTTCTTGGTTGACCCAATCATTCTTTTCTTTTCTTTTTTTTTTTCTTTTTTTTTTTTTTGACCCAATCATTCTTTAGCCAGGTGCTCTTTAACTTCCAAGTGTTTGAGTTCCTTCTAAATTTCTTCTTGTGGTTGAGTTCCAGTTTCAGAGCACTGTGGTCTGAAAATATGCAGGGAATAATCTCAATCTTTTCGTATTGGTTGAGACCTGAGACCCAGTATGTGGTCTATTCTGGAGAAAGTTCCATGTGCATTCGAGAAGAATGAGTATTCTGTTATTTTAGGGATGGAATACTCTGAAAGGGGAAGCTTCTTACACTGTTGGTGGGAATGCAAGCTGGTACAGCCACTCTGGAAAACTATATGGAGGTTCCTAAAGAGGTTAAAAATAGAACTACCTTACAACCCAGCAATTCCACTAATAGGTATTTACCCCAAAGATACAGATGTAGTGAAAAGAAGGGGCACCTGCACCCCAATGTTCATAGCAGCAATGTCCACAATAGCTAAACTGTGGAAGGAGCCGAGATGTCCTTCAACAGATGAGTGGATATTCATCCATTACTCAGCCATCAGAAAGGATGAATACCTACCATTTGCATTGACATAGATGGAATTGGAGGGGATTATGCTAAGTGAAATAAGTCAAGCAGAGAAAGACAATTAGATGTTTTTACTCATACGTGGAACATAAGGAATAGCGTGGAGGACCATGGGGAAGGGAGGAAAAACTGAATGGGAAGAAATCAGAGAGGGGAAAAAACCATGAGAGACTCTGGACTCTGGGAAACAAATTCAGGGTCACAGAAGAGAGGGGGTTGGGGGAATGAGGTAGCCCGGTAATGGGTATTAAGAAGGGTGTGTGTTGTGATGAACACTGGGTGTTATACGCAACTAATGAATCGCTGAACACTATATCAAAAACTAACAACGTACTATATGCTGGCTAACTGAATATAATAAAAAAAAAAGAATATGCTTATCATGATAGGCACTGGGTAATAATGTATAGAATTGTTGAATCACTATATTGTATTCCTGAAACTAAAATAACACTGTATGTTAACTATAGTTGTCATCATACTTTTGTGTCTTCTTGAATTGTGGTTCCTTTGGTTCTTTGGACATACAGTGGTTAATTTGTAATTATTGTTTGCTAAATCTAACATTAAGTCACTCTCATTTAAAAACTACACTGAAAGAAAAATGCTGGTATCATGAACAAAAAAAAAAATAATTATGGCAGATTTTCTGCAAAAATAGTTGAAATCATTTGCAATTCAGCATGCCATTTTTAAAAAATTTACTTGAAGGTATTTTGCTGGCAAAAATATTACAAACTGAACGAAAATCATTGAAATATATTTTTGTTAGAATATCTAGTCATCTTTATGCTTTTTGTCTCTATTTTTCTAGAAATAAAATATTTACAGTGTTTAAAAAAAGGAACTACCTGTGAGAGTGACTTAATGTAAGATTTAGCAAACAATAATTACAAATTAACCACTGTGTGTTCAAAGAACCAAAGGAACCATCATTAAAGAAGACACAAAAGTATGATGACAATGCCTCAACAACAACAATAAAAAAAGATTATCAGTGAAGAGACAGAAATTATTTTAAAAATTCACCAAATGAATATTTTGGAATGAAAAATACAATAACTGAAATGAAAAATTTATTGGAGGAGTTCAACAGTAGATTAGAAAAATTCAGAATAAAGAATTTCAAGCAAACTTGAAAATAGGTTGATCGAATAGCAGAGAAAAATAGAATAAATACAAGTGAACAGAATGTCAGAGACATTTAGGACAACGTTAATTATACCAACATGACAAAGAGATGCCAAACCGATACATTACAGTAAAAATGTTGAAATCAAAACTCCAAGAGAAAATCTGAAATCACCAAAAGACAACGACCTGTCACATGGGAATCCCAATAAGATTATGAAATGACTGCCCATCAGAAACAATGGAGGCCAGAAGGCAGATAAATACAGTGAGTATAGAAGAAAACTGTCAACCAAGAATCCTATGTTGAGAAACATGATCTTTCAAAAAATGAAAGTGAATTAAACACATTCCAGAAAAACATATGCTTAAAGAATTTCTTGCGAGCACACCTGCCATATAAGAAATATTAAGGGAAGTTCTTTAGGCTGATAGTGGGTGACCCCAGAGGGTAATTTGAGTATAGACACATGCACACACACAACAGAGCAATAGTAAGAGCAACTATGTATTTATAAGAGATGATATGGATGCATATTTATTCTCCTTTACTTTCTTAACTGATTTAAGTAGCAATTTATGAAATAATATTGGTCCTATAATATATAGAAATTTAATATATTTGGCAATAACAGCACAAAGGAGATGGGTTGGAGCAAAGTATTGGGCTTTATTCCATATGGTGACTTGAATTCTCAGGAACAAATGAAAAAAAACAGCTATGATAAACAAGAAGGTTAATATAACAAAATCTATGAATACATACTTGTTCTCTTTTCTTCTCTCAGATTCTTTAAGAGACAAAGCAGTATATAGAGCAATAATTATAGCAATGTATTCTTGAGGTTGCAACATTTATTATTTAACATGTATAGCAATAATACCAGAAGATAAAGTAAAGGAAATACAGCTATATAGAAGTAACATTTCTATATCTAACTGGAATTAGGTTAATATAAATATGATGCTGATGCTGAAAAGTTAAGACATATATGTTAAACCCTAGAACAATCACTAAACTAACTCAAAAAATATAATGAAACTGAAAAGTCTGGCTTCTGGATAAAAACTTGTTTATGAGGCTGGGAAACTGGCAGAGAAGCTGAACCCTAAGCTCACCTCATTCCATGGATACAACTGGATAATACTCATATCAGTGCAATAACCCAGAGAAAGACCCCAAAACTGGCAGAATAACTCCACAATTAAAGGAAAAGAAGAGGCCCCATGATAAAGGATAAGAAGGGAGGAGACAAGTTGAGGAGCTAATTGGTCTAATAGGACTGTCCTCGGGAGGAAGGGATGCTGCAGACACGGAGAGGGGAGAGAAACAGACTGGTAGCCCACACAGAAAAGACAAATCCTATAACACCTGGCTTTAAAAACCAGAGGGGCTGAATTTCATGAGTTCTTACAACAGTGAGATTTTAAACCTGAAATTTTAAATAACAGGAGGCTTAGGTCTGAGAGAACCAGAGGGTGACAGGAAATTGAGTCCCTTCCCTTAAAGAGCCACTACAATGAACAGCCCATGGAGATACAGCACAGAAACAACAATTTGAAAAACACCTGGGGCTTATGGGAGGGAGAGTTGTATGCATTTCAGTGCAGGTCCTGGAGGGACAGAGATCATTGGGAGACTCTTCCAGGAACAAAGGACCTGGCAGGCACCATCTTGCTCCCCAAGATAAACACATGGCCACTTGCAGGAAGCATCATGGTGCCAACACTTGCTAATACTACTGCTCTGCCTCCCACCTAATGCTTAGACACATCCACCGCCTCAAACCAGGCCTACCTCAGGCCCGGCACTGCAGTTCCTCTGCCCCCAGAGGACCACCACACAATACTTGCAAACACTGCATGTCCTACTCCCATGCACATTGTGGATCCATCCCTTTAAATAAGTTCTTGGCTGAAACCCATCCAAGGGGTACCCCAATCCAGGAAGTATGCAAATTAGACCTGAAAGGGGCCAGCATCACTCCAAAGGGACTCCTACCCCAGGGAGAGGGTAAGATAACCACAGATAACAGTCAGACTGTGGCCCCAAAAGTGGGCTGGGAGCAGACAACTGATCTGATTGCAGGCCCTGCCCACCAGTGAAGGTTACTCAAAGACAACAGAGGGAACCATCCCTGCAGTTTGGTGCTACTGAATCTTGCAAATGCCTGGTCTGACTCAACTCAAGCCCAAGGTACACCCAGACTGGCCCACTAACACCACAGGGATCAAAAACTGCCCACAACAGGCAAAGAGATCCACTGAAGAAAACTTGACTAAAAGAAACAGTACTCAGCAACAGCAGCAGGGCACATGCAACACATCTAGTAGATCCTCTGAAGCACAGGTTCCTGTGAACAGGTAACACTGCACTGCAGGGCATTATAGGACTTTTCTTCATAAAAACTCTACTTTCAAGAACAGGAGACATTGCTGACTTTCCTAAGGCAAAGAAACAGACACAGAAGAATATATCCCAAATTAAAAAAAAAAAAAAAAGACTAAATCACAGCAAGAGACCTAAGTAAAATGGAAGTAACTAATATGCCTGGTAGAAAATTTAAAGTAAGGGGTGCTTGGATGGCTCAGTGGGTTAAAGCCTCTGCCTTCAGCTCAGGTCATGATCCCAGAGTCCTGGGATCGAGCCCTGCATTGGGCTCTCTGCTCGGCGGGGAGCCTGCTTCCTACCCCCTGCCTGCCTCTCTGCCTACTTGTGATCTCTCTCTCTCTCTCTCTCTGTCAAATAAATAAATAAAATCTTTAAAAAAATGTATGGCTCTCAAAAGGATTGTGCTGTTCTCAAGTTAGAAAAAAAGGAAAATTTAAAGTAATGATCATAAAGATACTGAACTTGAGAAAAGAATGGAGGACACAGGTGAGACCCTTAACAAAGACATAAAAAAGAGACAACCAGAGATGAAGAACACAGTTAATTAAAGTAAAAATAGGAACAGAATACAGAGCCCAGAAATGGACCCTCAACTCTATGGTCAAGTAATCTTCAACAAAGCAGGAAAAAATGTCCAATGGAAAAAAGACAGTCTCTTCAACAAATGGTGTTGGGAAAATTGGACAGCCACATTCAGAAGAATGAAACTGGACCATTTCCTTACACCACACACAAAAATAGACTCAAAATGGGTGAAAGACCTAAATGTGAGACAGGAATCCATCAATATTCTTGAGGAGAACACAGGCAGCAACCTCTTCAACTTGAGCTGCAGCAACTTCTTCCTAGAAACATCGCCAAAGGCAAGGGAAGTAAGGGCAAAAATGAACTATTGGGACTTCATCAAGATCAAAAGCTTTTGCACAGCAAAATGGTCCACACCAAGACACATGGTAATTAAAATGGCAAAAAGTAGAGATAAAAAGAGAATTTTAAAAGCAGGAAGATAAAAGACAGATATATTCAAGGGAAACACCATAAGGGTATCAACAGATATCTCAGCAGAAACTTTTCAGGCCAGAAGAGAGTGGCATGATATATTCAAGGAAAGGAAAAAAATCTGCAGCCAAGAATATTCTATCCAGCAAGGCTATCATTCAGAATAGAAGGAGAGCTAAAGAGTTCCTAAGACAAACAAAAAATTAAGGACTTCATTACCACTAAACCAGCACTACAAAAAAATATTAAAGGGACTCTTTGAGTGGAAAGAAAAAAACATAACTAATAGTAGGGAAGCACAAAAGCAGTATAAGTAAGTATATCCATAAAAATCAGTCAAGGCACTCACAAAATAAAAGGATGTAAAGTATGACACCATATACCTAAAATGTTGGGAGGAGAGGAGTAAAGAATGGGTTCAAGCTGAACTGACCATCAGCTTAATATAAAGTGCTATATGCAGAAGAGGTCATATACAAACCTAATGGTAACCACAAATCAAAACCAGTAAGAGATATGAAAAAAAAAAGAGCAAAGAATCCAAGTATGTCAATAAAGTAAGCCACCTAATCAGGAAAGAGGAGATCAAGGACGAAAAGAACAGAGAAGAACTACAAAAACAACCACAAAACAACAAACAAAATAGCAATAAATACATACCTATCACAACTACTTTGAATGAAAATGACTAAAGATTTCAATCAAAACACATAGGATAACAGAATGGATAAAACAAGACACATCTATATGCTGCCTTCAAGAAACTCACTTCAGACCTAAGGACACATGCAGATTGAAAGTGAAGGGATGGAGAAGTACTTATGCAAATGAATTTGAAAAGAAAGCTGGGGTAGCAATACATGTTTCAGACAAAATAGACTTTAAAACAAAGACTATAAGAAGAGACAAAGAAAGAGACAATGTAATCATAAACTCTTATTAAAAAAATATAACAATTGTAAATATTTATGCACTCAATGTAAGAGCACCCAAATACATAAAGCAATTAATAACAAACATAAAGGAACTAATTGATAGTAACACTATAATAGTAAGGGACTTTAACACTCCATTTACATCAATGGATACATAATCCATTCAGAAAACAATCAAGGGAACAGTGGTTTAGAATGACACATTGGACCAGATGGATCTTATAGATATATTTAAAACATTCCATCCTAAAGCAGCAGAATACACATTCTTTCCAAGTGCACATAGAACATTCTTCAGAATAAGTCGCATATTAGACCAGAAAACAAGTCTCAACAAATTCAAAAACATCCACGTCATACCATGCATCTTTTCTGACTAAGATACTATGAACCTAGAAATCAAAAATAAGAAAAAGTCTGGAAAGAGCATAAATACATTGAGATTAAATAACATGCTACTAAGCAATGAATGGGTCAACCAGGAAATCAAACAGAAAATAAAAAAATACATGGAGACAAATGAAAATGAAGACACAGTGGTCCAACATCGTTGGGATGCAGCAAAAGCTTTCCTAAGAAGAAAGTTTATAGCAATAGAAGCCTACCTTAAAAAGTAAGAAACATCTCAAATAAATATCCTGACCTTACACGTAAAGCAGCTATAAAAAGAACAACAACAACAAAAAAAAAAAACCTAAAGTCAGAACAGGGAAAGAAATAATAAAGATTAAAAAATAAATAATCAAAATAGAAACTAAAAAAAAGAACAGATCAAAGAAACTAGGAGCTAATTCTTTCAAAAGATGAACAAAATTTATAAACTTTTAGCCAGAATCATCAAAAAGAGAGAGAGGACCCAAGTAAAGAAAATCATAAATAAAGGAAGAGAAATAGGAAACAATACCACATAAATACAAAGGATTATAAGAAAATATTATGAAAAATTATTTTTAAAAGGGAGGCAAACCAAGAAATAGCTGTAACCTATGGGAACAAACTGAGGGTATGGGTGGGGGTGGGTGGGTTAAATAGGTGACGAGTATTAAGGAAGGCAGTTCTTGTGATGAGCACTGGGTGTTGTATATAAGTAATTAGTAACTAAATGCTATACCTGAAACTTATATTACACTGTATATTATCTAACTGAATTTTTTTCTTTTTTTAAATTTTATTTTATTTTTTCAGTGTTCCAAGATTCATTGTCTATGCACCACACCCAGTGCTCCATGAAATATGTGCCCTCCTTAATACGCACCACCAGGCTCACCTAACCCCCCACCCCTCTCCCCTCCAAAACCTTCAGTTTGTTTCTCAGAATCCACAGACTCTCATGGTCTCCCCCTCTGATTTCCCCCAATTCACTTTTCCTTTACTTCTCCTAATGTCCTCCATGTTATTCCTTATGCTCCACAAGTAGGTAAAACTATATGATAATTGACTCTCTCTGCTTGACTTATTTCACTCAGCATAATCTCCTCCAGTCTCGTCCATGTTGATACAAAATTGGGTATTCATCCTTTCTGATGGCTATGTAATATTCCATTGTATATATGGACCATATCTTCTTTATCCATTCATCTGTTGAAGGACATCTTGGCTCTTTCCACAGTTTGGCGATTGTGCCCATTGCTGCTATGAACATTGGAGTACATATGGCCCTTCTCTTCACTACATCTCTATCTTTGGGGTAAATACCCAGTAGTGAAATTTTAACTAAAAATTTGGAGAAAGAAAAAAAATATATGCCATAAAATTGTCAAGCTAGATGAAATGTGTAAATTTCCAGAAGCACAAAACTACCACGACTGAAGCAGGAAGACATAGAAAATTTGAACAGACTGATTATCAGCAATGTAATGGAATCACTAATCAAAAAATTCCCACCAAACAAAAGTCCAGGACCAGACGGCTGTGCAGGTGAATTCTACCAAACATTTAAAGAAGAGTTAATACCTATATCTATTCTCTCCAACTATTCAAAAAAAAAAAAAAAAAAAAGGAACATAAAGGAAAATTTCCAAATTCATTGCAAATGAATAAATAAAGGCCAACGTTAATTACCCTGATAACAGAGCCAGAAAAAGACACTACAAAAAAGAGAACAGGCAAATATCTCTGATAAACATAGATTCAAAAATTCTCAACAAAACATTGGCAATTTGATCAAAAATTTTTTGGCTAATTGAATTTAAATTAAAAAAATATTAGCAATTCGAATCCACCAATACATTAAAAAATCATTCACCACAATCAAGTGGGTTTCATTCCCTGAATGCAAGATTGGTTCAATAGTCACAAATCAACATGATACATCACATCAATAAGAGAAAGGATAAAAACCATATGACCATTTCAATAGATGCAGGAAAATCCTTTGTTGTACTTTGGTACAACATCCATTCATGATAAAAACCCTCAGCAAAGTAAGTCTAGAGGGAACATACCTCAGTATAATAATGGCCATATATGAAAAACCCACAGCTAACATCATAGTCAATGGTGAAAAACTGAGCGGTTTTCCCCTAAGGTCAAGAATAAGACAAGGATGTCCAGTTTCATGATGCTTATTCAACATAGTACTGGAAGTCCTAGCCGTAGGAACCAGACAACAAAAATGAATAAAAGACATCCAAATTGGTAAGTTTCCACTATTTACAGATAACATATTATATATAGAAATCCCTAAAGACCACTACTATATATAGAAATCCCTAAAGAAACTACTAGAACTGAAAAATGAGTTCAGAAAGGTCATAGAATACAAAATAAATATATAGAAATCTGTTACATTTCTATACATTAAGGAGAAGAAAGTAAAATTAAGAAAATTCCCATTTATAACTCCACTGAAATTAATAAAAGACCTAGGAATAAACTTAACCAAAGAAGTGAAAGACCTATACTCAGAAAGCTATAAAGCACTGATGAAAGAAATTGAAGATGACATGAACTAATGGAAAGACATTCCATGCTCATGGATTAGAAGAACAAATATTGTTAAAATGTCCATACTACCCAAAACAGTCTACAGATTTAATGCAATTCTTATCAAAATACCAACAGTGTTTGTCACAGAACCAGAACCAACAATACTAACATTTGTATGGAAGTACAAAGACCCTAAATAGCCAAAGCAATGTTGAAAAAGTAGAACAAAACTGGAGGTATCATAATTCCAGGGTTCAAGTTCTATTACAAAGCTGTAATAATCTAAACAGTATGATACTGGCACAAAAATAGACACATAGATCAATGGAACAGAACAGAAAATCCAGAAATAAACCCACAAGTATATGGTAAATTAATCTTTGACAAAGAAGGTAGGAACATGCAACGTGAAAAGGACAACCCCTTCAACAAATTGTGCTGGGAAACCTAGACAGCTACGTGCAAAAGAATGAAACTGAACCACTTTCTTACACCATACACAAAAATAAATTCTAAGTATATAAGGACCTAAATATGAGTCCTGAATCCATAAAAATTCTAGAACAGAGCATAGGCAGGCAATAATGTCTCTAACATTGGCTATAGCAACATCTTTCTAGATATGTGTCCTGAGGCAAGGAAAATAAAAACAAAACAAACCATTGGGACTTCATTAAAATAAAAAGCTTCTGAGCTGGAAACAATCAACAAAACTAAATGACAACCTATGAAATGGGAGCATATATTTGCAAATGACATATATGATAAAGGGTTAGTATCCAAAATATAAAAAGAACTGATACAAGTCATTACCCAAAAAACAAATAATAAAAGACATGAACAGGCATTTCTCCAAAGAAGACAGTCTGATGGCCAACAGACACATGAAAAGATGATGAACATCACCCACCATCATCAAAACCACAATGAGCTATAACCTCATTCCTATCAGAATGGCTCAAACAAAAAATAGAAGAAACAAGTGTTGGCAAGGATGTGGAAAAAAAGGAATCCTTCTTTACTGTTAGTGGAAATACAAACGGGTACAGACACTGTGGAAAATAGTATGGGGCTTCCTCAAAAAAACTAAAAGTAGAACTACCATATGATCCAGTAGTCACAGTACCAAGTATTTACCCAAAGAATACAAAAACACTAATTGGAAAGGATATATGCACCCCTATGTTTATTGTGGCATTATTTGTAATAACCAAATTATGGATGCAGCCCAAGTGTCCATTGACAGATGAATGCATAAAAATGTGTTCTATATATACAATGGAATATTATTTAGCCATAAAAGAATGAAGTCTTGGAGGAAGGGCAAGATGGCGGAGAAGTAGGAGACCCTGTTTCAACCTGTCCCCTAAAATGAGCTAAATATCTGGAACCTATATTGGAGGATAAACAGAAGGGGGAGGGAGCCACCAGAAGCGACCCAAGGAAAGTAATACCCCAAATGAAAGTGCCCTGTGGTTGGAGACCAGCATTAACTTAGAGTCTGGCTAAAAACACTCAAAAAGAGCAGAAGATCTTAAAGAGCAACTGGTGGGATTGGGTGGTCACACACACGGGCCTAAGTCTACGTTCCCAGGAAGGACACCACCACAGGCGTCCATCCGTGTCAAAGAGAGACTGGCAGGGGTCCAGTCTGTGGTCCATGAGCCTGTGGCTTTCCACTGATTGCACCACTGCTCGGGCTGGGCACACTCCCACAAGTGCCTAAGAGAGCTTAGTATGGTCCCCAGCTGGCGGTCTCTAGAAACTCGGGCTGTCTGCGTCCACTGCAGGGCCTGAGCGCTCCCAGCCTGAGCCTGAGACAACACGCCTGATCTCGGGCAGGAATCTGAGCGCACCTGGCATGGGCTGGGAGCCCGGAGAGCGGTCCTGGCAATGGCAGCCACCAGAAGCGAGTTTCCCAGAACAATATCGCTCATGGTTTTAGTGGCACGGGGGTGCAGAGGCGAACGAGGTTCTCAGGGGACCGCTGGGACGGTGGCTGGGGTGTGCACCGCCTGTGGGAGGCTGTGGTGTGAGCGGAGTTTGCAGAGGGGGAGTCTGTGTGTTCTGGACCACCCAGAGGGGAGCAGACTGAGGCTTCTCTCTGAGGCAGAGGTCTGGGTACAGGCGGATTCTTTGCTCAGACCCTCCAAAAAGCTGCAAAAAGCTGCAAAAGAACAAAAACCTCCAGAGAGCAAAAGCCTGAAAAAATGGTTTCCACAGAGCCCAGCCCTGTGATAGCCGGTAGGGCAACTCAACCCAAGCAAGATTGACTGGAAAACAATGCAGCAGGCCCCTCCCCCAGAAGACAAGCCAAAAGCAAGAAGACAATAACCACAGGGTCCCCATAAAACTATAAAACCCCAACATCAGGGGAAAACAATAAATTAAGCTCCCGATATTGCCCTAAAACCTGTATATTTCATAGATACAAGTTCTTTCTTCCTTTTTTTTTTTTTTTTTTTGATTCATTCTCATGATTCTCGGTCTTCTAATTTTTTTAAACTACTTAACATTACAACTAGAGGCTTAATACAATGATACACCCAGGAAGATCTGAAATAACCTTCCTCGCTCACGTTGAGGATTTATAACCACCTCCCCATCTTATTCTTCTGTCAGTATTTCTGTGTATTTGTTTTTGTTCCGGTATTATATAAATCTTATTCTTGGGGTTCATTCTGGCTGGGTTCTTTTATTTCTTGTCATTTACTTTTGTCGGTCTTTATGTTTGTTCGTGTTTGTTTATATATCTTATAAATCTTATTTTGGGGGCTCATTTTGGCTGGGATTTCTTTTTTTTTTTTCTCTTTCTCTCTCTTTCTGTTTTCTTTCTTTTTGATGGTGAATTCCGATCGTTCCAAAACTTTCCAGGGTGCACTTTGCCTCGATCGTGGTTGATCTATTCAGCTATACATCCCCTCAACAACTTCTCATCAGAATGACTAGGAGGAGGAACAGCCAACAGAGGAAAAACCCAGAGACTGCACCCTCTCCCTCAAAACTATTGGATATGGACATAAAGAGTATGTCGGAAAGGGAATTCAGGGTAACAATTACCAAGGCAATGGCTGTGTTGGAGAAAAACATTAGTGACAACATAGAATCTCTAAGGGTGGAACTGAGAGCCAATATGGCTGATGTTTAAAATGCTATCGATGAGATCCAATCTAATCTAAATAGTCTAACAGCTAGGGTAATGGAGACAGAGGATAGAATTAGCGATCTAGAGGACAAGATGGTAGAGAAGAAAGGTCAGGAGGAGGGCTGGAACAAACTGCTTAGAAACCATGAGAACAGACTTAGGGAAATAAACGACACCATGAAACATTCCAACGTCAGAATATTGGAATCCCTGAGGGGGTGGAGAAAGACAGAAGACTAGAATATACAGCTGAACAAATTCTGGATGAAAATTTCCCCAATCTGGGGAATGGAACAAGTGTTTGTGTCCTAGAGGCAGAAAGGACACCCCCCAAGATCAACGAGTCTAGAAAAACAACTAGACACATCATTGTGAGATTCACGAATTATAATTTTAGAAAAGAGGTCCTGAGGGCAGCTAGGGGGAAGAGATTCCTTACGTACAGAGGAAGACCCATCAGAATAATTGTCAGACCTGTCCACAGAAACCTGGAAAGCCAGAAAGGGCTGGCATGATATATTAAGGGCACTAAATGAGAAGAACATGCAGCCAAGAATACTTTATCCAGCAAGGCTGACATTCAAAGTGGATGGAGAGATAAAGAGCTTCCAAGACCGGCAAGGTTTAAAAGAGTATGTGACCACCAAGCCAGCACTACAGGAAATATTAAAGGAGGTTTTATAAAAATAGAAAGAACCCATAAGGGACATAGAACAGGAACTTAAAATCTATAGAAACAAGGACTTCAGAGGCAACATGATGTCAATAAAAACTTATCTTTCAATAATCACTCTCAATGTAAACGGCCTAAATGCTCCCATAAAATGCACAGGGTTGCAGACTGGATAAAATGACAGGACCCTTCCATGTGCTGTCTACAAGAGACACATTTGGAACCAAAAGATACATCCAGACTGAAAGGGAAAGGATGGAGAACCATCTTTCATGTCAATGGGCCTTAAAAGAAAGCTGAGGTAGCAATTCTCATATCAGATAAATTAGATTTTAAGCTAAAGACTATAGTCAGAGATACAGAAGGACACTACATCATTCTTAAAGGGTCTATCCTTCAAGAAGATCTAACAATTGTAAGTATTTATGCCCCCAATATAGGAGCAGCCAACTACATAAGCCAACTGTTAATCAAAATAAAGAGTCATATTGGTATGAATACATTAATTGTGGGAGATCTTAACACGCCACTCTCAGTAACAGACAGATCATCCAAACAGAAAATCAATAAAGAAACAAGAGCTTTGAATGATACATTGGACCAAATGGACCCTATAGATATATACAGAAAATTCCACCCTAAAACAACAGAATATTCATTCTTCTCGACGCACATGGAACTTTCTCCAGAATAGAGCACATACTGGGTCACAAATCAGCTCTCAACTGATACCAAAAGATTGAAATGATTCCCTGCATATTCTCAGACCACATTGCCTTGAAACTGGAACTCAACCACAAGAAAAAGTTTGGAAGGAATTCATACACTTGGAGGCTAAAGACCAACATGCTCAAGAATGTTTGGATCAACCAGGAAATCAAAGAAGACCTTAAACAATTCATGGAAACCAATGAGAATGAAGACACATCAGTCCAAAACCTATGGGATATGGCAAAGGCGGTCCTAAGGGGGGAAATACATAACCATCCAAGCCTCACTCAAAAAAATTGAAAAATCCTGAATACACCAGCTCTCTTTACACCTTAAAAAACTGAAAATCAACAACAAATTAAGCCAACCCCATGCACAAGAAGGGAAATAATCAAGATTA
>CM052901.1:35996240-36022359 GCA_028534135.1 Potos flavus | reverse complement strand
GACTCATTGCAGCGCGCAGGACTGAAGGCAACCACAGCTCAAGCACTACAAAACCCACACAGGGGACAACCCTAGAGTTCCTAGTTCTGATGATTGGGGAGGTTGTGCTATAGGGCAAAACAGGACCTCTTCCACATGAGGCCACTACTTTTGAGATCAGGAGATGTAGCTGATCTACTTAATACACAGAAAGAATCACAGCGAGTTAGACAACATAAAGAGAAAGAGGAATATGTCTAAAATGAAAGAACAAGACAAAGTGACAGTAGAAGAGCTAAATAAAACAGAGATAGACTCCAAAGTAGTGGTGATAAAGATACTCACTGTACTTGAGAAAAGAGTGGATGAACTCAGTTGGAACTTCACAAAAGAGACAGAAAATATAAAAAAAGAACCAGTCAGAACTGAAGAATTTAACAATTGAAATGAAAAATACACTAGGGGAAATCAACAGCTGATTAAAGGATGCAGATGATTGGATCAACAATCTGGAAGACAGGGTAATGAAAAACAATCAAGCCAAACAGCAAAAAGAACAAAGAATAATAAGAATGGGAATAACTTAAGGGAGCTGTACAAACTTAATTCAGCACAATAACATTTGTATTTTACATATCCCAGAAGGGGAAGAGCGAAAGGAGGGGAGAAATGTTAATTGAAGAAATAATAGCCAAAAACATCCCTAATCTGGGAAAGGAAAAATACATCTAGGTCCAGGAATCACAGAGAGCCCTAACAATAGCCCTAACAGTGTGTCACCAAGACATATAATAATTAATAAGCCAAAAAGTAATAAAGGGACATAAAAGGACAAATTGACAGTAATAAAATAATAGTAAGAGATTTTAACACTGTACTTCCATCCACGGATAGATCATCAGACAAAAAAATCAACAAGGAAACAGTGGCTCGGAATGACACATTAGATCAGATGATATATACATAACATTCCATCCCAAAACAGCAGAATACACATTATTTTCAAGTGGACATAAATCATTCGCTAGGATAAATCACACGTTAGGTCACAAAACAAGTTTCAATAAATTTAAGAAAGCTGAAATCATATCATGACACTATGACACTAGAAATCAATTACAAGAAAAAAACTGGGAAAGCACAAATCCCTGGAGGCTAAACAACGTGTTACTAAACAACCCATGTGTCATCAAAGAAGTCAAAGAGAAAATTTAAAAATACATGGGGACAAATGAAAATGAAAGCACAATGATCTGAAATTTGGACGATATAGCAACAGCAGTTCTAAGAGGGAAGCTTACAGCAATATGGGCCTACTTGCCTACTTCAAGAAACAAGAAAAATCTCAAATAAACAACCTAACCTTATACCTAAAGGAACTAGAAAAAGAAGAACAAACAAAGGCCCAAGCTAGTAGAAGCGAGGCAATAATACAGATTACAGTGGACCTAACTGAAATGGAGACTAAAAAATCAATAGAAATAATCAATGATTTGGAGGGGTGGGGGTGGGGGGTTGGGTGAGCCTGGTGGTGAGTATTGAGGAGGGCACGTATTGCATGGAGCACTGGGTGTGGTACATGAACAATGAATCTTGTAACACTGAAAAAATAAAATAAAAGTATTTGGGGGAAAAAAATAATCAATGAAACCAAGACCCGGTTCTTCAAAAAGATAATCAAAATTGGTAAACCTTTAGCCAGATGCATCGCGGAAAGAAGAGAGAAGACTCAAATAAATAAAATAAAATAATGAAGGATGAAAAATAACAACCAACTCCACAGAGATGCAAAGAATTTTAAGAGAATAGTATGAAAACTTATACGGCAACAAAGCGGACAACTTAGAAGAAATGGGATGAATTCCTAGAAACATGCAATCTCCCAATTCTGAATAAGGAAGAAGTAGGATATTTAAACAGACTGATTACTAGTAACAACATTGAATCAGTAATGACAACATTCTCAACATGAAAGTCGAGGGCCAGATGGCTTCACAGGAAAATTCTACCAAACATTAAAAAAAAAAAAAAAAAAAGAGTTCATACTTATTCTTCTCAAGCTATTCCAACAAAAATAGAAGAGAAAGGCAAACTTCCAAATTCATTTTAAGAGGCCAGCATTACTCTGATAACCAAAACGAGACAAAAACACTACAAATAAACAAACAGAAAAACCTGAAACTGTAGGCCAATATCTCCAATGAACATAGATGCAAAAATGCTCAACAAAATATTAGCAAACCAATTCAGCAGTACATTAAAAGGATTATTCACTATGATAAAGTGGGATGTATTCCATGATAAAGTGAAGCAAAGGGGGTACACTATTTGCAAATCAATCAATGTGATATACCACATTAAGAAGAGGAAGGATAAAAGCCATATAATCATCTCGATGATTTGACAAAATATTTTCGTTCCACAAAGTGGGTCTACGGGGTACATAACTCAACATAATAAAGGCCATATATGAAAAACCCACAGCTAAAATCATTCTCAAGGGTGAACAACTGAGAGCTTTTCCTTTAAGACCAGGATGAAGACAAGGATGTCCATCCTCACCACTTTTATTCAACATAGTACTGGAAGTTCTAGCTGCAGTAATCAGACAATAATAAGAAATAAAAGGCAGCCAAGGTGATAAGGAAAAAGTAAAACTTTCACTATTTGCAGACGGTGTGATACCCTATATAGAAAACCCTAACGACTCCACCAAAAAAACTACTAGAAATGATCATTGAATTGTTAAGTTGCAGGATACAAAATCAGTGTGCAAAAATCGGTTGCATTTCTATACACTGATAATGAAGCAGCAGAAAGAGAAATTAAGAAAAAAAAATCCTATTTACAATTTACCAAAAATAATGATACCTAGGAATACACCTAACCAAATGAGGTGAAAGACCTGTACTCTGAAAGCTATAAACCAATGATGAAAGAAATTGAAGATGACACAAACAAATGGAAAGACATTCCGTACTATGGGTTGGAATAAGAAATATTGCTAAAATGTCCATACTACCCAAAGAAATCTACACAGTGCAACCCCTATCAAAATATCAACTGCATTTTTCATAGAATTAGGACAGAAAAATCCTAAAATTCATATAGATCTGCAAAAGACCCTGAGTAGCCAAAGTTATTCTGAAATAGAAAAGCAAAGCTAAAGATATCACAATTCCAGACTTCGAGTTATAAGACTGTAGTAAGCAAAACGGTATGGTACTGGTGCAAAAATAGAGACTGGATAGAAACAAGATAGAGAACCCAGAAATAATCCTACAGATATATGGTCAACTAATCTACAAAGGAGGAAAGAATGTCTAATGGGCAAAAGACAGTCTCTTCAACAAATGGTGTTGTGAAAACTGGTCTGCTACATGCAAAAAGAATGAAACTGGACCATTTTCTTACACCATATAGAAAAAGAAACTGAAAATGGATTAAAGACCTAAAAGTGAGACTTGAAAGAACAATCCTAGAAGAATGCACAGGCAGTAATTTCTTTGACATCAGTCATAGCATCATTTTTCTATACATGTCTCCTGAGGCCATGCAATAAACTATTGGAATCACATCAAAATAAAAATCTTCTGCAGAGGGAATGAAACAATCAACAAAACTAAAAGGCTACCTAGTGAATGGGAAAAGATATTTGCAAATGACATACCTGACAGAGGGTTTGTATTCAAAATATATAAAAACCTTATACAACTTAACATAAAAAAACACAATTAATCCAATTAAAAAGTAGGCAGAAGACATGAACAGACAGTTCTCGAAAGACCTACAGATGGCCAGCAGACACATGAAAAGATGCTCAACATCATTCATCATCAGTGAAATGCAAATGAAATCTACAATGAGGTATCAACTTAACACCTGTCAGAATGGCTAAAATCAGAAACAGAAGAAACGACAAATGTTGGCAAGGGTGTGGAGAAAAGGGAACCCTCCTGCACTGTTGATGGGAATGCAAACTGGTGTAGTCACTGTGAAAGAGAGTATGGAGTTTCCTTAAAAGGTAAAAAATAGAACTACTTTTTGTTCCAGTAATCACACTACTGGGTATTTTCCAAAGAATATGAAAACACTAGTTCAAAGTGATACATGCACCCCTATGTTTATAGCAGCATTATTTACAATAGCCAAATTATGGAAGCAGCCCAAGTGTCCTTTGATTGATGAATAAAGGTATGGTACCTAAACACACACACACACACACACACACACACACACACACACACAAAGGAATATTATTCAGCCATAAAATAATGAAATCTTGCCATTTGCAATGAAATAGATGGAACTAGAGTGTATAATGCTAAGCTAAATAAGTCAGACAGACAAATACCACATGATTCCACTCATATGTGGAACTTAAGAAACAAAGCAGAGCAAAGGAAAAAAAAAGAGAGAAACAAGCCAAGAAATGGACTCTTAACTATTGAAAACAAACTGATAGGTACCAGAGGGGAGGTGGGTGGGGAAATGTGTGAAATAGAGGATCGGGATTAATTAGTGCACTTACGATATGCACTGAGTAATGTATAGAATTGTTGAATAACTATATTGTATTCCTGAAACCAAAATAACACTGTGTATTAACTTTACTGGAATTAAAATTTAAAGAGCATGAAATACATTAATAAAAAATGACTTTTTACATAATATGATATGTATTAGAACAATATACATGAATCTTGAAAAACATCTGTAAGTTATTTGACAAATATGGGCATTTTGAAGCAGCAATAATTAACATGATACAAATTAAGTGACCTGGTAAAATGGAGTTTTATTTTTCTAAATGGTCCACAGCTCTTTCTCTGAAGAATCAAATGGCACTACGTTAGCCTTTGGCTTCCAAAATTTTCTTCCGGTGTATTTGGCAACTTCTGGGCACCACTCACAAGAATTTACTTGCCCTTGATTTTTTTTTTTTTGAAGATTTCATTTATTTATTTGATAGAGAAAGACATAGTGAGAGAGGGAATACAAGCAGGGAGAGTGGGAGAGAGAGAAGCAGGCCTCCCACCAAGCAGGGAGCCAGACGCGGGGCTCGATCCCAGGACTCTGGGATCACGACCCGAGCCAAAGGTGGACGCTTAATGACTCAGCCACCCAGGCACCCCTACTTGCCCTTGATTTTATGATAGTTTTTCTTGGGAGTTTATGCAGCAAGCTCTTTTTTCCCCCCGCAAATTCCTTTGACTTTATCTCTCTTCTAATGAACTAAAGAAAAAGTTGGATTTCTTTCGTTTACTTAGCTTTTATCTCATTGTTTGGCTCAGAGTGACATCCTTTAAGGTTTCTACATTCACATCGAGGGTTATTTAGGACTTATTTTAAAAGTTCAAGTGGAATACTTAGCATACATGATGAAAGAAGGGGGTTTAAAGCAAATTGTAATAAATTTCAAAAGACCGAAGTCCCACAATGTGCTTCCCCTCCATGGTTATTGAAAGCTAGAAATTCAGCATGTATCTCTTGGAAAAGGAAAACAAAAGAAAGTTCACTACTCTGCCAGAGTATATACTGGTTTAGTATCCTTATAAAATATATCTAATATGCTTAGTAATCATAGTCTTAAAGTATACTTAGAATACTGCATCATTCAAACCAAAACTGACTTTAACAAAATGTCTGTAATTAAAAGTAGCTCATGGGGGCACCTGGGTGGCTCAGTGGGTTAAAGCCTCTGCCTTCGGCTCAGGTCATTATCTCAGGGTCCTGGGATCGAGCCCCGCATCTGGCTCTCCGCTCAGCAGGGAGCCTGCTTCCCCCTCTCTCTCTGCCTGCCTCTCTACCTACTTGTGATCTCTCTCTCTCTGTCAAATAAATAAATGAAATCTTAAAAAAAAAATAAAAGTAGCTGATGAAATGAAATCCAAAGTTATGACAAGGGAGACTCACTGGGACTTCAAGCTGTGTTGCTTAGAGAACTTAAAAAAGCATGTGACCTTGGGGCGTCTGGGTAGCTCAGTGGGTTAAAGCCTCTGCCTTCGGCTCAGGTTGTGATCTCAGAGTCTTGGGATCAAGCCCCACATTGGGCTCTCTGCTTGGCGGGGAGCCTGCTTCCCCCTCTCTCTCTGCCTGCCTCTCTGCCTACTTGTGATCTCTCTCTGTCAAATAAATAAATAAAATCTTAAAAAAAAAAAAAAAAAGCATGTGACCTTAAAGCCATTCAAGGAAAAGTTAGGAGGTACCCTCTCTTCATTCTTTACCATATGATTCCAGTTGAGGATGGGCCTGAAATTAGTATTTCTAGATATTTCAGAAAAGTCCACAGAAGTGTTAAAATGACTTTTAAGAAGGTCTTTCTGCATCAGTGAGTAGTAGTGCTCAACAGAATTTCCTAATAGCACAAAAACAAAGGAAAGTCCATACACTTGTTCAGATGTTAGAAGAATGGGAGGTAGACTATTAGGTCACCCTTAGCCAGAGCTTCTGCAGGCTTTTTGCCATATGCCGATCACCAATGTGAGTCAGGCAGACTTTGGTGAGAGAATACTGTTTGGTGGCCAGGACCTCCTTTGGGCATTGCTTGCTAAGTGGAATATACAACAGATAAGGGAGTAGGAGAGGTAATACAGGGGAGCTACTCTTTCCAGCTTAAAAGGAGCTGTTGAAGACCATATATGCATTCAAGAAGCCCATGGGATCCTCTAGCTGTAAGTAGTGCCTAATGTGGTCATTCAGAATTGACACTGTGGACTATGGCAGGGTTTTCTTGTACAGCTTC
The DNA here is from genome assembly GCA_028534135.1 of Potos flavus. Taxonomy (NCBI): domain Eukaryota; kingdom Metazoa; phylum Chordata; class Mammalia; order Carnivora; family Procyonidae; genus Potos; species Potos flavus. The sequence goes on along the minus strand of CM052901.1, from coordinate 36,015,635 downwards.
AAAAACTCTGGATATGGATTCACAAGATCCAATGGCCCATAGATAAAATGAATGGGACCAGTTATAGAAGCAAGAGCTCCCACCCAGCATCTTCTAAATGTCTTCCTCTGGTTGATGTACTGTTAGAGACTGTTGATAACTAAGTTATCCCATCATTGTTGCATATCCCTACCCACATGCCCTACAGCTCATTCTCAGAGGGTCGGGTATACAGCCTAAAGACTGGGATGAGACCTCAGGAGAAGACAAAGAAGTTTAATTGTGTGAGGATGCGTGACAGGATGCCCCCATCTTTGAGAAGTTTTGGAGGAGAAGATAGTGAGTCTCAGGAAATATACCTCCATCTGACAGAGAATCTTTATGGTAAGCTGACCAGATCCATTCTTCTGGAACCTGTAAGAGCAGCTCCTGAGCAACAAAGCTCCCTAATCATGAGACAAAAAGTTGGTCTTGTGGTTCTGGAGCCCCAGATACCCCAAAAGTGCCTCCCCAAATATGGAATATTGATCTGGTATTGGTTTGTCACTGAAGCCAATGCCCAAGAAGTCAAGGGCAATCACTCAATGAAACCTCAGGGTCAGACCTTCCCAAATCTTGTGCCAATCATAGCTGGATGTTGGAAAGCCAGGTAAAAGTACAACTATCTCAGGACTTCCAACCACACCTGCAGTGTTGGCAGAAGATGAATAGTCTCTTGTAGGTAAAAATTTGCCTGACAACTTCCATGAGTGAAAAGCAGGAGAAATGGGGGTGGGGTGGGATATGCAGATGGGCGGCAAGTAGGGGCACAGCCCATAGCCCCACCTGAACCCACCACTCCCCTTCATTCTATTACCATTTCTATTTGCATCTCAGATCATCTTCTATCTTCCTAAATAAAATTTCCAAGATGTTCCTTTAATATGGTGTCAGTTAGAAACACTACAAGTTACGACTTTTCTCATGTGTCTGTATTTCAGAATTAAGATCATAAGGGAGCCAGCACTGAAATAGTATTCAGAGTACAGGGCAGTTAATAAGGATTAATAGCTGAGGAAGGGACCAGACATATATTAATCAACCTTCCTTGATCAACATTGGATGTGGCTATCAGAGGAAGTCCCTGAGCTTGGGCACACCGGCTCTCTGTAGCTGAGGTAATGACTGAAAAGGCTAATGGCTGAGGTTTGCCAGCTGACTGCTCTCTAAGCAGTTGAAGGAGAGAGTCTGTCTTTGGGAGGGGGTTCTGGGTGGTCCATATTCATGTCTATCATTGGTTCACTATCAAATGATACTCTGGCCAGGTAGACAACAGTAAGTTAACAGTTATTTTCTCTCAGCACTTGCTTTTGGCTTCCATTTCTTGATGAAAAGAGGGATATGGTCATACTATTTAGTTTTCCATTTTTAGGCATCGTGCCCTTTTGTCTGCTATTATGCTCTCTATGCTTACATCATAGCTTCATTACAATGTGTTCACATGTGCTTCCTGAATCTAAGATGTCATGGCTTCCCTAAATTCAGGGCTATTACCAGAAATTTTCATTTGACTATTATTTTTCCAAAATTCACCCATGTTTGTGCTTTTGGAATGCTTATGAGATGTACTTATTCCATCCCTTAAGTCTCTTTGCCTCTCTTTCATCCTATTTTTCTCTTTATCTTTCTATGAGGTGTTCTGTATTATTTCTTTCACTTGTCTTCTAGTACACCAATTCTCTATCCAGGTATGTCTCCTTTGTTGTATAAAATTTCTTTAATCTTTTGTTCTAGCAGTTACAATGATTAAGTCTAGAAAACTCTTTTAGCACATTTTTTTAAAGTTTTATTTATTTATTTGTCAGAGAGAAAGAGCTAGTGAGCACAAACAGGGAGAGCAGCAAGCAGAAGGAAAAGCAGGCTCCCTGCTGAGCTGGGAGCCCAATGTGGGACTCGATCCCAGGACCCTGGGATCATGACCTGAGCCAAAGGCAGCCGCTTAACCAACTGAGCCACCCAGGCATCCCTAGCAAATTTTTGATAATGAGCTGCTTCTTCCTTATATGTTCTGTCACACACACACACACACACACACACATATTTATTTTTTATGTTGGCATTTGGTAATAATTCTGTGGTGGTTTCCATTCTGATTTCTTGTTTGATTTTGCTGATGGAGGCTTGTTTTTGGATTATGTTCTTATATTGAGGGAGTTTATCTGCAGGAATCTTTCAAAAGCCTTAATTAATATTAAGCTCCTCCAGAAGGGATTATTGTACATTTGCCACTTGATTAGGTTGCCACCAGAAATTATTTGGATCATGCTGATAGTGTTAATTTGAACCCCAGGGCTACTAGAACACTCCTGTGATGGCAAATTCTCAGAGATTTTTTTCCTTTACTCAGAGCTAAGGACTGGGAATAAAATTTTCCTTGGCATCTCCTATTCCCAATGGAAAAAGTAAAGTTTTCACACAGAATGTAGTCATTCAAGCACCAAATCATGCAAAGCTGAGTATTTAATGTGATGGGTCTTATTTTGTCAGGCCAATATGGCTAGAGGTAAAAAAACAAAAAACAAACAAACAAAAAAACCCCTGAACATTCAAATAGCCTAAGTTAAAATACGTGGTCAGCATCAAGGAAAGTCATTTTAATACTATTAATTTGTACAACTCTTCTCTGACTTGATCAAAGTGGCAGGAGATTTCCACTTGCAGGTCTGGACTCATATCCTTCCCATCATGATTAAAAGCATACAACTAATCAAACAAAGAAGCAAACAGCAAGTAAAGTATACCAGATTCCCCCTCCATTTTTGAGACTGAGTACCTAGTAAGACTCTTGTTCAACCTGACACACCTGAGTGTGCATTGGGCCCATGGCTGTAAGTCAGCAGCTACACGTCCCTGATTGGCTAACTCAGACCTGAGTGTGGCTTGAGTTGACAGGATGCCTCCATTATCCTCATGATGCAATGTGCTAGTCATTAAAGTTTGCATTATCCACAGGAAAGATTACAGACTTGGAAGGAACAGAATCAGATAAATCTGAGCAACTTAGAATAGGAACTCCAGTTACTAAGGAGCCTGTAATAGGCTGAACTTTTAGATTTAGCAACTTCTGTACTGAGTTTGGACTATCCCTTCAGTTTTTCAATGAATTCTGTAACAAGGTGTAATGTTGAGTAAGTTTGAGTAGTATATGTCTGACTTATTAATACTATTTCCCCAAAACTGTTGCTTATAATTTGTTATTTAAGCAATAAATCTTTTTCTCTCAATTTATCTTTACTCTTAACCACACCATTAGAGAATTATTAACTATACCATTAGAGAATGAATGCTCACCAGATGCCCTTTGTCATCAATCACCTTCTGAAGTGAACAATCAGATGTACTCACTTCCTCTTCTTGTCTTCAACATCAACACCCATTTTTCCTTGCTATACCTTGGATTTCATATCTGTCACTCACCCTTGCAGTCCCAGTCTTAATAGTCTATATGGCGCATATACAACATTGTTTTATTCATGTTCCTATTTGATTTCTGAAATTACGGATAAAAAAAGTTTTCATTTTTTGTAGATTTTCCAGATTTTTCTCTTTGGTTGAAAATATCATCCTCCATAGGGGCATTTACTAATTATTTTAAAAGTATAAATGCCTTTCTTAAAATATTGACCAAATATTGGTGTCTAAAGGAAATCGTAATCCATTTCCAAGGATTGAAATTAAGTATCTTAGTTTTCACAGTGATAAGAAGATAGAAAAATTAAAATACAATGACATTAGGCAGCATTCAAAGAGCCTTGAGTAAGAGAAGGGTGAATGAGGTCACCTTAGTTCTCTAATGGGAAAACATATAATTGGTATCATGGAAGAGGTAGCACAATTGCCCATGTATAGCTCTGGTTTCATATCTCAGGTGGGTTGAATCATGTGGCCCCAACTTCATACCAGGTAGTCCTAACTCCCAGTACCTCAAATAGGATCATATTTGGAGATAGGGTCCATAATAAGGCAATCAAATTAAAATATATTCTTTAACATTGACCCTAATCCAAATGACTCTTTTCTGTATAAACAGGAAAAACATGAACACAGAGACATGCATACAGAGAAGACAATGTGAAAAGACAATGGGACAAGTCAACCATGTAAGAGTTTAGGGGATAGGTCAGGAATACATCCTTCCCTTACACATCTCAGCAGGAATCAACATGGCCCACAGCTATTGATTTGGACTTCTAGCCTCAGAAATGTATGGCAATACATTTCTGTTCTTTAAGCTCCCCAATGTGTGGTACTCTGTAATGACAGACCCAGAACACACTAACACAGATTTGGGTTCTGGCAGTAGAGTGAAATTGTAACAAAGAATTAATGATGTGGGAGTGGCTTTGAGGTTGATAATGAATAAAGGTGGCAGAATTTTGAGGTGTATGACAGAACAAGTCAAGATTTCTTAAGGGACTGTTGGGTGAAATATGGACATTAAATGTACTTCAGGCGAGGGATCATACAGAAAAGAGGAGAGCTGTGGAGAAAGACTATCATCTCAGAGAATACATATAGCATAATGAAAAATATGTTGCTAGAAATATGAGTATCAAGGGTGCTTCTAGTGAGGTAACAGATGGGAATTAGGAACATGCTATTGGAAACTTTCAAAATGGCCATCCTTGTTAAAAAGTGGCATAAAAAGTGTTTGTTAAAAAGTGTTTTAGTATTTTATAAAGAATACAACATTTACATGATAAACTAGGACAGTAAACTGAGGAGATTTCTAAGCACAGTGTTGTAGGCATGGCCTGGTTTCTCCTTGCTGTTCATAGTAAATGCCAGAGGAGAGACATAAATTAAAGAAAGTGCCAGGAAACAAAAAGAAACTAGCATGTGGGTGCACCTGGGTGGCTCAGTCGGTTAAAGCGGCTGCCTTTGGCTCAGGTCATGATCCCGGGGGCCTGGGATTGAGCCCCGTGTGGGGCTCCCCACTCAGCAGAGAGCCTGCTTCTCCCTCTCCCTCTGCCTTCCACTCTGCCTACTGTACTCTCTCTCTCTCTCTGTCAAATAAATATAAAAAATCTTTAAAAAAAGAAAGAAAGAAGGAAAGAAAGAAAGAAAGAAAGAAAGAAAGAAAGAAAGAAAGAAAGAAAGAAAGAAAGAAAGAAACTACCATGTGATGATTTGCAATTGTCTCACTCTATCCAGATAGCCTGCTTCTTAAAAAAAGGAAACAAGAGTGTGGCCAGAAAACTATCAGTTGGGAGGTTAGGCATGTGAAATGTGGGTAAAATCAAACATCAGTAGCCAGAGAGATGATTGTGGAAAAGGTGAGTGGAAGACACTCCTGTGTGATGCCTTTAACACCTTGAATTGCAGGAAAAGCCAACAGTGTTTTATTCTGAAATTTTAATATCAGTAGAAATGTGGACAATTAGTATTGAAGGAGAAACAGACAGGACAAAATGAAGGAAGACTGTTGTACTACTGGGATTCTATAGATAAAGAAGAGGGCCTGCAGATGTATCTAGCTGGGAACATACATTATCCCTCAGAAAAGGGGCAAATGACCTCAAAGTAGGTTCAGAGGTTGGCAGAGCTGCAACTGCCACTATGAATCCAGAGATGCAATGCCAGGGATAGAGCCATCTCCTCCCTCATTCCTGAGACCAAGGTCATCTCCTGAGTTCCCAATGTTAGGGCTACCTAAGTTGTTCAGAAGAATGTACTGCGACAACCCTGGGTAGGAGGCCACCAATTACCATGGCTGAGAATGTAAAGCTGCCACCCCATGGGATCAGAGGTCAGAGCCTAGAGCCAAAAAGGATACTTTTTCAAACACTATGATATAATATAATTTTCAATCATATGTGGAATTTAAGAAATGAAACAGATGAACACGAGGAAAAAAGGAGGTCTTATCACTTAACTGTGATGAACACTGGATGTTATATATAAGTGATGAATCACTAAATTCTATTCCTGAATCTAATATTACTCTATATGTTAACTAACTGGAATTTAAATAAAAGCCTGAAACAAAAAAGAAAAAAGTTTCCTTCCTAGGATCCAAGTTTGCTCTTGACACATGAAATCTTGTCTCCCTTTTCAATTTCTCGATTTTGAAATAGTGATGTCTATCTTGTGCCTGTCTGGTCATTGTATTTGGGAGCAGATAACTTGTTGACTGTGTTCACACATTCTCACTTGGACAGGAATATTGCCTCAGCATTAATCATAGCTGGAAATGCACCCATATCTGATACAGGGTATTTCAATTAGATTTCTCCTTAGCATTGGTGCTAGAATCGGTGAAGGCTTTTGTTGACATTCACATAGAAAGAATGTATTGTGCACATTGGGACATGAATTTTCGAAGGGCTTTTATGGATTGGATTTTGTGTCTTAAAATTGATATGTTGTATTCCTGACCCCCTTCAAATGTGACCTCATTTGGTAATAGAGGCTTTACTGAGGTAATTATGTTCATGTGACATCATTAGGGTAGGCCTTATCCAGTATGACTGTTGTCCTTAAAAAAGGGGGAAATTTGGAGTCACAGACACACAGGGAAGATCATATGAGTATATATTGTGAAAACATGGCTATCTTAAGCCAAAGAGAATGGCCTGTAAAAGATATATGCCTCATAACCCTGAGACTCACTCTACCATGTAACACACAGTGATAAACCTGAAGCATTTAGGATTATAAGGTAATAAATTAAATGTTATTTAATTTGATCAGTTCCTGATATTTGGTTTTGCATTCCTAGGAAACTAATACAATATCCTGAAATCACCAGATTCAAAACATATAAATAATCAAGCAAAGGAAAAGCAACAGGTAAAAAATACAGCTGCTTTCTCCTCAATCTCCAACATGGGGCAACAAGGAAGTCTCTTATTGGCTCATCTTGGAATATCTCCTCACACATCTGACCAACAGCTGTGGCTCAGAGGCTGTAGGAACTTCACTGGCTGACTCAGATAAGTGTGGTGCTTGAGCTACACTGACCAGACACTCCCACTATCCCTATGATGAGGTGTTGCAAGTTACGAAATCTTTGAGTTTTTCAAAATAAAAAATTTTTAGCCTGAAAGAAACAGACTCAGAGAAGTCTGAGTGAGTGAGAGCAGTAACTTCGGTTTATAGGGAGCCTAAATAGGTTTTTTGAACTTTTGTATTTAGATAATTCTGTACTAATTTTGACTCCTTACTTATGCTTTTCAATGAATTGTACAATATGAGTAGTGTTGAAACAAATTTGACTTGGGTATACTTGTGGTATTAATACTACTTTCCCATGTTGTTGCTTATAATTTGTTAGTGAAGCAGTAGCCCTTCCCTTATACTATATTCTCAGTAGCCACTACATTAGATCATGATTGTTCATCAGGTACTTTTTTCCTCAATCATCCACTGAAGAGAATAATCAGAGAGAATAATCTGCTCAACCACATCAAATCCCATTTTCCTTTCTGCTTCCCAGATTTCCTGCATCACTCACACTTGCACTCCCAGTCATCCATCCAGAGCCCAATGATGGTGCATTAAATGTTGTTTTACTAGTACTCCCACTTAATTTCTGAAATTACAAATGCAAAAACCCATAGCCCAGGCATGTATACACACACACACACACACACACACACACACACACACACACATCTTAATGTAATCAAGTTCTTAAAATGACTTTTTACACAATACAGAGTAAGAGCGAAGATGGCAGCAACACAGGAAGATCTTAGGCTTGCCTCGTCCCATGAATACATCTAGATAACTATCAAATCAACCTAAATGCCCCAGAAATCAACCTGAAGACTGGAAAAACAAACTGCACAACTAAAGGCAGAGAAAAGGCCACAGGAAGGTGTGGAGACATAGTTTGGGAAAGAAATGGATTGTGGCTGCTGCAGTAGGGAGGGAGCCACAGTTGCAGAGAAGGGTGAGAGACAGTCTAGCACACAGGGATTCCCACACTGGGAAGATGAATCCCCATAGCAATTGGCTTGGAAAGCAAGAGGGATTGAATTTTGTGAGTTTTGGCAACCAGCAGGGCTTAAAGCCTGGAGTTCTAAAGGTCAGTGGACTTGGCTCAGGGAGAGCCCAGAGGACATTGGGGCTGCTCTCGGAGAAAATGCAGGGCAAACAGCCCACAGACACACAGCATGGAAACAGCAATGTGAGGAGCACCGCGGACCACACAGTGCAGAGGTTATTTACTTATCTCAGAGTGTGTCCCACAGAGGCAGCATTTACAGAGAGAATCCTATGGGGAAAAAAAAAATAGCAGGCACCATTTCCCTCCCCGCCCCCTCAGCCTAAGTATAGGGCCACATGTGAGAACCAGCATAGTGATGACTCTGCTATCTAATTGCTTAAATAAAGTCCCAGTCCCCCACCACACTCTAGTGGAACCAAACTTCCCAGTCATGCTTGCCTCAACCTCAGCATGGTAGGCTCTCTCACCCAGAACACTGGCTCAGACCCTTGCCAACATCATTTCCTCTGAATCAGGATTTTTGCAGGGCCTCGGTTCTGGTGCAGTGATGACAGGTCTCATTTCAGAAGCAGACAAGAGCACACCAACTTAAAATTCACCAAATCCAGGCCAGGGACTAAACACTGCCCACAAGAGGCAAAGAGAACCTCTGCAGATGACTGCACTGAAGGATAAAGTGGCCAGGACACAACAGCAGAGTACACATAGCACACTTTGGAGACACTCCTTGAAGCACCAGATCCTGGGAAACAGGGCACATAACACTGCAGGGCACTACAGGACCTCTTCTTCATAAGACCATCACCCTTAAGAATAGGAGATATAGCTAACTTTTCTAACACAGAGAAAACAGGCACAGAGACTTAGATAAAATGAGAAGACAGAGGAATTTGTTTCAAATGAAATAACGGGAAAAGGCCATGGCCAGAGATCTAAGTAAAACAGATATAAGTAACATGCCTTATAGAAAATTTAAAGTAATAATCATAAAGATAATCACTGGACTTGAGAAAAGAGTGGAAGACATCAGTGAGACCTGTAACACAGAGATAAAGAATAACATAAGAGAGATAAAGGGCTCAATAAATAAGAAACATGTTCGATGGAATGAACAGCAGGCTGGAAGAAGCAGAGGAACAAATTAGTGACCTAGAAGACAGAGTAATCAGGCTGAATGAAAAAGAGAAAAAGACATGGAAAATGAGAATAGACTTAGGGAACGCAGTTACTCTACCAGATGTAATAATATTCATATTATGGGAATCCCAGAAGAAGAAGACAGAGAAAGGGGGACAGAAAATTTATTTCAAGAAATATTGGTTGAAACTTCCCTAATCTGGGGAAGGAAACAGGTATCTAGATCCAGTAGGCACACAGAACCCCTAAAAACTCAACAAAAGCAAATCTATACCAAGACATAGTATAATTAAAATGGTAAAATGGGGGCACCTGGGTGGCTCAGTCAGTTAAGTGACCAACTCTTGATTTCAGTTCAGGTCATGATCTCAAGTCCTAAAATTGAGACCCACGTCAGTCTCCATACTCAGCAAGAAGTCTGCTGGAAGATTTCTCTCCCTCTGCCACTCCCCTTGCTCATGCTTTCTCTCTCTCTCTGTCCCTAAAATAAATAAATAAATCTTTTTAAAAAAGAAAAATGAAAATGAAAACACTAATTCTAAAAGATATATACACCCCTAGGTTTTTTTAGCATTATTTCCAATAGCCAAGATATAAAAGCAGGCAAAGTGTCCATTGCTGGATGAATGGATAAAGAAGATGTGGTGTATGAATATACAATGGAATATTACTCAGCCGTGAATAAGAATGAAATCTTGTCATTTGGGACAACATAGGTAGACACAGAGGGCATTTGCTCAGTGGAATAATACAGAAAGAGAAAAACATACTGTATGATTTCACTTACATGTGGAATCTAAAAAATAAACAGAAACAGACTCATAAATACAAAGAACAGAGGAGGGATAGGGGGGATGAGTAAAACACACAAAGAGGATTAAGAGGTATAGACTTCCAGTTAAAAATAAGTAAGTTATAGAGATGAAAAGTATATCACAAGGAATATAGTCAATAATACTGTAATAACATCATACAGTAACAGATGGTGACTACACTTATCATGGTGAGCACTGAGTAATGTATAGAGTTGTTGAATCACTATGTTCTACCCCTGAAACTAATATAACATTGTATATCAACTATACTTCAATAAAAATTTTTAAAGATCATAATCCAACTATATGTTTATATGAATATAGACTCATTTGAAATACAAAGACACAAGAAGGTTGAATTTGAAATGACAGAAAATATTACCTCTGCAAATAGTAACAAAAAAGTGATGGGGTACCTATACTAATACCAGGCACAAAAGACTTTAACCCAAAGAGTTTTGCAATATGCAAAATGAACATTAGGTATTGATGAAACAGACTATCCAGCAACATATGACAATTATAAACATATATGCACTTAACAACAGAACCTCAAAATGCAAGACAAAATTTGACAGAACTGAGGAGTGAAATAATCCATTCTATAATAATATTTGTAGACTTCAAACCCACTTTCAAGAGTAATTAGAAAAACTATTCAAAACATTAATAAGAGAACTTAATACACATATACAGAACACTTGACCCAACAACAGCAGAATGTATATCCTTCTAAAGTGCACATGGAACATTCTCCAGGACAGACCATATTGTAGGCCACCAAAAAATGTCTAAATTTTTTAAAGTCAAAATCATACAAGCTATTGTCTGTGATCACAAAAGAATTAACCAGAAATAATACGAGTTAAAATTAAAAATTCACAAATATGTGATAATTAAGCAATATACTTAAAAAACAATGATTAAAATAAGAAATCACAAGGGAAATTAGAAAATATGTTGAGATGAATTAAAATTAACATACAACATATCAAAACTGATGAGATACAGCAAAAACTGCTCATGGGGAAATTTAAAGCTGCAACTGCCTACACTAAAAACAAGAGAGATCTCAGGTCAATAATCTAACTTTACTCATTAAAGACTAGAAAAAGAGCAAATTAAACCAAAATATAGCAGGGGAAAAAAAGAAATAATAAATATTAGAGCAGAGGTAAATTAAATAAAGAATAGAAAAATAATGAAGAGAATCAGCATAACCAAAAGTTGATTCTTGGAAAAGATGGACAAAATTAGCAAGTCTTTAGCCAGACTAATAATAACAAAAAAATAAAGAGAAGATTCAAACTCTAAATCAGATATGTGAGACCATTACCAGAAAGCTGACAGAAATTAAAGGATTATCAGAGAATACTATAAACAAATGAATGCCAACAAATAACAACCAAGATGAAATAGACAAATTTCCAGAAACACATGAACAAATTGAGTCAAAAATAAATGGAAAATCTGAACAGAACAAGCCACTGAATTAGTAACCACAGGCCTTCAAAGAAAAGCCCAGGACCAGTAGAGATGGTTTCATCGTTGAATTCAACAAACATTAAAAAAGAATGAACATCAATTCTTCTCAAACTCTTCCCAAAAATTGCAAGAAGAGGGAGTACTTCCTAAGTCATTCTATGAAGACAGCATTATCCTGATATGAGAGTTAGATGAAACACCACAAGAAAATAAAATTATAGACCAATATCCTGTATTAACATAAATGCAAATCCTCAAAAAAAAAAAAAAACCAAATCCAGCAGCAGCATATCAAAAGTGATATTTATCCCAGGAATGCAAGAGTTGTTTGATATGCAAAAAGAAATCAGTAGTATACTACATAAATATGCCTACTTTTGCCATTTCTATTCACCATTGGACTAGGAACTGTATTCAGATATTAGAAGGGAAATAATAGGCATCCTGATGGATGAAAAAAAAGGAAGTAAAACCATATTTGCATATGACATGGTGTTATATATTTAAAAAACTAAATAATTCACAAATAAAACTATTAGAGCTAATAAATTTAGCAAGTTGCAGAATACAAGATACACACAAAAATCAGTTTTATTTCTATACACTAGCAATGTGCAATCCAAAAAGGAAATTTAGAAAGCAATTCCATTTTTTAAAAGATTGTATTTATTTGTGTGAGAGAGAGTACAAGCAGGGGGAGTTGGAAGGCAGAGGGAGAAGCAGGCTCCCTGCTGAGCAAGGAGCCTGATGCAGGACTTGATCCCAGGACCCTGGGATCATGACCTGAGTTGAAGGCTGACACTTAAAAGGCAGACATTTAACCAACTGAGCCACCCAGGCCTCCCTGAAAGCAATTCCATTTACAATAGCATCAGAAAGAACAAAATTGTATTTTTTAAAAAGATTTATTTATTTATTTTAGAGAGAGAGAGAGTACAGTGGGGAGGAGCAGAGGGAGAGAGAATCTTATGCAGACTTCACACTAAGCATAGAGCCCGATGTGGGGTTTGATCTCACGATCCTGAGATCATGACCTGAGCTGACACCAAGCATTGGAGGCTTAACAGACTGCACCATGCAGGCGCCCCAGAAAGAACAAAATTCTTAGGATTAAATTTAACCAATGAAGGACAAGATTTGTGCACTGAAAACTACAAAACATTGCTGAACTAAATGAGGCCTAAAAAAAAAGGAAGGACATCTAAATTCATGTATTGGGAAATAATATTGTTAAAATGGCAATTTTCCCTAAATTAATCTACAGATTTGAGGTAATCCTTATTACAATCTTGTGGCCATTTTTGTAGAAATGTGCAAGCTGGTACTAAAATTCATTTGGATTTATAAGCAACCCTAAAGAGGTAAAACAATCTTGATAAAGAAACAAGACCATGACCTAAAGTGGCTTAAACAAAACAATTGTACTGACTAATACAACAGAAAGTCTAGAAATAAGCTTTAGGTATAGTGTGATCAGGGTTCTGGATCTAAGTTTCAATTTGGCTCCCTTCATGGGCACAAGATGTCTTCCAAAGGAACTGAGTTACTGAATTATAAATACTTTCACGTTCATGTACAGTTGTAAATAAAGAGAAGCTCCCCAGGAAAAAAAAAGAAAAAGAAAAAGAAAAATGAACATGGAGGATTCACATTTCCCAATTTTAAAACTTCTGACAAAGCTAGAGCAATCAAAGCACTATGGTACTGGCATAAAGACAGACATATAGATCAATGGAAAAGAACAGGAATTCAAAAATAAGCCCATACATTTATGGTCAACTGATTTTCAACAAGGGTGCCAAGACCATTTAATCAGAAGAAATAGTCTCTTTAGGAAATGGTGCTGAGATAACTGCATATCAACATGCAAAAGAATAAAATTCGACTGTACCTCATACCAGATACAAATATTAACTCAAAATAGGACAGAGAGTTAAACCCATGAACTCTTACATGAAAATATAGGAGTAAATGTTCATGGCCTTAGATTTGGCAATGGTTTCTTTTTTTTTTTTTTTGGCAATGGTTTCTTAGATAAGACATTAAAGCACAAGCAATAAAAGAATAAAAAAATGGTCTTAATCAAAATTAAAAACTTTTGTGTATCAGAAGTCACTATTACGAAAGTGAAAATGTAACCCACAGAATAGGAGAAAGTATTTGCAAATCATATATCCAATAAGGTGATCAGCTACCATACTGAATCATCTCACTGAATAGACTCAGGAGTGATATAAGGCACTCATGAGTAACAAAGATATTTTTATCACTTGCAAAATTCCAAGGGTTTTATAAGCTCTAGGCCAGGTAACCGGGAGAGACCAGGCAAATTTTTTTATATACAACACCCATGTAAAAATTTAAGAAAACACGTAATACATGCCCTCCTTAATACCCACGTATTACATGGAGCACTAGCTGTGGTGCATAAACAATGAATCTTGGAACACTGAAAAAATAAAATAAAATTTTAAAAAACATGTAGTACTCTACATGCTGAAAATTACAAAATTCTTGTGGAAGAAGTCAAAGAAGACCTAAATAAATGGAGAGACATACAAACAGCTTTGTGAGATGGAGGAATCAACATAGTAAAGAGGTCATTTCTCTCCCAAGTGACCACAGATTAATGCAATTCCTATTACATATACCACAGAATCGTATGCTAAAATCGTGAATTTGTGGGCATTTTCATGTGTGTGAGCATGTAGATGTGTGTTAGTAAATCTAAGCAAATAGTCTCTGAGTTAATGTGTGTGAGGGAATGTATGAGTGCATGCATATGAGGAATATATGTCTGTGTGTGTGAATTTTTATGCATGCCCATGTAAGTAATTATGTGTGAAAGTATGAGTGTAAGTAGATGTGACAGTTTATGTGAATGAATTTGTGAGCAACTCACATGGGTGAGTAAGTGAATATGAGAGCAAGTTTGGATAAGTGGATGGTGCATGGGCATGTTGTTGTAAGGGACTGAATGTGTAAGCATGTGGGTGTGAGTTTATTTTGGTTTTTTTTTTTATATGCATCTTTGTGTGTGAATAATTTGTGAGCAAATTTGTGTATATGTGTGAGAGTGATAAATTTATTTTTCTCTTTTTTATTCTATTTTTTTGTAGTTTCAAGTTTTTATTTAATTTCCAGTTAGTTAACATACAGTATATTAGTTTCAGGTGTAGAATTTAGTGATTCATCACTTACATTAAACACCCAGTGCTCATCACAAATGCCCTCCTTAATAACCATCACCCGTTTAACCCATTTCCCCACCCCCATCTCCCCTCCAGCAATCCTCAGTTCGTTCTCTATAGTTAAGAGTCTGTTTCCCGGTTTCCCTCTCATTTTTCCCTCTATGTTCATCTGCTTCATTTCTTAAATTCTACATGTGAGTGAGATCATACGGTATGTCTTTCTCTGACTGACTTATCACACTTAGCATTATACACTCTAGCTCCATTTATGTTATTGCAAATGGCAATATTTCATTCTTTTTTTTTAAAGATTTTTATTTATTTATTGGACAGAGAGAGACCACAAGTAGGCAGAGAGGTAGGCAGAGGGGGGGGGAAACAGGCTCCCCACCGAGCAGAGAGCCCGATGCGGGGCTCGATCCCAGGACCCTGAGATCATGACCTGAGCCGAAGACAGAGGCTTTAACCCACTGAGCCACCAAGGCGCCCCATATTTCACTCTTTTTAATGGCTGAATAATATTCCACTGCACATGCGCACGCGCGCGCACACACACACACACACACATATATGGTATATATCACTTCCTTATCAGTTAATGGACATTTGGACTCTTCCCATAATTTGGCTATTGTTGATAATGCTGCTATAAACATCAGGGTGCATGTATTCCTTCAAATCAGTATTTTTGTAACCTTCAGGTAAATACTAGTAGTGTAATTGTTGGATCGTAGGGTAGTTGTATTTTTAACTTTTTGAGGAACCTCCATACTGTTTTCCAGAGTGGCTGCAGCAGTTTGCATTCCCACCAATAGTAATAAGAGGGTTCCCCTTTCTCCACATCCTCATTAACATCTGTTGTTTCCTGTGTCATTAATTTTGGCCCTTCTGACAAGTGTGAGGTGATATCTTATTGTAGTTTGGAGGGTTTTTTTTTTTTGTTGTTGTTTCATGTTTTTATTTAAATTCTAGTTAGTTAACATATAATGTAATATTGGTTTCAGGAGTAGAATTTAATGATTCATCACTTACATATAACACCCAGTGCTCATCACAAGTGCCCTCCTTAATACTCATCACCCATTTAGCCCATCCCCTGCCCACCTCCCCTCCATCAACCCTCTGTTTGTTCTCTCTAGTTAAGAGTCTCTTATGGTTTGCCTCCCTCTTTTCCCCCTCTTCCCCTATGTACATCTGTTTTGTTTCTTAAATTCCACATATGAGTGATATCATATGGTATTTGATCTTCTCTAACTTGTTTCTCTTAGCATAATACACTCTAAGTCTATCCGTATCTTTGCAAATGGCAAGATTTCATTCTTTTTGTTGGCTGAGTAATATTCCATTGTGTGTGTATATGTGTGTATACACACATACATACATACATACATACATACTACATCTTCTTTATCCCTTCATCAGTTGATGGACATTTGGGTTCTTTCCATAATTTGGCTATTGTAGATAATGCTGCTATAAACATCAGGGTGCATGTGTCCCTTCAAATCTGTATTTTTGTATCCTTTGGGTAAATACACAGTAGTGCAGTTGCTAGGTTTTAGGATATTTCTATTTTTATCTTTTTGAGGAACCTCCATACTGTTTTCCAGAGTGGCTGTACCAGTCTTCATTCCCATCAACAGTGTAAGAGTGTTTCCCTTTCTCTACATCCTCACCAACACCTGTTGTTTCCTGTGTTGTTAATTTTGGCAATTATGACAGGTGTGAGGTGATAGCTCATTGTAGTTTTGATTTGTATTTCCCTGATGATGAGTGATGTTGAGCGTCTTTTCATGTGTCCGTTAGCCATCTGGATGTCTTCTTTGGAAAAGTGTCTATTCATGTCTTCTGCCCATTTCTTAACTGGATTATTTGGTTTTTGGGTGTTGAGTTTGATGAGTTTTTTATCAATTTTGGATACTTTATCAGATATGTCATTTGCAAATATCTTCTCCCATTTTGTTGTTTGCCTTTTAGTTTCATTGATTGTTTCTTTTGTAGCACAGAAGCCTCTTATTTTGATGAAGTCCAATAGTTCATTTTTGCTTTTGTTTCCCTTACCTTAAGAGACACATCTAGTAAGAAGTTGCTATAGTCGATGTCAAAGAAGTTGTTGCCCGTGTTGTCCTCTAGGATTTTGATGGTTTCCTGTCTTAGTTTAGGTCTTTGATCTATTTTTATTTTTTGTATGGTGTAAGAAAGTGGTCCAGTTTCATTCTTCTGCATGTTGCTGTCCAATTCTCCCAACACCATTTGAAAAGACTTTTTCCCCTTGGATATTCTTTCCTGCTTTGTCAAAGATCAGTTGACCATACAGTTGTGGGTCCATTTCTGGATTTTCTATTCTGTTCCACTGATCTATGTGTCTCTTTTTGTGCCAGTACCATACTGTCTTGATCACTACAGCTTTGAAATAGAACTTGAAGTTCGACATTGTGATGCCTCCAGCTTTGCTTTTTAAGACTGCTTTGGCTATTCAGGGTCCTTTGTGGTTCCATATAAATTTTAGGTTTATTAGAGCTATGTGAAAACTATTGGTGGCATTTTGACAGGGATTGCATTAAATGTGTAGATGGCTTTGGGTAGTATAGACATTTTAACAATATTTGTTCTTCCAATTCATAAGCATGGGATGTCTTTCCACTTCTTTGTGTCATCCTCAACTTCTTCCATCAGTGTTTTAAAGTTTTCAGAGTACAGATCTTTAACCTCTTTGGTTAGGTTTATTCCTAGGTATCTTAAGGTTTTGGGTGCAATTGTAAAGGGGATTGATTCCTTGATTTCTCTTTCAGCTGCTTCATTATTAGTGCATAGAAAGGCAACAGATTTCTGTACGTTTATTTTATGTCCTGTGGCTTTACTGAATTCCTGTATTAGTTCTGGCAATTTTTTTGGTGGAGTCTTTTCGTTTTTCTACATGGAGTATCATAGAATCTACAAATAGTGAAAGTTTGACTTCTTCCTTGCTGATTTGGATGCCTTTTATTTCTTCTTGTTTTCTAATCGGTGAGGCTGGGACTTGTGGTCCTATGTTAAATAACACTGGTGAGAGTGGACATCCACTCTCAAGATTGTTCTTGATCTTAGGTGAAAGCTCTTTTTTTTTCCCATTGAGGATGATATTATCTGTGGCTTTTTCACATAGGGCCTTTCTGGTGTTGACATATATTCTTTCTATCCTTACTTTGTTGAGATTTTTTTTTAGCCAGAATGAATGCTGTACTTTGATAGTGTGATCAATTTAATGTGAGTCATGGAATGTGTGTGTGTTTTCATGTGTGTGAGCATGTTTTGTGTTTGATTGTAAGAGAAGTGTGTTAGCATGTATGTCAGTATATAGTGAGCATGTTTGTACATGTATATATGTTAATGGGAGTGTGAATGGATATGAATGTATGCAAATGATTTTGTGGGAAGGTATCTCTGTATGAGTGAATTTGTGAGTATGTCTGTGTGTCAGTGAATGGATAAGCATGCAAATATGTAAACATATTAGTGTTAAGTAAGCTCATGCGTCATTAAACTGTGGGTGTGTTAACACATGTGGGTTAATGTGTGAGTATATTTGTGTGTGAGAGTGTATGTAAGCATTTTCATGTAAAGAGCATGTTATTTGAGTACATTTATCTATTTAAGTGAGTGTGTGTTTCTGTGATTGAGCATATACAAGTGTGTCTATGAATATGAGTAATCTCTGAGCATAGTCATGTGAGTGAGAGATTATATGAGCATGTGAATGTATGTGAGCATGTCCCTCATTAGAATGGATTTGTAAGCATGCACATCAGTATGAACTTGTTCATTTTTGAGTGTATTTATGTGTGAATACGTGCATAGGTACGTGACTGTATATACGTATCTGAGCAACTGTATGAGGTCATGGATAATGTGAACATATTAGGAGGAGGTGGGAGAAAGATGGCGGAGAAGTAGGAGGCGGAGATAGTGACTGATCTCAGAAGTTCAGCTAGATAGTTATCAAACCACTCTAAACAACTACAGACTTAGCAGGAGATAGAAGAGAAGAAGAACAGCAACTCTAGGAACAGACCACTTTCCGGAAGGTAGGACGTGCGGAAAGTGAATCCAAAGAGACAGGAGGACAGACCGCGGGGGGAGGGGCCAGCTCCCGGCAAGCCTCAGAGCAGCGGAGCACAAAATCCGGACTTTTAGAAGTCTGCTGCACGGCCTGGAGGCTGCCAGAGCGCGGCGTCCGGGGCCTCCAGACACAAAGAGCGGCGGGCGGGACGAGCGCTGTGTTCTTCGCCCGCGTTAGCGCCGTTGGCTCGCGCCCTGTGTCCCGCGCGAGGGGGAGAGAACCGGAGGCGCCCTCCGCCCAGAGGCTGGAGAGAACGCGGCCGCTTGGGGCAGGAATCTGAGCGCACCCGGCGCGGACCGGGAGCCGGACAACAGTCGCGGCGCTGGCAGCCACCAGAAACCAGTTTCCTAGACCTCGCGACTTTGGTCGCGCGAGGGTGCAGAGGCTACTGAGGGCCTCTCGGGGACACTGGGACGGTGGCTGGGGTGCGCACCTCCTGTGGCGGGCTGCGGGAGAGCGGTGCTCGAAGAGGGGAGCAGACTGAGGCTTTGTGAATGGAGGTCTGGGTACGGGCAGACTCCTTGCTTAGACTCTGAAAAGGCGAAAAAACTGCAAAAGAGCTAAAACCTCCAGAGAGCAGAAGCCTGAAAAACTGTTTTCCACAGAGCCCAGCCCCTTGACTGGGGGGCAGGGCGACTCAACCCAAGCAAGATTGACTGGAAAACAACGTGACAGGCCCCTCCCCCAGAAGACAAC
>CM052901.1:35874518-35995740 GCA_028534135.1 Potos flavus | reverse complement strand
GGTGGTGGGTATTGAGGAGGGCACGTATTGCATGGAGCACTGGGTGTGGTACATAAACAATGAATCTTGTAACACTGAAAAAATAAAATAAAAGTATTTGGGGAAAAAAAATAAAAATTAAAATTAAAAAATTAAAAAAATATATATAAAAAAATGTGAACATATTATTTCGAATGTCTGAGCATGTCCTTATTTGGAAGGTATGTTAATGTACGTGCATGAAGGATATATGTGTGTGAAAAAGCGTATGTAAATGTGCCTTGTGTATGTGTGAGTGTGTGAGTATATTCATGTGAAGAAGACAAAATGTGAGGCAGTTAGTGTCAGTGAATAAAGTGTTAGTGGGAAAGCCCATTTTGAGATGACATATCTGAATTTGTTCATATCTGAAAGTAGGCTAATGTACAATATTTGCATGTGGAAGTAAATTTTTTTTGTGTGAAAGTGTGTACTTGAATTGTAATCAGGTGTATAGATATGAGCATCTTTCTGTGAGTTAATTTGTATCATGTTCGTCTGTGAGCTTGTTCATGTGTTAGTATATTTTTGTGAGGGAACTGTGAGTATGGAGGCATATGTGAGTGTACCTATTTGTTGAAGTGTTTGACCTTCATGGTGAGTGTGAACATGTTTGTGTGTGAGTGAACATGTAAGCATGTTGCTGTTGTGAGCATGTTGGTGTATATGTGTAAAGGAATATGGTTGTGACCATCTGAGTGTGTGTAATCGTGTATCCTGTATGTCACTTTGTGAGCATGCCCATGTAACTGAGGAAATGCTTGAGCATTTCTGTGCCAAGTAATGAATGTGTCAATGTGTGCACATGAGTGTACCTATATCCATGTATGTGAATAAACTTTGAGCATGTTTGTGTGACTGTGTAATCCTGTTTTATGAATGAGGAAATGTGTGATTCTGTGGATGTATGTGGGCACACATGTGTGTAATGGTGTATGTGTGAACCTGTTCATGGGTGTCTTCTGTGTACATTTGTGGATTTAAGTGAATATTTGTGTGTGCTCAACTGTGAGTGAATTTGTGAGCATCTGTATATATGTTAGCATGTAGATAGGTGAAACTCTGTGTTCCTTTGTGTGATCTTATCAATGTTTGAGTATGTTCAATCAAGAGAATGTGTAACCATGTTTGTGTGAATGAATGTGAGTTTATTTACACATATAGGTGAGTGTGTGAGCTTCTTGGTATAAGCATGTACATGCATAAGGCTATAAATAAGCATGTTCCTGTTGTGAGTATATTAATGTGTTTGTAAGTAAATAGGTAAGTGGGAACATCTAAATGCATAGACTTGCAACCCTGCATGAGAGAATTTGTGAACGTGTGTGAATGTTTGAGCATGTTTGTGTGAAAGAATGAATGTGTCAGTGTGTACATGTAAATGTCTATTTCCACTAATATCATTAACTTTGTGATTATGTTCATGTGAGTGAGTGAATATGTAAACACAGTATTGTAAGCAAAGGTGTAAGCATGTTTCTGTGAGTGAATGAATGTGGAAGCAGGTGGGCACTAATGTATGTAAAGGTGTCTATGTATGATTAAATTTGTAAGTATGTTTGTGTGAACTGTGTATGCATATGATAATGTTGGTGAAAGTGTAAGCATGATCATGTATGTTGGCATGTATATTCATGAGTACATATGTGTACTCGTTAATGTTTGATAGGTCTTATTATGTTTAAGTGCTTATGTAAACACTGTGTGCATATATGTATGCATGAATTTGTGAACACATACATGGATGCTAGGTTCATGTGTATTAGTAAATATGCATCACATTTTTTCTGTAAGATTGTTAATATGTACGTATATTTGTGTGAATGAAGATGATAGGATATACACATGAATGTGTTTGTGCATGAGAAAAATCTGAACATGTATGTGTGACTCAATGTGTGCTATGTAAAGGATTCAGTGAATGAGAGCATGTACACAATTTTTTTCTTTTTCTAAAATTTCATGAATATATTTTTTAGCATGCATATGCACTGATGATCAATGAGCATATTTTACATAAGAGCATACAATTATGTGACTGTGGCTTGATGCATCAGCATACATAAATGATTATATCTGGGGATATCAATACGTCTGAGGAAATTTTAAAGCATTTTTACATGTGTGAGTGAATGTGTCAGAGTATAGATACATGTGAGTAAATGTGTTAATGACTTTGTAGGTGAGTGTATTTGGGTGAATAAATGAGAGTATTTTCATGTGTGTGAGAATGTAAGATTATATTTGTGTGATTCTTAAATGTGTGAGTACAGGGGCACTTGGGTGACTCAGTAGGTTAAGCATCTGACTCTTGATTTTGGCTCAGGCCATCATCTCAGGGTCGTGAGATCAAGCTCTGCCTTGGGCTCCACAATCTGTGGGGCGTCTGCTTGAGATTCTCTCCTTCTCCATCTCCTTCTGCCCCTCCCTCCATTCATGTGCATGCATGCTCTCTCTCTCTAAAATAAATAAATAAATCACTTTAAAAATGTGTGAGTACATGTGTGAATATGTCTATGAGTGTGAGTAAATAAGTTATCAAGTTCATAAGGATGAGTTAATAAGTAAACCTGTGTATGACAGCATGTACCTGTGTGAGAGAGAATATGTTACACCCTATGCATGGCTAAGAGTGTTTTACTGCAAGTGTATTTATGTGCTGAAGTGAATTTTTGTGTGTGTTCATCTGAATGAGTAAATTTTGGAGTGTGTGGATGTATAATAGCATGTAGGTGTGTTCGTGTTCATTTTGTGTGATCTTGTAAAAGTATGCATATAACTGTGTAAAAGAAAGTATAAGCATGTGTATGAGTGAATGTGAGTGTATTTATGATGCGATCTTCTTGGCAAGTGTGAGGATATTTGTACATGTTTAAATGAATATATTTACACTTTGAGTATAATTTGCACACTTTACTGAATGTATGTATGTACATATAAATTCAATGAATGTGTCTGTTGTGTGAACAAATTTGTGATTACGTTTATGTAAGTGAATGTGAGAAAGCTCATGTGAGTGAATGAAGGTATATGCCTGTTTCAAGGGAAATGAATGGCTGTGTGTATATACACAAGCATATACATCCATAAGAATCACCTGAACCTGTACATGTCTGTGTGTGTTAGAGTGACAATATTTGAATATTGAAGTAAATATTTGTGAATGTTTATGACTATGCCTAATTTTGTAACCATGTGCATAAATGCACATGTTCATTTGAGTGAGTAATGTGTAATACATTTGTATGAGTGAGATGGTTAATATGTAGTTATATTTGTGTGAGAGAAATGTGGGCATATGAGTGTATCTTATGTGAATCAATGGTTGTCTTCTTGGTGAGTTTGAGTGCGTTTGTGTGCAAACAAATATATGAGCATGTTCCTGTTTGTCAACCAAATGTGTGCATAAGTGAATACAAGACTGAAGCAGAGTGTATATATTTGTGTCCTTGTGTAAGTGAAACAGTGAGCATGCTCATGTGACTGGGTGAATGAGCAGTTTGTGTAACATAGTGAACTTATCAGTGTGAGCATGTGAGAGTATCCCATGTATCTGTGTTTTGGAATAAATCTTTAAGCATGTTCATGAGAGTGAATGTGAATGTGAATGTGGAATGTGTGATCATGCTAATGTAAATATATTAATGTGTGAACATACTTTTTCAAAGAATAAATGTGTGAGCATGCAAATATTAATGTATGTATATCTATGTGTGATAAACTTGCCAGTATATTTATTTAGTAAATTTTAAACATACTAATGTGCATGAGTGAATGTAAGAGCATTTGGATATATGTGAGCATGTACATTCATGAAAAGAAATATGGGGATTTACATATTTGAGAGAGTATTAGGGTGAAGATACTGGAGTATCAAGTAAATGTTTTATGTGTCCATTTGTATGCACAAGTTTTTGAGCATATGCATGGATGTTAGTATATCTGTATGTGAGGATCATATTCATTTGTGTGAACTTGTTAATGTGTAAGTATATTGAGGGCTCAGTGAGTGTGAGCGTATTTAAGTCTACTTATGTACAAATGTTTAAACTTCTTGGTGATTATGAACATCTTTCTGTGTGAGTATATATGTGAGCATGTTCATGTTTGTAAGCATTATAATATGCATAAGCGAACGTGTGAATGGGAGTATCTAAGTGTACATATTTGTGTCCTTATGTAAGTGAATTTGTGAGTATGTTCATGTGATTCAGTAAATATTTGAGCATATTTCTAGGAAAGAGTGTGTCAGCGTGTGTATATCTTTGTCTATGTATGTGAATTTGCGACCATGTTCATCTGAGTGTATGTATGATCATGTTCACTTAAATGAATGAAGGTGTGAGCATATTTGTGTGAATGTGTGAGTATGTAGATGTGAATGTATGTATGTTTATATGTATAATTTGTCACTATGTTAATTATAATTAGGTTAAGGTGAGTCAGTGAATGTGATCATGTATATAAGCATGCACATTTGTGAAAGTGAATATGTGAACTTATACTTGTCAGAGTGTGTTTGTGTGACAATACTTGTTTGTTCAAGTAAATGTTGCTCTGTGTTTATGTCTACATGTGAATTTGTGAGCATATGCATGAAAGTTAGCATGTTTGTGTGCATGAATGTTTACTAGGTTCATGTGTGACCATTTGTGTGAGTAATATGTGAGCGTGTGAATGTGAGTAAATCTACTTGAGATTGAAAGTTTCAGCTTCATGATGGCTGTGACATGTCCATTTGCAAGTATATGTTTGACCATGTTCCTAACTATGTGTATGTAAATTTGCATGTAGAAGTGAATGAGTGATGGGAGCATCTGAGTGTATTTATTTGTGTCACTGTGTGAAATGATCTGTGAGCATACTCATGTGATTGAATGAATGAGCATATCTATGTGGAGAGAATATTTCTGTGTGTGAATGAGTGTATCTGAGTATGTCTGTGTAAGTGAATCCTTCTAAGCCAGCTGAGTGAGAATGCCCCATTCTTCATATTCAAATCAAATTTTCCTTCCCTTCCCTTGATATCTAATCAAGTTCCAAGCCCCAGTCCCTCTGGATACCTTTGTTAGGATTATCCAGAGAAACAGAACCAATAAATATACATATAGAAAGAGAAAGAGAAAGATATCTTATATATCCATATCTATTGATAGATATTCTTTGTATTTATATTATAGATATTAGGATAAGACACCTATATATCTATATTAATATATAATCTAGAAATAGATATCTAGATATCTATACATTTTATATATATCTTTATATAATCTACCTTTATAGATATTTTATTGGTTGTTTTTCTTTAGCTGTAAATATTTATTATAGGAGTTGGCTCATGCAAGCATAGAGGTTGAAATGTCCCATAATCTGCTATCTGCAAGCTGGAAAGCCAAGAAAGCCAGTGGTGTAATTCAGCCTGAATCTGAAGGCCTGAAAGCCAGGGGAGTATGTCCCAGTTTGAGTCCAAAGGCCTAAGAATCATGGGCCTATGGTGTAACTCCTCGTTCAAGTCTGGCCCAAGAACTAGGAGTGCCAATGACTGAGAGCAGGACAAGATGGATGTCTCACCTGAAGGAAAGAGCAAATTTGTTCTTCCTCCACATTTTTGTCCTATTCAGACCCTAAATGAATTATTGGATGATGCCTGCTTACATTGGTGAGGGCAATTTTCTTTACTCAGTCTACCAATTACAATGCTAATTTCATCTGGACTCATCCTCACAGACACACCAAGACTGTTTTACCTGTGATATGGGCATCCCTTAGTCCAATCAAGTGGACAGATAAAATAAACTAACACAGTACCTAACCAATTTCCTCTTAGTAATTTTCTAATCACTAACTCCATCGCCTTCCCTGTTGGCCATAAATCCTCATCTTTCTCTGTTGTGTATAGAGTTGAGTTTAATTTTTTTCCCTGTTGCAATAGTCTCTTCCCTATTTCAACAGTCTTGAATAAAGCCTTCCTTGCCTGTTAAACTCCATATAGTACAATTGTTTATTGACAATATAGGTATTAACATGTTCATGTGAGTGACATAATGTGTATCAAGTTCATAGCTGTGAGCTAGTTAATATGTGCGCATATTTCTATGAGATAATGCAAGCATGTGAGTCTAAGCGCTTATATTTTCTTCTGTGAGCAAATGTTCGAACCTTATCATGGATGTCAGTATGTTTGTGTAGAAGTTTCTGTGTAGGCATGTTCCTGATTCTAAGAACATGCATGTGTAAGTGAAAGTGTGAGTAAGAGCATCAAGAAGCATCTGAGTGTATATATTTGAGTTCCTGTGTCAGTGAACTTGTGAGTATGCTCATTAGATTCAGGGAATATTTCAGCATGCTTCTATGAAGCAGTGAAGCTGCCAGTACATGCATGTGAATATATATGTTTTTTAATGTAAGTGAATTTGTGGGCGAACTTGAGTGTGCTTAGGGAGTGAGTGAATATGTGAGGATGTGTATGTATGTGAGCGTATCTCTGTGTAACACTGTATGTGTGAGCATGTTCATGGGTGTTTTTAGGTAAATCTGTGTGCTTAAAGTGAATATTTAACTGTGATCATCTCTATTAATGAATTTGTATGTGCATGCATTTTAGCATGTTTGTGAGTAGTGAGGGAGTAAATGTGTTTTTGTGTGATGTTGTTATGTGTGAATATATTTGAATAAGGTAATTTGTGACCATGTGTGTGGGAGTGAATGTAATGGTTTTTAAGTAAACAAATGAAATTGTGAGCTTCTTGGGAAGTGTGACCATGTTTGTGTGCAATTCAATACGTAAGCATGTTACTGTTTGTGACAATGACATTTTGTAAGTGTAACTAGATGTGTGTGAGTGTGCATGTAGAAATGAAGTGAGCATAACTGGATGTGAGTGATTTTGTAGTTAAATTTATGTTTTTAAGTGAATCTGTGATTATGATCATGTGAGTGAGGTGGGGGCCATTTTGTGTGAGTATGTGAACTGTGAGCCACCAAGTATGAATGTATGTTACTACGTGTATGTGTGTGAGTAAATCTGTCAGTATGTGTGAGTGATTTATAAGCACGTTAATGCAAGTGAATGAGCATGTGCATATACGTGAGCTTGTCCATTTGTGAGAGTAAACATGGGAACTTATACATCTGAGAGTGTTAGTACTTCAATATTTGAGTATTGCTGCAAATATTTGCATTCCAGTGTTTTCTTAAATTTGTGGCCATGTGCATGGTGTTAGTATGTTTATGTGAGTAAGTTGACACGTATCACTTTCACTGCTGTGAGCTAGTTAACATTGAGTATATCTGTGTGAGTGAAATATGAATGAACATATGAGTGTAAGTGCATCTGAGTGTATTTTTTTCTGATTTGAGCTTGATAGATCTGAGTGTACATGTGAACAAGTTCCTGATTTTCAACACATTAATGTAGTGTATGTGTAAGTAAATGTATGTGTAAGTGTAGTAGTGTAGTGTATGTGTAAGTGTAGTAGTATATGTAAGTAAATGTGTGAGTGGGAGCACCTGAGTCTATTCTATACTGAAGTCCCTGCGTGAATGAATTTGTGGACATGGTCATGTGATTGAGTGAATACTTGAGCACATCTGTGTGAAGGAGTGAATGTATCAGTGCGTGTATGTGAATGTATATGTGTCTTTAAATGTGAGTGACTTTCTGGGCATATTTGAATGAGTGAATAGCTGAGCATGTTTATAAGTGAATGTGTGAGCATGTGTATGCACATGAGCATAGCTTTCTGTGACAGTTTAAGTGGGAGGCTATTCATAAGTATGTTACTCAGTGTAAATTTGTGTTTATAAAGTGACTATGTGTTCTCATCTCTGTAAATTCATGTGTTAGCATGTGAAATCCTGTTGGCATATCAGTGGGAAGTGAGCAGATAATTATGTTTTTTGTGTAATCCTGATAATGTATGATTATATTTGAATAAGGTCATTTGTGAGCATGCGAGTGAGTGAATGTAAATGTTTTTATGTAACTGAGTAAATTGGTAAGATTCTTACTGAGTGTGAACGTGTTCTTGTGCAAGTGAGTATGAGAATGTTGTCTTTGTGACAAAGGTAATTTATGTGGGAAAGTGAATGTGGGAATGTGTGTGTTATAAATGCAATGAGTGTCTGAAGTATAAGTGAATTTGTAATCACTTTCAAGTATATGAGTAAATGCATGATTATGCTCATGGGAGTGAGATATGAACTATTTTGTACATGTGAATATTTAAGCATCTGAATGTGAATATATGTTAATGTGTATTTGTGAGAATTTGTCAACAGATGCATTTGAATGAGTAAATTATAAGCATGCTAATATGAGTGAGAGAATGTTTGAGTGTATGAATATACTTGAACACTATACATTCATAAGAATGAATGTGTGAACTTATACATATGAGTGGGTGTTAGGATGACAACATTTGAGTGTTGACATAAGCATTTGTGTTTTAAAGTGTATGTTTCATAGTGGATGTGAGCATGTTTTTGTGTGAGTGTCCATGTAAGCATGTCCCTAATTTTCACAATGTTAACATGCATGTATAAGTGAATGTATAAATGGAAACATCTGAGTACATATATTTGAGTTCCTGTGTCAACGAATTTGTGGACATGATCATGTGATTGAGTGAATGTCACCATGTTTGTGTGAAGGGGTGAATGTGTCCATGGGTGTGTCTGAATGTATATCTGTCTATGAATCTGAGTGATTTTTGTGGGCATATTTCAATGCATGAATGCTTAAACTTGTTTGTGAGTGATGAACGTGTGAGTGCGTGTGTATATATGTATGTCCATGTAACAGTGTGTGAGCCTGTTCATGGTGTTTCACTGTAATCAAAATTTTGTGTGTAAATGAGTATTTTGGTATATTCATTGTATGTATAAATTGTGAGAATTTGCAAACAAGCCAGCATGTTTGTGTACAGCAAGTGTATAATGGGTTCTTTTGTTATCTTGTTTATATGTGAATATATTTGAGTAAGGTAATATGTGAGAGTGTGTGTGTAAAGGAATGTAAGTATTTATGGCTTTGTGAATTTTTAAACTTCTTGGTGACTGTAAGCATGTTTGTGTGCAAGTGCATATGTAAGCATGTTTCCACTTGAGACAATGATAATTCGTATGTGTAAGTGAATGTGTGATTGTGGATATATAAACAATATGTATGGTGATGGCGTACAAATGATTTTTTATTATATTTATGTGTGTGAATGTGTAATAATTCTGTGACTCACTGAGTTGTGGCATGTTTGTGTGAAGGGATGTGTGAATATGAATATATGTGAGTATGTCTACATATATAATTTCTCATATGTTCATTGGAGTGAATAAATTATAATCATGTTAACGTGGGTCAGTGTATGATCCTGTGTATGTATGTAAGCATGTATACTTTTGAAAGTGAATATGTGAACTTGTATACATCTTAGAGTGTGCTAGTGGAAGAACATTTGAGTGGTGAAGGAAATGTCTGTATTCATGTGTATGCATTAACTTGTAAGCATATGCATGGATGATACCATGCTCATGTGTATTATGTCCATTTTGTGAGCATATTAATGTGTGCGTATACTGTGTGGGTGCAATGTGAGTATGTGACTGAGTGCATGTGAGTTTATTCATATATTAATGTTTGAGATTTGTGGTGATCGTAAGCATATCTGTGTGTAAGAGTGCATGTGAACATGTTCCTGATTGTGAGTATGTTAATATATGTGGAGATTGGGTAAATGGGAGCATTGGAGGGTATGAGTGTATGTGTAATAGAAAACTTGTCTGTCATTTGAGTGAGTGAATTGTAAGTGTGCTAATGTGAGTGAATATATGAGGATGTGCATATATATATTCATATACACACATACATACGTTGGCATGTACATTTGTGAGTATTCATGCCAACTTATATATGAGTGTGAATGTGACAATAGTTGAGCATTAAAGTAAATATTTGTGCATTCATGCATGTGCATGAATTTCTGAACATGTTTGCATGATACCATCTTGGGTTGGGTACATAAATATGTACCATGTTTGCTTCACCTTGTTAAATGTGGGAGTATATCATGTGAGTAAAATGTGAGCATTTGAGTATAAATACATATGAGTATATATATGTGTAAATTAAAGTTTGAGCTTCGTGATTAGTGTATATGTAAGTGAATATGGGGTTATCCTCCTGATTGTGAGCATGTTAATACGCATGTCTATGTGAAGGGCTGAGTGGGGCATCTGGGTGGACATATTTGAGTCCCCTGAGTAAATTTGTGAGCATGTTTTGTGACTGAGTGAATGTGTCAGTGTGCACATAGTGACTGCATCTACATATGTGTAAACTTGTAAGCATGTTTTTGTGGGTGAATGCATGTGTTTAGTGAGTATTTGAATGTTTCGCCACATGTATGCATGTGAGAATGTGTGTGATGATTTATGTGTGAACTGATTCATGGGCAAGAATGGTATATAGTATGTAAATTTATGTGTTTAAAGTAGGTATATTTGTGTGCTCGTCTGTATGAGTATGTGAGCATTTGTGTTATGTTAGCATGCTCATTTATACTTGAGTGTGTATTTTTATGTGATCTTTTTAACATGTGAGTAGATTTGAGGTAATATATGAGCATGTGTGTATGTACATAAGTGGATGCATTTCATGTATGGAAGTGAAGGTGTGAGCTTTCTGGTGAGTGAGAGCATGTTCACATGCCAATGAATATGTGAAACATGTTACTTTTAGTGACAATAATTTGCACGGGTAAGTGAATGTATTTGTGTAACAGTAACGAATCTGTCTTGTGTAGGAGTTACTTTGTGACCATGATTGTGTATGTGAGTGGGTGATAATGCTGTGAGTGAATGCAGTATAGGCATGTTTGTGTGGGTGAAAGTGTATACATGGGAGTGTGAATGTATGTATGTCTGAGAATTATTAAATTTGTCAATATGGGTGTCTTTAGTGAGTAAATTGTGTTACCGTGAGTGAACATATGAATGTGTGCATACATGTGAGCATATTTATACATAAGAATGAATAAATGAACTAGACATGACTGTGTGGTAGTGTGACAATATTTGAATATTGAAGTAAATGTGTATGTTATTTTGTATGTATAAATCTGTGAGCACGTATGTGAATGATAGCATATTGATGTGAGTAAATATGTACATGTTCATTTGCTTGAGCTTGTTAATGTGTGAGTATATTATTTGAGTGATTGGTGACCATGTGCATGTGTATTTGAGTGTATCTCAGTATGAATGAATGTTTAAACTTCTTGGTAAGTGTGAGCATCGGTGTGTGTGTGTCTATGTGAGAATGTTTCTGTCTGAGATTTTGTTGATGTGGTGGTGAAAGTCCATGGATGAGCAGGAACATGTGAGTATATGTATTTGTGTCCCTATGTCAGTGAATTTGTGTGTTCATATGACTGAATTTGTTGAGCATATTTTGGTGAAAGAATAAATGCCAATATGTGTATGTCCATATATCTATGTCTGTGTATTAGAGTGAATTTAGGAGCATATTTAGGTGAAACATGTGTTTTCTTTCATGAAACACATGTTTGAAACATGTGTTTGAAACATGAAGCACATGTTTCAAAAAGAAAACAACTTTTATTTTAACATGGACTGGACTGGAAGAGATTATGTTGAGTGAAATAAGTCAAGCGGAGAAAGTCAATTATCATATGGTCTCACTTACGTGTGGAGCGTAAGGAAAAACATGGAGGACATTGTGAGAGGGAAGGGAGGGATGAATTGGAGGAAATCGGAGGGGCCAAGAACCATGAGAGACTGTGAACTCAGAGCAATGGACTGAGGGTTTTGAAGGGGAGGGGGGTGGGGGGATGGGCGAGCCTGGTGGTGGGTATTGAGGAGGGCACGTATTGCATGGAGTACTGGGTGTGGTACATAAACAATGAATCTTGTAACACTGAAAAAATAAAATAAAAGTATTTGGGAAAAAAAAAGAAAACATGCATTTTCTTAATGACTAGATATGGCAGTGTATGTATGTATGAGTATTTGTGTGTGTCACAATGTGTGTCAGCCAGTGGGGGGCAGACAGTGTTTTACTGTGTAAATATGTGTGTTTAAAGTGAGTATCTGTGTGTGACCATGAGGGCTTCTGTAAGTATATTCATGCATGCTATCATGTTCATGTGTAATGAGCGTGCATGTCTGTGTGATCTTGTTAATAGGGTAATATGTTTGAGTAAGGTACTCTATAAGTGTGTCTGTAAACAAATGTGCTTTTATGTCTTGAGTAAATCTGTGATCTTCTTGGACAGTGTGATCATCTATGCAAGTGAATACGTAAGCATGTTCCTGTTTGTGACAAGGATTTTGTAAGCCTATTCATGTGCATGACTGTATGTATGATAATGCTCATAAGAGTAAGGGCAGAGCAAGTTTGTTTCACTGCTTGTTTGTTTTATATTGAATGTGTGAGTGTGCAATGGAAATGTGAGTATGTCTGTGTGTGGGAGTAATGTGGTCACTGTATATTTTGAGTGAGTGAATTTTAAGTGTGCTCATGTGAGCAAATGTGTGTTTGTGAGCATGACCCTTCATGAAAATGAATATGGGAACCCATGTATGTGAGAGTGTGTCGGTGTGACAATATTTGAGTGTTGAAGTAAATGTTTGTGTGTACAAGCACATACCTAAAATCTGTAAGCATATGCATGTGTTAGTATGTTTGCATAAGGCAGTAAATGTGTACTGGATTCATCTGTGTGAGCTTAACTTGTGAGAATTCTTGTGTGAATGTAACATAACCATATGAGTGGAAGTGCTTGTGAGCTTATTTACCATGTGAGTGGATGCTTGAGCCTCATGGTAGATGTGAGCATATCTGTGTGTGAGTGTGTATGTGAATCAACTCCTTATATTGAGGTTAATGCACATGTGTAAATGAAGGGGTGTACATGAGCATCTAAGTGTATATATTTGTTTCCCTGTATGAGTACATTTATAAGCATGCTCATGTGACTGACTAAAATGTTTAAGCAAGTTTGTGTGAAGGAATGAATATGTCAGTGTCCATGTGAGTATATCTTTGTTGGAGAATGTCACCAAGAGGACGTGACTGCTGGTTGACCTACAAGCTGAACCTGGGCAATCAGAAGCTCCTTACTTTCTCTCCTGTCCTTGGAATTTACACATTGCCCACTGTTCTTGCACTAGGAGCAATTTCAAGGATGTGACCTAGAGAGAGTAATGTGTTGTTGAGACCATTTAGACTGGATATATAACTGAACCCCATTTAAGGCCTCTACATAAACTTTTAGGATTCTAGTGGATGGGTGCAGAGATATACTCCTCCTGCAGCCACCCAAAACAGGCCTTAAATATAAGTTTCCTTGCTTATTAAACCTGCAACCTACCAATCTGGAGTGGTCTGCTGCTTTCTTTCATTTTTTCTTGCTCTCCATATCCGGGAGCCAGTTTCAAATTTCACCTGAGGAACTCCCAAGCTTACAAACCAGTAACTGGTGAGCCAGCCAGAAGACCAAAGAAATGGGTCTTGGGAAAAAGGCATTCACGGGGAAAATCCCAGGTTGGTTTTCAACCTCTATGTGGACAGGGGTGGCCTGTCCTCCTGTTAGAGGATAACGGGCCATGTGTGAGTATGGGGATGCCCTGAAAATGTCAGCTGGTCTAATGCGCTTGTGTTAAGTAACTACACATAGTGCATTGTGGCAAAAGCAGGGGAAACAAATGGCTGGTGCAGTGGGCTGATCTCAACTGTGGGCTATTTGGCTGGCCACCAAAGCCCAACTAAAGGCTAAAGCTCAAGTTAGAAAGTTGGAAGAAGAGCCAAATTTTGAGAAGGACGTGTGATGATCCATGACTCTGCTAGCTTTGGGGCTGGTAGAAAGGTGGGAGAGCAGGATAAGTTCAAGGTCTCAGCATGCTGTTTGACAAAGCTAGGAGAGCGCAAAATGACCTGGATTAAGGTCCCAGAACTTTTGACAAAAAGCTGGAACTTCTAGAAAGGTGAGGAGAACAAGGGAAGAATATTGTGGTGATTGGCAATGAGGGACAAAGCACTCTATGTTGTCTAACCCCTAAAACAAAGGGAAATTTTAAATAGTAATTACCCTAGACTTCCAATAATAGAGAAATACACTTCAAATCTCCTAGGAGAAAAACTTGTATTCTTTATCTGATCCTGCAGTTGTAAATTTTACCATGCCTTTGAAATGTAAACATCCTAAGAAATGCCCAAAACACGGCCCCAATTGTCTGAGACTGAAGAAAAAAAGGGAGAAAGAGGCTTTTTAAAATCAAGACCATTATATAAGCTCCCTTGCCCAAAATCTAGACCACAACCTCCATAAGATTACTCAAGGGCACATACAAACCTTAAAGTCTCCTCAAATATTAGTAAAAAGCTTTAGCCACATGAGTGGATAACCTTAACTTGTTCCATCTCCAGAGACAGTTTGGATTCAGCTGTTATTTATGCAATAGTACATTTTGTATTGTACCTGATTCATGGCTAAAGTTTTGAGAAAAAAGTTATGGGGTCTCCATGTTTCTCAATATGTTTATGTATGTCACAGAAATAAACAAATTCCCCTGCCAATTGCATTATAATGAACTCTCATCAGATCTTTAATCATGGCCACGCTAAAATGTTTTGTCATTTACAGATAATTGTTTTGCTCTGATGCTTTTGCAAAAGCAGTCCTGCAAAAGTGCTTCATCTTCAAAGAGATTAATGGAAAGACTTTGACGAGCACAGGTTTGTGGTAACTAAGATCATACCACTGAACTGAATAAGAATTTACAGAACTCTAATGGAAAAACATGAATTTATAAAACTGCTAACAAGAGAGTGACAAGAATGAATTATATAAACTGGATGAACTGATGAGGAAGATTATAATTTTTATGATTTTTTGTCTGAAACATTGATTCTTTTATGTTTTGTTTTTTCAGATTTAAGAAAAACTTTTATCTCAATCTATCAAAACTTTGCTGACATATACCCTTATAAACAAAGATGAAACATTGATTTATTCTCCCTACGTGATCCTTCCAGAATTTAGAAACTCTTAGTATCCTTACTTTCATAGCAATATATTTATTTGCATAAATTCACTAAGAATCTATTCTTATAACTGGACACACTTAGAAACATTGGTTATATTACCAAGGCTTTGACTGGAATGTTATATTTGAGAATGTCCATAGAATCGGATATGACCAGACAGCTTTAATGAACAGTACATTGTGGTAAGCACCTCCCTTCCTATCAAGGGGTATTTGAGAATATATTCCATCAACCCACCTCTGCCATGGTTCAAACTCCTACTTTGACTAAATGGCATTCCTATTTGCATCAGAGGAGCACCCTGTCTACCAGCCCACTGTCTCTAGAAACATGAATGCTACTAGGCCCTATAGAATATGTAAATCCTCCAATGGCCCCCACTCCATTCCTGTGGCAGCCCCTGAGGCCTGTAGAGATAAAAAGAGGAAAATTCCTACTGATACCTGGTATACAGAGGAGTGTAGTCTCAAGTTGAGGCAAGCCATCATCACAGCCTACAGTCACTATTTGGCCCAACACTGACACCCTCTGGATGTAAACAGGAATGAACCACAGCCAGTGAGCTGAATTGAGAGGAGTTTGGCCTGCGATCTCTCCTGAGTCCTGGCTATTAACCATTTACACTGACAGTTGGGCTGTTCTATAGTGATTAGCACTATGGCTTGATCAATGGGAAAACCGAAGGGGTAGATGATCATGAATAAGCCCTTGTGGGGTCAGGATATGTGGAAAGACACTTGGATTTGCCTGCAAGAACCTGAGGCAGTCCTCACTGTTAACCCACATCCCAGCTCGTAAGGTGTTGACAGCCCCTGGCAATCAGGAAGCTGATGCTCCAGCCTGGGTATGAGCTCTAGCAACCTATCCTTCCGTAGACACAGTAGATTGGGGTAGAAAGAGCGGCCACCATAGTGCCCAAGTGTATTGCCAAGGATGATAGATTGCCCTTCAAATACAGTGACATGGTTAATGCAGTAACAACATATCCTATGTGTTCTAAACAATATCCAGGCAACTGCTAAAAGCATCTGGGCCCACCCATTAGAGTTCCTAACCAGTGAGGGATGGGCAAATTGATTACATTGGCCCTTTCCTTCTGAGTGAAGGTTATAAATATGCTTTAGTTTGTGTGGACACAGCATCTGCTCTAACCTAAGCTTTCCCCTACAGCCATGCAAGCCAAGCTATCACCATTAGAGGATTGGAAAAGTGGAGTACCATATATGGATACCCTCATTGAATAGACAATGATGGGGGTCACATTTCAAAGGTCATGATGTGCAAGTTCGGACAAAAGAACATGACAGTGAATGGAGAGTCCATCTCCCCTCTAACCTGAAAGCAGCAGGGTTGACAGAAAGGAAAAATGGAAAATTAAAACAGCAGATTAAATTACTAACAAGTAAAACCACCTCGACTGGAAGGACTCAAGTACTATCCTTGGTCTTCATACATTTGAATGATCAACCAGTAGGGCTGATTGCCCCATACGCCAGACTGGAGACTCCTACTAAGACACCCAATACCAGAAAGGTATGCAAGTTGCAGAAAACAGCTATTGCCTCCAAATTTCACCATGGATTGACACGCGATGCTGCTGAGAATACCAAGAACCATCACACCTAGGAAAGATATTATCTACTGGAATTTGCAATGGGGTGTCTCACTGAAATAGGTGATTTATTTTGCAGACCTGAGTGAGACGGAACTACTTAATCTCCACTGGGATCCTGTTATTTGCTGCAAGCCGGACCTGTATACTATACCTGGACTGGAACACACACCATTAAAAGAGGGGAAAATGTAGGCGTCCTGGTGTGACATATCCTACCCCTAGTCCATTTCCTCATGCCTGACAGTGCTGCTTCCCCCGGCCAACATGTATTGTACTGATGTATGGTATATACAACCAGGTAAAATTCCTAATGCTGTGGCCACATTACCACCTAAGGATTGGTCAGTCCACAAGTATAATTCTTTTTTTTTTAAAGATTTTATTTATTTGTCAGAGAGAGAGCACAAGCAGGCAGAGAGGCAGGCAGAGGCAGAGGGAGAAGCAGGATCCCCGCTGAGCAAGGAGCCCAATGTGGGACTCGATCCCAGGACCCTGGGATCATGACTTGAGCTGAAGGCAGCTGCTTAACCAACTGAGCCACCCAGGCGTCCCAGTCCACAAGTATAATTCTTATAGAAGGAGAAGTCCTTCCCACACAAGTTTCTACTAAATATCTGTCTTTTCAGCCTTAGACTTCCACTGCTCTGGTATCCAGGCCCGAGGTGGGCTGTGATGGAAATACCTTTCTGTAGTAGGCCCATTCATGTGCCCAGCAAAGGAATCAATCCAAATATTGGGTATGCAGGCAGTTACCACTCTGTAATTCCTTAGGATGGCCTTAGACATTACTACTGCCTCACAAGAAGAAACATATAACATTACCCAAAGAGAATGTTATATGTTCAGGCTCAATGAGTCTGCTAACTTATCTTTATTAGAACACATGAGGCCACAAGTGAATGCCTTGAGTGATCCAACCCCCAGCCCAGGGGACTTAAATCAGTGATTTGGATCGTGGGGCTCTTGGTGGGAAAACCTATTACTTATTGGGAATCATTATCTTAATCTGTCTTTTCTCTTGCATGTGCTTATATTATTGTGTGGCATCTTCCTCAAGTGAGGCCAGACAGCCACCCAATGAGCTACCTCCAGACTAAGAAAAACGCTTGCTGACCACTTGGGGCACATGTGAAAAAAGGGGGTGTATAAGATCATAAGAGCCAGTCATGAAGGACAGAGTGTTCAAGGAGATCATCAAGAGAATGTGACTGCAAATTGACCTGCAAGCTGGACCTGGGCAATCAGAAGCTCCCTGTCCCCTCCCCTGTCCTTGGAATGTACATGCCGCCCACCGTTACCCACTAGGAGCCATTTCAAGGATGCAGCCTTGAGAGTAATGTGTTGCTGAGACCATCTGGACTGCATATGTGACTGAACCCCGTTAAGGGCTCCATACAAACTTTTAAGATTCTGGCAGGCAGGTTTAGAGGTCTATTTGTCTTGTGGTCACCCAAGACAAGCCTTGTATGTAAGTTCCCTTGCTTATTAAAATTGCCACCTACCAACCTGGAGTGGTCTGCCTCTTCCTTGGTCTCTCTTTGCCCTCTGTGTACAGAGGCTGGTTTCAAATTTTACCCAGAGACCTCCTGAGGTTGCAAACCAACCATCTGAGTGTGTGTAGGTATGTGAATGAAATGTTTATCATGCTTGTGTGAGCTTTTCTTATGAGTGCATGTTTGAGCATTTGTATACATGTGAGCATAAATGTGACAGTGTATGAACCTAGTCATAGGTGAGATTGTTCTATTGTGTGTGAATTTGTGTTTAAGTGAATATTTGTGTGTGCTTATTTGTATGAGTGCATTTGTGAGTGTAAACACACATATTAGCATGTTTGTGTGTAGGGAGTGTATCAGTGGATTAGGGGGTATGATCTTATTAACATATGACTATATTTGTGTAAAGGCATGCATGTATATGTGTGTCAGTGAATGTAAGTGTATTTCTGTGTTTGAATTTGTGAGCTTCCTGTTGAGTGTGACTATAATCATGTGCAAGCGAATATATGAGAATATTCCTCTTTGTGTCACTGATAATTCACATGTATAAGTGAATGTGTGAGTGTGTGTGTATAAATCTCCTGAGTGTATCTGGTGTGTGAGTGAATGTGTGACAATGCTCATTCAAATGAGTGAGATGTGAATATATTTGTGTGAGTGAATGTGTGCATATATATGAGCAGGAATGTTTGAGAGAGTAAATATATGCACTTGAACATATGAGAGTAGATTAGTGTCCTGATATTTGAGTGCTGAGGTATGTGTCTGTGAGTGTTCAAGTGTGAGTGGCCATGTGCATGGATATTAGCATGTTTATGTGAGTGTCATTGCTATAAAGTAGTTAATGTGAGTATACCTATATGAAGGAAATGTTAGCATCTGAACATAAGCACATGTGAGTGTATTTTCCTCTGTGGGTGAATGTTTGTGCTTTGTGGTGGATATGAGCATGTTTGTGTGTGTCTCTATAAGCATGTTCCTGGTTATGATCATGTTAATGTGTACATGTAAGTGTCTGTGTGACTGGCAGCAACTGAGTTTATATGTTTGTGTCCCTGTGTGAATTTGTGGGTATGCTCATGTGACTGAATGTTTGAACATGTTTGTATGGACTGCATTTATTAGTGTGTATGAGAATGTATGATATGTCTACATATTTGAGTATATTTGTGAGTGTGTTCATGTGAATGAGTGAAGGTGTGAGTATATCTGTGTGAATGAGTGAATGTTAGGAGCATGTGGGTGTGAATGTATAGGAGTGTATATACATGTGAGTAATTCACCAGTATGTTCCTTTGAGTAAATTGTAAACATGTTAATGTGAGTGAGTGAAAGTGTGAGCATGAGCATATATGTGAGCATGTACATTTGTGAGAGTTAATTTGTGAAATTCTTCATGTTTTAGAGTGTGTTATATAACAATATCTGAGTGCTGAAACAAATGTTTGGGTGTGTTCACGTGTATGGAATTTGGGAACAAGGGCATAAGTGTTAGCATGTTTGTGTTAATGAGTGAGTATTAATCATATGTGTTTTTGTGAGCTTGTTAATATGTGAGTGCATTGTACATGTAATGTGAATGTGTGAGTTAATCTTTGTGTGAGTGAATGTTTGAGTTAATGGTATTGTGGTGTGCTTGCGTGAGTGAATATGTACACATATTTCCATTTGTGAGTGTGTTAATTTGCCTGTGTAAGTGAATGGGTGAGTGTGAGCACATAGTGTATATGACTATGTCTCTGTAAATATGAGTTTACGAGAATGCACATGTTAAGTCAGTGAATGTGTGAGTGTGTCCTTGTTTTTGAGTGTGGGTGATGTGTATAAGCAGGGGAATGTGTTCGTGTTAGATATATGAGTGTGTCTTCTATACGAATGAATCTGTGAACATGCATGATGTTGGTAGTATATGTATGTGTGCCTACATGTGTACAAAAATTGAGCATGTCTGTGTTAGTGAATATGTCAATGTGTCTATGCATATGAGCATTAATTTCTCTTTTAGTGAAATGATGAGTATGTGACCATGTTTAAGTATGGTCATATGTGTGAGAGAATATGTAAGTGCACTGATGTGTGTGAGAGAACGTGTGAATAACTATGTATAGGATATTTAGCAAGTGAGTGATTAAGCATGTGAATTATGTGAACATTCAAGTCTGAGTATATACATGTCTCCATGAACTTGTGAGCATGAATGTGAATATATGTGCTCATGAATGTGGGCACGCTGGTGCGAGTCAGTGAATATCTCAATATCTGCCTGTGTGTGAACATGCATGCCAATTCATAGGACTTTGTTAATGTGAGTATATTTGTGTAGTTTAGTAAATGCTTGTGTGTTCATGTTTATGAGTGAACTTATGATCACATGCATGGATGTTTGCAAGTTTCTGTGTATAAGTTAAAGTATCAGTAGGGTTGTTGCTGTGAGCTTGTCGATATGTGAGTGTATCCATGTGAGGAATGTCAGAGAGTGTGCATGTGAGTGTATATGAGTGACTGTATGAGCGTGTTCCTGTGTGAGTGTGTAAATGTGTATATATAAGTGTGAGGATGCACATGTGAGCATGTGTGAATGAATGTGAGAGTGAGTATATGTTTGTGAAACATCTGTGGCATTGGAGAGTTGTGTCTAGCATGGTTTGTGGGGGTAAGTACTCAGAGGGTTCAGCTGCTAAGTAAAACTCTGGAATTTGGGGCCAAACCCAAGTACAAAAAACATTCTCCAGGGTCAAACAAGGGGAAGCCATTTGATTCCCTTAACAGGCCCACCAGGCTTCCTCCACTGCCTTCTGTTCCTATAAAGGTGATTTTGTGTGGCTTGGTGCAATTTGCAGGTGGTATTAATAGAAGTATATAATGGGGGGAGACAAAACATGAGAGACTGTGGACTCTGAAAAACAAACTGAGGGTTTTGGGGGGGTGGGGGGTTGGGTGAACCTGGTGGTGGGTACTGAGGAGGGCACATATTGCATGGAGCACTGGGTGTGGTGCATGAACAATGAATTGGAATACTAAAAAAATAAAATTAAATTTAAAAAATAGAAGTATATAATGATACAAAAAAGCTTGCATTCTGTCTGCCTTGCATTCAGCACCTGGGTCAGATAAAATGGTATGGACTCAGCCCACCAGTGCCATACTTGTGTGAGATTAGCCTCTAGATATTGTTGTTGGTTATGGATGGTTAGGGGACTAGGTTCATTTTGATAAATGAGGTTTATGGTGGAGCTTGGCCAGAAAGAGGTATATGCTGTGTACTAAAAGAAGATTGGCATAATTAAGCCCAGAATGTGGTTCAATTTGCCATCTTTATGTATTGCTGTGACTCAGGTAATATGCAGGTTTGTTCTGATGAGCAACTGTATGTTCCTCCTTGTTCAGATTGGCGTAATTGTTGCTTGAGTTTCCTGCCAACTGCCAATAACAATTAGCACCGGTGTGTTCCCATGGGCACCGAATAAGCTTAGCAGGTGCTCTTGGCAGTTTGGAAAAAGTCATTAATTTAGGAATGCACTAAATTGGATCCTGAAATGTGGAGTATGCACATGCAGGATCCTCACAGGTGGGCCAAATTATTTCAAAATAGACATCCACTGTGCTGTACATTCGGCCCAATTCTGTCCCTGTTTATCATAATGTTGCTGTGTTTCAGTGGGAGACTACCACCTGCTCCATTGCTTCCATTCTAGTGGAAATTTTTCTTGGACAGCTATTCATATAGCTTTAATAGCCTCAGAAGTAGCCTCCTGGGAGGCGGTCATGTGACGATACCAATAGCTTTCCTCCCAGGTTAGCTTTGCTGCTGGGCTTCTCATTATTTTCTCCCACAAGATGTGGTGTGTATGCTTTTAAAAGACCCTGCACAAGAATAACATTGGGTGGCAGTCTCCCTTAAATATTTCCCCAAGTCCTTGCTAATGATGGTCCTGGTAGGCCTGGCAAATTTTGTAATGGTTGTAAACAGATAGTTGTCAATTTGGATGGAGAAACTGCCATGTAGAGAGTGATTAGATTTCCGCAAGGGATCAAATATGTTTTTCAGAAGAACTGTTTTTGCTGTAACAACCCAAAGCTATGATTGTTTACTGCAGGTAGTCAGCCTCTTAATTGAAGAACTTGCTCTCACTGAGTGTAATGCAAATCTTGATGTTGGTATTATGAGGTTAGGTTAGGGAAGAATTCCCAAGCTGGTTGTAGCCCCTGACATTTTAGGCAGGATTTGTCCCAGGTAATATTATGTTGTATGCATTCCCTTCTTTGTATATACTGACTAGCAACCAGGGAGGAAATCCATGGTAAAGTGAACCTGGCCACCTGGTTAGTGCAATTTTTTTCTGCCTCAATAAGTGGGGCTTGTACTGGAGAGAGCAGAGCAAGAGAGAGAGATTGGGCATTGTAATTAATAGGAAAAGAGAAAAAATTGTGAAGGCATACATTTTTGGCAGGGTTTACATATGTCATTATACCAAGGGTTAGTTAAGATCTATAATTTTATCTTTGTAAACCTACAGTTTGTTGGTATTGGCTCTGGATGACAGCATTTTTAATCTAACTGTAACAATAACAAACATCCTGGTTGCAATACTGGGTGTGTATTATCTCTGGGCAGTCCTTAAATGAGACTTGATAGGTACTGGCCCATTACTCTATTTGTTTGATGGCACTAGTTAATAACAGTGGGTCTTACTGATCTGAAGTAAGAGTAGGCCTCCAGGGTTTAGAAAGCATCTATGAGTCATAAGCAGTAAGAGTCCAGCTTAGCCAGAAGGGGTGTTGCTAGTAACAGTAGGTAGAGATAGGAGAAGGAGTGCTAATCTCAGTGTTGGTGTCTATAGTCATGATAGTATGATTGACTAACCTGAATAGCCAAGAGCATGGTTCCTATTGTCCCCAGTCCGACCTGTGTGGTGTGTCTCCCTGTGGTGTGTCTGTGGCATGTTGTTTCCAGACAGACCTTGTCAACAAAAGTGTGTAGATTACCAGGGCTTGGGTGAATGACATACAATCAACACCGGTAAGGGTAGAAACTCCTCAGGTAAGGAAGGGGCACAGTAACAGGGTAGGGCTTAAAGTCAGAGGTCATCTGTGGCCAGCAGTAGGGCACCTGATTGTCCTCTGGGTATTGTTCGAATGTTGTTACCTGGTCTGGGAGAGTTTTAGTTCCCCCTCGTGGGTTCCACAGTACCTTCAGTGGGGCAAAGGATCGGGGTGGCAGATGAGGGGACCTCTCTCTCCAGAGAGTGATGGGTGGTCTGCTTGGCTTCTTCTGGATTATGACTGAACACAGGCTGAAGATGGTCCC
The DNA here is from genome assembly GCA_028534135.1 of Potos flavus. Classification (NCBI taxonomy): domain Eukaryota; kingdom Metazoa; phylum Chordata; class Mammalia; order Carnivora; family Procyonidae; genus Potos; species Potos flavus. The sequence continues at coordinate 35,972,233 of CM052901.1, read as the reverse complement.
AGATTCATTGGTCCATGTCAAGTCCTCATTAGGATCAAGGAAATGGCTAAGTTTTGGTTTTTATCTGAGGGAGAAAGGAAAGGTCAAAGTCCCAGATGAATGTTCCTTATCTGTGGATGGCAATGCCAGGGCTCCCCTCTCTGTGAGAACTTGTAATTGGGTTGTGTCTGGTGTGGGTGTATGCCATTAGATAGAAATGTCTCTGTTGGTGGTCTCACCACTTGCTGTGATTTTAAATATGGTATAGTTATATCACAGGAGCAAGAATTTAATATACTTAGGACTATGAGCAGTATCTTTGAACACTTCAGTTTCTCAAGTTCTCTCAATAGCCCTTGATTTAAGTCTTTCTGTGATACCTGATGCTGTAGGATGAAAGGGTATGAAAAACCCCAGAATGTTATTTTGTTAAGTCCATTGTTGTACTTGCTTTGCAGCAAAACAGGACTCGAAGTCTGACTGTGTAACCTGTGGCAGTCCCAAAGGCTATAAAACCTGTTTTGTTAACCCCTCAATAACATTAGCAGAGGCTGGTGCCTTGCATGGGTAAACCAACAGAAGTCCTGGAAGTTTTGGCAAATTAACCTCAGTGGAAAGGTATGTGCCTTTTTTTTTTTTCATGGAGCTGTGACACTCTAGTAGGGCTAGGTTTAGCTCAATCCAGTAGATACTATTTCCATGTTAATAAAGAGGCCGCTGTTGCTGATCCCAATTTACTGGGAGCTTTTTCTATCACCCAGGGCTGCGATGAGAAAACAACTATTTTGAGTTGCTGTTTGGGCATTTTATAGTATAACAATCCTGCTCACACCCAGAGTTGACATTTAGTTAAGGATCGGAGTTTAGGGTTCCCACCAAAAGTTCCTACTTTGCTTTTCCCAAGGCACCTTTTAAAATAACCACTTAGAGTTGAGCCCACAAAAAGTTAGTGACCTCTGCGCCAACCACCTTACAAGGTATTTGCTATCCTGCTCTCTACCTTCTGCTTGATCTTGACCTGGGATGGAGTACCGCCCTTCCCCTGGTTAGCTGTGGTCCCCACCCCACCCCTGCCTCATTTCTGGGATCTGTAAGTAATAAATCTTATGACTTGTCTTCCTTCTTCCTTCATGCGAGTGTATTGAAACTGCACCTTCAGTCAAAACGACCTTTAGGTTTTCACTTTCCTGAAGTGGGAGCTCAGATGCTGAGGGAGGTCTTTGACAACCCCATGTGGGTGGCTTGTGCCTCCTTGTGTGGTAGTTCATAATCTACATGTTCTTAATTTAATGCACCAGCTCCAGGTCCCCCAAAACAAGGGCATACATAATAGGAATCTCAGTCCATAAGGTAGTTGGTGCTCTGCTCCAGTAAAGGCTTCAGTTTCAATAAAGGCCCAGTACCCTTCCAGTAGTTGCCACTCTAATGACAAACACCTTTGGCCTGAGTCTGAGAGTCACAGCAAAAGTCCCCAGGTAAGGCATCTGTCTGTCCATTTGGTCCAGAGGTCCAGAACTTTAGAGTGGCTAAACAGTAAGTTCTGTTCTCAGAGCACTAGTGGGAGAGCTGAGGTGATAGCCTCCTTTAATTTATCTAGTACCTGCTCTTAATCAGGTCCCCCCTGAAAAGTGGAAGACTTATGGATGCCTTGGAAGATGGAGGCCAGCAAATATTTGGCACCAGAATCCAAACATTCTGACAAAATGTTGGCCTCCTTCACGAATGTAGGAAGTTGGAGCCCTATGAGCTCCTCTTTTGGCACATTGGGACTAGTTTACCCCTCTGAGTTTCAAATGTAGCCCAGAAATTTAACAGACTCAGTGGGGAGGGCTTGTACATTATAGGGGCAACTGCTCTTCCCTTCTCAGTGAGAGGTCAGCTCATGGTTGGGAGAGCCTATGAGACAGGCTTGGCCAGGTCCAGTGAGGAGGACGTCACTGATAGAATGCCAAAGCTAAGTTCTGGGGGTTGGGGTGTGCAGGGCAGGCATCTAGGTCCTGTCTGCAAATTCTGTATGCTATCACAGGGCTATTGATGTACCCCACAGACAACTGGGAAAAGGTATACTGTTGATCTTCAAGGTGAAAGCAAACCATGGGTTACTCTCCTATGAAATTTTTAATGAATAGGACCTGTTAGCCCAATCTATGATTCTGGAACACCTACCAATTATTTGGAATGTCATTTATTAAGATGATGTGGTAGAGCTACTCTAATACAGGGAACAATCTTGTGGTACTCATTATATAGACAGTTTCCCCTCATTAGTAGTGCCTTTAAGTGCAGGCCACAGGGGGAACTAAGTCAGCTATGATAAGACATAATCCTTCAGTGCTTTGCCTTAGCCAGTACTGTGGCATATTAACCTCATGCATGGGGAGGGGAAGGTTGAATGCTTCCCATTGCCCAGTGCCCACAAGTAGCATGGAAGCCTTAGACTTGTCTCATGAGGTGGTCTCCTCACTGAAAAGGTCCATTCCAATCATGGGAAAAGAGATAAGTCTTGGGGGAAACAACCAGGTAAGAAGCATTTTTTAGCAAAACTGGGCCAATTTTAATAGTTGAGCAGATAGCTAACCCTTTAATTAATCCTCTCAAGCCAGTCATCTCCTGGTGAGCTCCTTTTAAAGTCTAAGTGCTTCCTGGGATTAGGAGATTTAGGCACCTGTGTCCATCAGAGCCAGCCAGTGTTGTTAGTGTTTTGGAGCCCAAACTATAGTTTAAAGTGGTAAAAAGGTGACTGTCTCCTGGAAGGGACCTGCTCTCACACCACTAGACCCTGATGTGCCACTAGCAGAGATGAGGGTAGGCAGGGAAGGCAGGACTATCTCTGAAGGAGAAGCCTGCCCAGATTGTAATCTAATGCTCGTAAATAATTTTTTTCCCCAAATACTTTTATTTTATTTTTTCAGTGTTACAAGATTCATTGTTTATGTACCACACCCAGTGCTCCATGCAATACGTGAATGCTCGTAAATATTGAAATTGTTCCATGGTTTTGTCAGAGATCATCTAACTTGGGACACCCCTTGTCCCTTAGCGTCCAAAACAACCTCTCTTGTTCATCTTAGGGTCCACACTTAAGAGGGAGCTGGCTATATAAGTGGTTTATTTGGCCCAGGAAGGGGGCGGTCCTGCTGTTGATAGTAATTTTGACTTAGGCCAGGTAGGGTATTGTTTGTAGAATTAACAGGCAGCACTTGATTCTGAATTTGTCTTTTATAAGTTTCTGCTAAATCCAGGGCAGCTCTGTCCTCTTGAATTGTCTTAGCATTAACCACCACTGCCCATAAAGAGAACTTACACTTTTCAGGACACACCCCTGCCTCTGAGAAACAACTGGGTAGACTCAGGGCTCAATTGAGCTTCCTCGAACTTGCCCCGTCACCAGGCTGCAGGCTATCTATTGTCTGATAAGCTCATTTTAACATCCCCAGCTGACAGAGACTAGCATTTTCCTTTGGGAGTTTGCCCAGGGTCCTTACGAGGCCTAACATAGGGTGGGCAGCATTCCAAGAAATACAAGTCCATAGGGGATTTAGTCCTCATAACCACCCTGGGCAAACTCTCAAGAGAAAACATTATATATTGGAGTCCAAAGCCTCCTCTGGGGTCATTCCCCCCTTCTTCACTAATTGTGTGGGATCTCTGAGACACCATTCTTCCATTCCATATTATGGCGGTCAATTGTTTAATTTCAGCCCCTTCTAGGTGGAGCTGACTTCCCACCAGATAAGTTCTATATAGCCAGACAGCCCTTTTATCATTTGGTTCTTGAGCTAGGTCCTTAGAGAGCCTGGGTCTCAGGATAAATGAGAGGATGTACTCCCTCCTCCAATTTAGAACTGACCTCACCTTTTTGGCCCTCGTCTTTTGTCTTTTCTGTTTTTATGACTTTCTTTTTAGCGGCAAAGCAGAGGGTAAATAATCCTCCTCACTACCATGATGCTATTGTGTTGTCTTTTTTTGTAGAGGGCACCAAGTCCTCTTTCCCAGGGTCCTCCCATCTGTCTTGACCTCTCATGGAATTAAAACTCCAATCTCCTTTCCAGGTAGTGGTCTGGGGAAAAGCAACCGTGAGTAGAGCCCAACACATGTCTCATAGTTTGGAACACTTGGTTAGTAGGACAGCCACCTCCTTGGAGCCCTGGGAGGGGCTGGAACATAAACTTCCTGGCACTGAGTCATTTTAAGTGATGCTTTATCTGGCTCAGCCCAGGGATTAGATCTCCATATCCTTGAGGTGAGTGACTAGAATGATACCATCAGCAACAGATCTGAATGAGACGGCAAGAGGCAGGCTAGCTGTTTACAAAGGTGTCCGAAGAGACCAACCCCAGCCTAACATCTTGGATTTATTGATTCCTTTATCTGCCAAAAAGGTGCCCAGGGACAAGGATGTCCTCTCATCTCAGAGTACCCAAATCACCAACCTAGCTGCAGGGAGCTCCTCCTGCTAAAGCCTGTTATGGGGTCAGAGGTAGCCCACTCTCAGTCCAGAGACTTACACTCCTCTCCTTTTCCTTTTCAGGCCCACAGGTCTCACAATGTCCAGTGCCTGCCTACTGAGGGGCCAGGTGGGCAGTTCCTTAGGGAACTTAGAGCCTCCAACCCCAAAAGTCAGTTGCAGTGACAGAGGTTGGCTCAAATTCTGGTGCTACTGCTTGGTCAGGCAAAACAAGCAAACAAACAAACAAACAAAAAAGCCCAAAAAACAAAACCACACACACAAGGAGAGATCACAGGAAAATATAAGAATAATACAGCAAAGAAAAAGGTCATACCAAACTGACATGGAGGCATTCCAAATTTTGATTCTCAACCATTTAAGGCAATCCAGGATCATTTTGCCAACTAATTGTCACACTGACTCAGTGGACATGGTCCACCGGTGAACCCTGTATTGATATCCTAATTATCACCCAAATCCTCCCCTATCCTTACCACCACTAGTAGCAAGTGCTATAGGGGTTTGGAGGCTGATCACAGAAAAAGATATGACCAAAAGTTGGCAGTAGCACAAGATGACCTTATCTTGGAAGAAGCTTTCACAGATGTGCATGCAGGGGAATTCTCTCATACCAGGAGACCTTCCAGAGGCTACCAGGTGGGAGCCACCTCTAAAAAGGAGAGGAAAGCAAGGGAATTCCCAGAAATGAACAGGATCAGAGTAGGGACTTATGTGTCTTGGCAATGACACTCAGCAGTACAACGAGGAGTCTCAGGGTCAGGGACAGCTGAAGGGCAGCCCTGACTTGATGTCTTTTATAGCTACAGGGCTTATTTTTTCTATGGCCAGCAGAGGTGGGTGCAGTTTTGTATGGTATGCAAAGCAGGCAAGCTCTAAATGATTAAACATCTACGTATTTGGGATCTATTTGAAACACTTTAATGTGTAAAAATTTGAGTTGGTGCTGGCGAGCTTTTGAGTTCATGGGTTCTAAGCTACTGGGAAAAAATAATCAACATAGGGCCAATAAACAGAGGCCACCTTTGGCTCCTTTATATAACAATGTCCACATTGAAGAGTGAATGTGTAAGCCTGTTCAAATAGGAGTGTGTTAATAGTATACTTGTGTGATTAGGTAAATATGCATGTTCATGAGTATGAGTGAATAGGTGATGATGTGAATGGATACTAATGTATGTGTGTGTGAGTGAATTTGTAAGTATGTGTGTTTGTATGGTATTTTTAAAGTATTAGTATATTTGAATCAATGAATTTGTGAGCATCTTTGTGTATATATGTGAGTAAATGTGTGAGCCCCCTGGTGAATGTGAGCATGTTTGTGTGTCAGTAAATGTGTGGGCACATTCGTATTTGTGAGTGTGTCCATGTGTATGTGTAAGTGAGTGTGTATGTATGCAACGATTTGTGAATGTGACCGTGAGTGAATCTGTGAATAAGTTCAATTGAGTGAATGTGTGAGCAAGTTTTGGTGAGTGAATGAGTGTGTAAACATGTTTGTGCAAGTGAATATGACTGTGCATACATATAAGCATATTGTGTGGGAGTAAATGTGGAAACCTAATCAAGTATGAGTTTATGTGTTTAAATGAGCGGGACTGTTCATATGTGTAAGTGATTTTGTAAGCATGTGCATGAATGTTAACGTACTGATATGTGTGAGTAAATGCATAAGTGTGTTTATGTGAACATGTTAACGTTTGAGTATATTTCTGTGAGTTAATATGCAAGCAAGGGCTTATGAGTATATGTTAGCATATCTATGTGTGAGTAAATGTGTGAGCTTTGTGGTATGTGCACAGTCATTTGTGAGAATATATGAGTATGATACTGTTGTATGTTAACGTGTGAAGAAATGTGTGAGCACATAACTATAAGTGTGTAGGAGTGTGTCTGTGAGTGATTGTGTGAGCAAGTTCGGTTTGAGTGAACGCATGTGTAAGCATGCCTGTGTGAATGAATGTATCACTGTGTTCATTTGTGTGAGATTGTTAATGTGTGAGTGTATTTTTGTGAGGAATATATGAGAATATGCATGTGAGTATATCTGTATGAGTGAATGTGTAAGCTCTGTAATGAGTGTGACAAAATGTGTATTCGAGTGAATGTGAGCATGTTAATATGCATGTGCAAGTGAACTTGAGTACATGCTTGTGAGCATGAGTATCTGTATGTGAATTTGTAAGCATGTCCATGTGTGAGTGAATGAACATTTTTGTGAGTGAACGTGTGAGCATGACTATATGAGTATGTCTATGCAATACATCTGTGAACACGTTTGTGTGAGTCAGTGAATATGTTTTAATGTTAGGGAATTTTTGAGTGTATTTGTGATGGATATACTTATGAATTTGAATGAATTGTGACCATAGTTATACATGTGAGTGCGTGAGTGTATGCAAATGATTATATGTAAGGGTGTCTGTGTGAGGAATTTGTGACCACGTTTGTGTCTGTGTGGTTGAACATCTGTGCATGTGAGTGTGTGAACATCTTAAGGATGAATATGCTCATGCATATCAGTAAATGTGTGAGTGACATAGGATACATGAGGCATATCTGGGTAAGTGAATGTATGAACATGTTAATTTGAGTATATATGTGTTTTTGAATGAATATATGTGTGTCAGTGTATGTGAGTGTGTCTATGAAAAGGAGTAAATCTGTTAGTATGTTCATGAGAGCAAATGTATAATTGTGTGTATATGTGTGAGCACATCTGTGTGTGAGTGAGCCTGTTCACGTGTGTTAATGTGAATTTGTGTTTCTGTGTCTTCATGCATATGAATAAATTTGTGAGAGACTGTATGATGTCAGCATGCTTATCTGCGAGTATATATGTAACCATGTTCATTCCTGTGAGCTAGTTAATGTGTGCATATATTTCTGTGAGTGTATGAGCATGTGTATGTGAAAATATCTGTGTGTAAATGTTGATCATGTCCATGATGTACATGAAGGTGTTAATGAGCATACATGTGAGTATGTGAGCAGGTTCATTGTGTGTATATGTGAATATGTTCGTTTATGTGCAAGTGACTGTGAGTATGTACATTTGAGTGTGCTCATGTGTTGAATGTATCAGCATATGTGTGTATTCATAAGTGAGTATGAGTGAATGTGGGCTCTGTATCTGTGTTTTTATGTATTTGTGTTTGAGTGAATGTGAAAAGATATCTATATCTGAGAAAATGCATGAAGATATAGCTATTTATTGAAATGCAAGTTTGAGTGAATACAGGAGCCTATATATGTGAGTTAATGACTACGCAAACATGTTTGTGGGGGGCATGTTTATGTGTATGTTCTTCTGTGTGAGTGAATGTGAGCATGTTTGTGTGTGACTGACTTGACGTGTGTTCATTTGTGTGGAAGTAATACTGTGTGTTCATGTGTAAGTGTGAGTGAATGTGAGTGTGTGAGTGTCTGTAGGTTTTTGCATGATTGTGTAAGTGAATATGATCCTGTCTTTATGTGAATGTGTGCTCATGCTCATATGTGTGAATGTATGTTGGGGGCAAGTGAATATGTTAATGCATGTGCATGTGTGTTTATGAGCATGCCAACTGTGTGAACATGTAAACTTATTCATGCATGTGTAATTGTGTGAGTGCATGTGAGCACGTCCACATGTGTGAGTGTGGGTGAATACTGGGAGTAAGTGTGTACAATTGTGTCCACGAATGAGTAAATGTATGAGAATGTGTTTATGTGTGAATGTGAGTGAAAGTGGCAGTGTGCTGTTGTGAGATACTGTGTGATCATGTTTGCATATTAGGAAATATTAACATTTATATTTATATGAGTGAATGTCTGGGCATGCACATGTGTGTGAACATGAACATATGTGAATGAAAGTGTAAGCATGTTTGTTTTGAGCATGCCAACATGCAAGTGTGAAAGTTTGTGTTTGAATGAATTATTTTGTTCATTCATGTCTATGTGTGAATTGGTGAGCATATGCACGAATGTGAGCATGTTCATGTGTGAGTTAATACATGAGCAAGTTGGTATGTATGTTAACATAGGAGTATTTTTCCTATGTGCAATTGAATGCATAAGCAAGTTCATGAATGTGAGCATGACAATGTACAATTTGAAGTGAAGTTGTAAGTGTGTGTGTTAGTGTCTATATGTGAGAGTTAATTTTTGACCAAGTTTATGTGAGTGAATGTATGAATATGTCTGTGATCATGTGATCACTTCTCGGCCTTTTGGCTAAGATCAAGTGATATCTGTGATCATGTTAATCTCTTAGTGCATGCAAGAATGTCTGAGCGTTTTTTGTGTGAATGAATGTGTGTACATTTATGTGAACATTTTCCTTTGTAAATTCATGAGGTTTTTGTATGATGATGTTATAATGTGACTATGATCATAAGCAAATGTTTGAACATGGGTACATGTGTGAGCAAACATAATTATATGTGTGATTGTATTTTTTAATGTACATGTGGATTTAGGTTCATGTATGTGAGTAGATATGACTACATGCACATGTGAATATATAAATATGTTAATGTGAATGAATGCAGGAGTAAGTTTATGTGTTTGAACATGTGCAGGTCAGTGAAAATATTAATGTTTTGAATACATGTGTGAGAGTATCCTGTGATGGTAATGAGTGTATCTATGTGTGAGCGAATGTGGGAATATGCTCATAAGTATGACTGAATGCAGGAGTATGTCTTTGGGGGAGGGATTATGGGTCTGTTTGTGTGACTTTGTCCACATGCAAGTGTGAATGAATATGTAATTTTATGTGTTTGTATTTCAAGAATGTATCAGCATGTTTGTGTATGTGAGTGAATGTCTGAGCATGAGTGTGTGTGAGCATGTTTGTGTGCAAGTGACTGTGTGTTATGTCATTGTGTCTGTGTCAGCCTGTTGACTGAGTTAACATGCTTGTACATGTAAGTATGTGTGTGAATATGTGAACTTGTTCATATGTAATTTGTGAGTATAGACATGTGTGATCACATTTGTTTCAGTGAATATACAAGTCTGTCTGTGTGTGTGAGCATGTTCATGTGTGAGTGAATGCGAGTGTATGAGTCTGTATATAAATGTACTAGCATGTTCATATGTGAGAAATGTGTGAGCATGTTAATGTGAAAATGTTAGAGCATGTACAAGTGTGCGTGGATGAACATATAAGCATGTGAGTATGTTTGTGTGAATGAATGAGAATGCCTGTGTGTTATTTTAATGTGCAAGGGTAACTGGGTGTGTAAGCCTATGTCTGAGTATGTTTCTTCTTCCTGGGGCCTTTTTTCAGGTCCCTATTTCCACTGGCAGGATTCAAATATGATCATGAATTTAAAAGCATATTGTGAACTGTAAGGTGCTGTGCTGAGAATAAATTTTTATTCTCTATTGGCTCAAAGCTGCCTATAAATGGCTCTACAGAAAAGCCACATTATCCTCTATGCATTACATCACACTGCTGCTATGGAAATATGCATGACCACTGTGATTCAGCCTGCTGGCTTCACTGCAGGCTGATGGCCCAGAAGCTGAGCAGCAAAGAGAGAAACGTGTTACTCCAAGCTCAGTGCTTCCAAAAGCAAAGTGCTACTGGAAATAAGTTTCTGGATGACAATGGAGAAGTAAATGGGCCTCTGAGTTAAGGTGCAGCCGAGATGCCAGCATTTAAGGTTATTATGAACAAGCCCCAGCAAAGTGCTATGTAGTGACAGGGATTTCTATAGATGCAATTTTCTATTATAGCCTTTCAGGCCTTCCACATGCCTTGGGAGGATGGAAGTGGTATTATGCAGTTAATGAACTTGAACAGGACCAGGCAGTCAGGGCCCCCCACCAATCTCAGGGTCATACATCTCATTCTAGACTCTTCAGTGCCATGTGGGCAATTCTATTGATGATTCCACATATCCCTTCTGGTGGAATCTTGGGGACCCTAAAGGGCCAGCACAGAGTCTGTCCAAGGGCTCCCAGCTGAAAGAGCAAGGGGGAGCTGAAAAGCAGTCTGCTTTCCCTTCACCAAGCCATGTGCCCTGGCACAGAGCTGCAGCCCAGAGGAAGGAAAATTTTTCTAACAGTAAAACTCGCAAATGTTAGAACCAAGGAAACCATCTTAAGGGCAGTTAGAGGGAAGAGATTCCTCATGTACAGAGGGAGGAACATCAGAATAATGTCAGACCTGTCCACAGAGACCTGGCAAACCAATAGGGCTGGAAAGACATATTCAGGGCACTAAATGAGAAGAACATGCAGCTAAGAATTCTTTATCTAGCAAGGTTGTCATTCAGAATCGATGGAGTGGTAAGGAGCTTACAGGACCGGCAAAAACGGAAAGAATATGTGTCCATTAAGCCAGCCCTGCAAGAAATATTAAGGGGCGGTTCTATAAAAGGAGAAAGACCCCAAGAGTAATAAAGAACAGAAATATACAGAGGCAATCTATAGAGACAAGGACTTCACAGGTAACATGATGACAATAATCTCATATCTTTCAAAAAAAAAACTCATATCTTTCAATAATCACTCTCAACATAAACGGCATAAATGCTCCCATAAAATGGCACAGGGTTGCAAATTGGATAGAAAGACAGGGTCCATCCATATGCTGTCTATAAGAGACTCATTTTGAACCTAAAGATACATCCAGACTGAAAGGGAAGGGATGGAGAACCATCTTTCATGCCGACAGACCTCAAAAGAAAGCTGGGGTAGCAATTCTTATATCAGACAATTTAGATTTTAAGCTAAAGACTATAGTTAGAGATATAGAAGGAAACTATATCATTCTTAAAGTGTCTATCTAACAAGATCTAACAATTGTAAATATCTATGCCCCCAACATGGGAGCAGCCAACTACTAAGCCAACTGTTAACCAAAATAAAGAGACATATTGATAATAATACATTAATTGTAAGGGATCTTAACACGCCACTCTCAGTGATAGACAGATCATCTAAGCAGAAAATAAACAAAGAAACAAGAGCTTTGAATGACACACTGGACCAGATAGACCTCATAGATATATACAGCATTCCACCCTCAAACAACAGAATGCTCATTCTTCTCAAGCACACATGGAACTTTCTCCAGAATAGACCACATACTGGGTCACAAATCAGGTCTCAACCGATACCAAAGGAATGAGATTATTCCCTGCATATTCTCAGACCACGATGCTTTGAAACTGGAACTCAATCACAAGAAAAAGATTGGAAGAAATGCAAACATTTGGAAACTAAAGAGCACCTGGCTAAAGAATGATTGGGTCAACCAGGAAATCAAGGAAGAACATAAACAATTTATGGAAATCAATGAGAATGAAGACACATTGATCCAAAACCTATGGGACATTGGAAAGGTGGTCCTAAAGGGGAAATACATAGCCATCCAAGCCTCACTCAAAAAAAAATACAAAAATCCTGAATACACAAACTATCTTTACACCTTAAAGAACTGGAGAATCAACAACAAATTCAGCCTAACCCATGCACAAGAAGGGAAGTAACTAAGATTACAGCAGAGATCACTGAATTAGAAACCAGAAATACAGTAGAACTCATCAACGAAACTAGAAGCTGGTTCTTCGAAAGAATTCATAAGATCAATAAACCACTGACCAGACTTATCCAAAAGAAAAGACAAAGGACCCAAATTAATAAAATTATGAATGAAAGGGGAGAGATCACGACTAACACCAAGGAAATAAAAACAATTACCAGAAATTATTATCAACACCTATATGACAATAAGTTAAGCAACCTGGAAGAAATGGATGCATTCTTGGAAACCTATAAACTACCAAGACTGAAACAGGAAGAAATTGACAATGTGAATAGACCAATAACCATTAATGATTTTAAAGCAGTGATCAAAAACCTCCCAAAAAACAAGAGTCCAGGACCTGATGGATTCCCTGGGGAATTCTACCAAACATTCAAAGAAGAAACAATACCATTTCTCCAGAAGCTGTTTCAAAAAATAGAAACAGAAGGAAAACTTCCAGACTCATTCTGTGAGGCCAGCATTACCTTGATCCCAAAACCAGGCAAAGACCTCATCAAAAAGGAGAATTTCAGACCAATATCCCTGATGAAAATGGATGTCAAAATTCTCAACAAGATCCTAGCTAATAAGGATCCAACAGTACATTAAAAGGATTATCCACCACAACAACGACCAGGTGGGATTTATCCCTGGGATGCAAGGGTGGTTCGACATTTGCAAATCAATCAATGTGATACAACACATAAATAAGAGAAAAGACAAGAACCACATGGTCCCCTCAGTTGATGCAGAAAAAGCATTTGACAAAATACAGCATCTTTTCCTGATTAAAACTTTTCAGTGTATAGGGATAGAGGGAACATTCCTCAATTTCATAAAATCCATCTATGAAAAACCCTCAGCGATTATCATGTCCCAAGGGGAAAAGCTGAGAGTCTTTCCCTTAAGATCGGGAACACGACAAGGATGCCCTCTCTCGCCACTATAGTTCAACATAGTACTAGAAGTCCTAGCAATAGCAATCAGACAACAGAAAGAAATAAAATGTATTCAAATTGGCAAAGAAGTCAAACTCTCTCTCTTCGCAGATGACATGATACTTTATGTGGAAAACCCAAAAGACTCCAGCCCCAAATTACTAGAACTCATATAGCAATTCAGTAATGTGGCAGGATACAAAATCAATGCACAAAAATCAGTTGCTTTCTTATACATTAACAATGAAACTGTAAAAAGGGAAATTAGAGAATTGATTCCATTTACAATAACACCAAAAACCATAATATACTTTGGAATAAATCTAACCAAAGAGGTAAAGGATCTATACTCTAGTAACTACAGAACACTCATGAAAGAAATTGAAGACACAAAAAGATGGTAATGGATCAGAAGAATAAACATTGTTAAAATGTCTGTGCTGCCCAAGCAATCTATACTTTCAACACCATCCTGATCAGAATACCAATGGCATTTTTCAAAGTGCTAGAACAAACAATCCTAAAATTGTATGGAACCAAAAAAGACCCCGAATTGCCAAGGAAATGTTGAAAAAGAAAACCAAAGCTGGGGGCATCACGTTGCCTGATTTCAAGCTATATTACAAAGCTGTGATCACCAAGACAGCATGGTACTGGCAGAAAAACAGACACACAGACCAATAGAACAAAATAGAGAGCCCAGATATGGATCCTCAACTCTATGGTCAAATAATTTTCGACAAAGCAGGAAAAAATACCAAATGGAAAAAAGACAGTCTCTTCAATAAATGGTGCTAGGAAAATTGGACAGCTATATACAGAAGAATGAAACTTGATCATTCCCTTACACCGTACACAAAGATAAACTCAAAATGGATGAAATACCTCAATGTGAGACAGGAATCCATCAAAATCCTAGAGGAGAACAAAGGCAGTAACCTCTTCGACATCGGCCACACCAACTTCTTTCAAGACACATCTCCAAAGGCAAGAAACAAAAGCGAAAATGAACTTTTGGGACTTTATCAAGATAAAAAGCTTCTGCACAGCAAAGGAAACAGTCAACAAAACAAACAGGCAACCCACAGAGTGGGATAAGATATTTGCAAATGACACTACAGACAAAGGGCTGATTTCCAAGATCTATAAAGGACTTCTCAAACTCAGCACCCAAAAAACAAATAATCAAGTAAAAAAAATGGACAGAAGACATGAACAGACACTTCTCCAAAGAAGACATACAAATGGCTAACAGACACATGAAAAAATGTTCATCATCCTTAGCCATCAGGGAAATTCAAATCAAAACCACAATGAGATATCACCTTACACCAGTTAGAATGGCAAAAATTGACAAGGCAAGAAACAAGTGTTGGAGAGGTTGTGGAGAAAGGGGAACCCTCCTACACTGTTGGTGGGAATGTAGGTTGGTGCAGCCACTTTGGAAAAGTGTGGAGCTTCCTCAAAAAATTAAAAATAGAGCTACCCTATAACCCAGCAATTGCACTACTGAATATTTACCCCAAAGATATAGACGTAGTGAAAAGAAGAGGCACATGTACCGCAATGTTCATAGCAGCAATGTCCACAATGGCCAAACTATGGAAAGACAGGAGATTCCCTTTAACAGACGAATGGATAAAGAAGATGTGGTCTATATATACAATGGAATATTACTCAGCCATCAGAAAGGATGAATACCCACCATTTGCATCGACATGGATGGAACTGGAGGGGATTATGCTAAGTAAATAAGTCAAGCAGAGAACGTCAATTATCATATTGTTTCACTCATATGTGGAACATAAGGAATAGCATGGAGGATATTAGGAGAAAGAAGGGAAAAATGAAAGAGGGGAATCAGAGGGGGAGAGGAACTATGAGAGACTATGGACCCAGGAAAACAAATGGAGGGTTTTAGAAGGGAGGGGGGGTGGGAGGATGGTTGATCCTGGTGATGTGTATTAAGGAGGGCACAGATTGCATGGAGCACTCGATGTTATACACAAACAATGAATCATGGAACACTACATCAAAAACTAATGATCCACAGTATGGTGATTAACATAACATAAAAAAAAGAATGTGTGTTCAAGAGCCCTCCCCATAGAGCATGACAGATAGTACAGAAAATTCTAGCTTGAGAAGCACAGGGAATCTGGCCTGCACACCTCTCTCTGTGGGTTGTGCTCCTCCAGTCACACTAGGGAACGTGCCTCAAGTATGGTACCCTCCTAAGAGAGCATGGAGAGAGCAGAAGGCATGTTGCACCTGAAGCCAGAGAAGTGGGAGAAACTCCAGGGTCAGAGCAAAAGGCCTGAGGACTGGCATCCCAGCAGTGCTCCACTGTAGGTCAGGAAGGTGAGATCTGGAGAGGCAGAAGTGTAAAGCTTGGAGGTATGCCACCGGTCAGCTTACCTGGTGGGACTGGTTTGCCGTGTCTCAGCTCTATTCAACTTAACACACGGATCTCAAGTGTCTAGAAATGGCTTACCTTCAAAATTTGGACTCAGATGAACATCATATCCTGTCAGCATCCTGCCCGAAACCTTCTTAACCAATTTCATTTGTAGTTTTTGCTGAAACAGAGAAGTCACTGGTTATCAGTAAATGCCATATTGTTTCTCAGAGAACAAACAGCAGAGGTCACCCAGCTATAAATTTTCCAGAGCTTTCCCTTCTCCTGTACACAGGCAAATATATATAGTCATATGTATACACACCCTCTCTCCCACCCACCTGTCTTCCCACAGTGAGTTAGCCAGAAGCACAGCACTGAGCAGATTTCTCCTTCTTCCTCCTCAGCTTTTATCCAGAGGGTGGGGCACACAGACTGGGTCCACGTTACGAGGCAGGATGATGGGGGAGCAGCAGACATTCTGGGAATTGGAGAGTGGAAGAAGTAGGCAGGTGGCAGCCCTCAGATAAATGTATTACTTCAATTCCTTAAAGAGCCCCACCTTGCAATCAGCATGAACACAGCTCTCTAGGTTGGTTGATTGACCCAGGAAAAGTAATCTTCCACCCTTGGCACCCCCTTGAGCTGTGGTGAACAGTTTACATTCTCCAACTTAAAATCACACTTCCCCTACCTGGGCTAGGACTAGGCATTTTGTTATCAAATCTATGTCAACCTTGCTCTTGTACACCTGTTTTTAGGACATACAGCATATGACATAAAGAACCTTTTGATCCTCACCTAACCCTAACCTAACCCTAACCCTAAGCCATTTCAGATTCTTGGGCTTCAGGGCTGTCTTCTCAAAGACATTCATTCTGGAATATGGCATCTCTCACTAATCATGTGCATTCTGCTTCAAGATGTCTTGGATGAGTATGAATAAGTACCTAGCTGTAGCCCCACAGAGAACTGGTACGATATTGTGATTTATAAGAAATACATATTTGGTCATTAAGATGACCAAAATACATTTCTCACATGTATCTGGTCTTCCTCCTCAGGTTCTGGCTCAAAGCTCCCCAAACCCTGGAATTTCTTAAGTGTTGAGAGTGACAGAAGTGTCTCTTGTTATGTGAATGAGGTGACTTTTGGAAGCACCTAAAGACAAAGCTCTTTGCCAAGAGAATCAACCACGTGATTAGAGGGGCTGAAACTTCCAGTCCTACTCCCCTGACCTCCTGGGAGGAGACAGGGGCTGCTGGTTGAATCATAAGCCATTGGCCAATGATTTACTCAATCACACCTATACAATGAAGCCTCCATAAAAAAAACCAAAAGGACAGGGTTTGAGAGTGTCTGGGTTGGTGAACATGTGAAGATTTAGGGAGAGTGGTGGGTCTGGAGAGGGCATGGAAACTTTGCACCCTTTCCCCATACCTTGCCCTATGCATCTCTTCCATTTGGTTGTTCCTGAGTTATTTCCTTTTATATCTAGTAAGTAAAATGTTTCTCTGAGTTCTGTGAACCTCTCTAGCAAATGAATCAAACCCTAGGAGAGGGCTGTGGTAATGTCTCCTTTATAGGCAATCAGTCAGAAGCACAAGTAACAACCTGGACCTGCGACTGGAATCTGGTGTAGGGGGAGGGCAGTCTTGTGGGACTGAACACTTAACCTGTGCAATCTGATGCAGTTAGTAGATAGTGTCATAATTGAGCTGAACTCTCAGACAAGAACCTAATTGGGATGTTGGGATTGGGCTCAAGAACCTAATTTAGCTGGTCTTTCTAAAGGGCTCTGAAATGTTCACCCAAGGCACCTGAGACCTTCAGTGAGACCATTCCACACACACACCCCAAAAGGGGCTTGTGAATGAGAACAGGCCCTGAGCATCACTAGGAAATGGGATCTTTCATATGTTGGCCAAGGAACATCAGTGTCCACAAATCTGTGGGGCGGGGGTGGGGGGAGTTCACTAGCACACTCATATATGAGACTGTGGACAATGCAGAGCTGCTACCTGGAAACTTGCCCGACTCCCTTTTCTTCCCCCTGGGTACATGTTCATTTCTGGTTTGCCATTTGGAAACTTATTCCAGATTATCTTCAATCACAGAATTTCATTTTGCAATATTCCAAAGTATGTTCATGAATTATTCCTGAATTAAAGCAATGTATTCCCACCTGTTTCTAATCATACATTACCCATGTGCCAGTGCTCAGCATCTTGTGGTCACAATGAATATATATTTCTGCGTGATCTGCATGCAAATAGCTGACTGTTTAACAACTCTTCGGGTATCTACAGACGTAAACTTAAATAAAACACAGACCAAAAAAAATCTGTATCTCCAAAAGTTTCACAAGTACAAAAGTATACTCACCTAGGCCACATGAATATACTTCTATAGATTGCACTGTCCAGAGCTAATAATTTCCATTGCTAGCATTGAGTAGGGTCCCCAAGGTTCTCAACACACACACACACACACACAAACACACACCTGAAAGTAGGCTAAAATCTGTCCTCAAACAGGTTTCTCTCATGTCTATGTTTTGTGTCTTACCCATTGCTCTGTACCCCCATTTTGATCACCTCCTATTCACCCCATTAAGGAGGAAAGGATTCTTTCCTATGGTGGTGAGGATGGCCAAACACACAACACCCGACACTGGACAAAGGCAAGGACAGCAATGTACCAGTCACATATACTCACAGCCTGAGAGAGGAGGACACAACACGCCAGGGAGAGCTGCACTCTAGTTGCACTCAGGAACAGAGTGAACAACCAGGGTCCATAGGAGGCAGGCTTTGTAATGTCAAGGACAGAGTATCTCTGGTTTCCAGGGGAGGATGCTATTGGCTTGCTGGAATAATTCCACAGCTGGCAGGGAATTGAAACCCCCTAGCTAGGGATAAGCGGGAACTACATCTGGTCTGTTCAGTAAGCAGAGTTGTTTGGCTAAGAGACCTTATCCACATGCACAGCATAGGGAGGAGAACTTTGGATGGACCATTTGAGGTCCTTCTAATTTTACCAGATGTCAAGACAACATAGAACATGGATTTTAGTCCCTGCACCATAGTCCTTGATGTGTTCATATCAGTTTAAACCTTGGTGTTAACTGAGACTCTTAGGGAGTAGTGACACCTCCCTAGGAAATGGAATAGTCACTTGCCCAAAAGAGAGAGGGCCACATGGTGAGGTGGTCATCGAAAAACATGAACTTTAAGGGTCCCCGCCTTCATGGCTAATAAAGGCAACTGTGTGGCATTGGTGTAGTGAGTCCTTAGGGGACATGAATTTAGGTTAACCAATGCCTATAACAATGTCTGTAGAGGATGTCTATATACCACTTTTGTAATTTAAGCAGGAGTTCTTTGAAGGGCCAGTTACACCTGTCAATTAAACAAGCAGCTTGAGGCCAACAGGGGAGTTGCAAGTTCCATTTACTACCTTTTTCAAGAGCCCAGCAATGTGTATTCTGAGAACCAAAATGAGTGCTTTGGTCATAACCATAAGATCTGGGACTCCAAAGGGCATAAGGAACTTCCTGTTGAAGCCCTTACACTGTGACCTTAATACAGTTGATCCTCATTATTTTGCAAATTTGTCTACCTGCTAAAACTTATTTGTAATGGCAAAATCAACACTCAGCACTTTTGTGGTTATTTGCAAACATGTGCCGAGTGGCAAAAAATTTGAGTCATCTGACCCACAAGTTCTCAGCTAGGTTTACACAAAGCAGCACTCCAGTTTCTTCACCTCTCATACAATAAACAAGTGACCTTCCAACAGTATATTTAGTGCCATGTTGTTCACATTTGTGTGTGTGCTTTTTGTTAGTGGTTTCACTGTTTAAATTGGCCCCCAAGTGTAATGCTGACAAACTGTTGAGTTTTCCTAAACACAAGAAGGCTGTGATGTGTTTTGTGGAGAAAATACACATTTTAGGCATGAATTAGAGGGCTATTATCAGTGAGTTCAATGTAAGTCATCAACAATACGTTAAATACCAAATTAAATGAATGAACAATATACACAAAATAAGATGTCTTTAAACAGAAACACACATAAAACAAGTTTATGTTTTATTTTTTTAGATTTTTTAAAATTTATTTTATTTTTTCAGTGTTCCAAGGTTCATTGTTTATGCACCATACCCAGTGCTCCATGCAGTTTTTGCAGACAGAAAAAAAACAAAACAAACAAAAAACAAAAACCAAGTTTACGTACTAATTGGTGGATGAATATGTTGTTGTGACCAGAGGCTCACAGGAACCTAACCCTCTATTTCTCCTAGGAGTAATGGTTTCCTATTCACTAATTCTGTGCTCATGGTGACTTTTACAGGACATAACTACCACAAATAACAACAATCGACTGTATATGTAGAGACATCTATTATCCTGTGAATTAGTCTGCTAGGGCTGTCATAACTAAATACCACAGACTGAGTGGTTTAAACAGCAGAAATTTATTTTCTCACAGTTCTATAGACTAGAAGTCCAAAATCAAGGGGCCAGCAGGGTTGGTTTCTGATGAGACCTGTATCCTTGGCAGGTGGCTGTCTTCTCTGTCCTTTCCTTTATGTGAGTGTGGAGGGAGAGGGGGAGACAGGGAGATGGAGAGAGAGAGAGAGAGAGGGAGAGAGGGAGAGAGGGAGAGGGGGAGAGGCGGAGAGGGGGAGAGGGGGAGAGGGGGAGAGGGGGAGAGGGTGAGAGGGAGAGAGGGAGAGAGGGAGAGAGGGAGAGAGGGAGAGAGGGAGAGAGGGAGAGAGGGAGAGAGGGAGAGAGGGAGAGAGGGAGAGAGAGTGAGGGAGGGAGGGAGGGAGAGAGAGAGAGAAGGCATGCTCTCTGGAGTCTCTTCCTTGTCTTATAAGGACCCAATCCTATTGGATTAGAGCCCCACCCTTATGACCTCATTAAAAGTAAATTACCCCCCTAATATATATACAATGGAATACCATGCAGCCATCAAAAAAGTGAAATCTTACCATTAGCAACAACGTGGATGTAACTAGAGGGTATTATGTTAAGTGAAATAAGTCAATCAGAGAAAGACAATTATCATATGTTCTCTCTGATATGAGGAATTTGAGAGGCAGGGCGGGGGGTCATGGGGGGCAGGGAGGGAAAAAATGAAACAAGATGGGATTGGAGAGGAAGACAAAACATAAGAGACTCTTAATCTCAGGAAACAAACTGAGGGTGGCTGGGGGGTAGGGGTGGGTAGGGATAGGGTGACTGGGTTATGGACATTGGGGAGGGTAGGTGCTATGGTGAGTGCTGTGAATTGTGTAAGCCTGATGATTCATAGAGCTGAACCCCTGAAGCAAATAATACATTATATGGAAATAAATAAACAAACAAACAAACAAACACGTTAATTACCTCCCTAAAGGCCATAGCTCCAAATACAGTCACATTGAGGGTTAGGGCTTCAACATATGAACTTGTGGGGGACACAATTCAGTCTATAATGTCTTGATTTATATTTTAGGTATCTGTGAGACAAGTGATTCCCAGAATTCTTTACCCCAAAAGGGGGCAACTCTTAGGCAAAGGCCCAAGAGTTTATAAAAATGTGCCACTACGGCCATTTGATGGCCAGAGCATCCAGTGTTAAGATGACTACCTGAAGTTTGGCCAATTGTGCTGACACTTTTGTCCTGTCTTTTATCATGGACATCCTGGTTAAGGGATGGGAAGCAGTAATATGTATGATGGTGACAATACTATCTGTAGTGTATAGACTCCCAGTGTTGTTGAATCAGTTGATAGCAAGGGGCTTCTCAGGTGGCCAAGAGGGTAGGGGGGGGAGGGGGAGGTTCTTGCACCATCATGGTATCTGGTAAGGAATAAAGACAGATAAGGTCATGCCCTCCTGCAAGAGAGATTTGCTGCTAGAGGGCTCAGGTTTGGCTCTATCCTATATTGAGGAGGCCTCACTAGCCATGC
Organism: Potos flavus; assembly: GCA_028534135.1. Taxonomy (NCBI): domain Eukaryota; kingdom Metazoa; phylum Chordata; class Mammalia; order Carnivora; family Procyonidae; genus Potos; species Potos flavus. The sequence goes on along the minus strand of CM052901.1, from coordinate 35,950,959 downwards.
TGAGGTTGTGGGGTGCTGGTTCCATGACCCAAGGCATACTGGGCAATGGGGTACAGAGGGTCACAGGGTCAGGGTCTGTGAGAGCCTCTACTTTGAGGATAGCTCAGTATGTGGCCAGCAATTGCCGTTCTAATGGTGTAGAGTGCAAGGCCAAGACAGGCAGTTTCTTGAATCAGAAGCCCACAGCCAATGTATCTGTTGTCCAACCCAACATCATGGGTGGTCCATGCATGTCCAGCATGACAGGAGGTTACTAAAGCCTCTACAGTGAAGGAACCTCTCAAGACACCAACAAGAGTGTCCACTGATTCAGATTTGGACAGATTCTACAGTCTTGTTTTTTGGAGGAGGCTTTTATCATTGTGTTGTATAACTTCTTTCAGTAAATTTTGGATTTCCAATTGGATTAAACTGTGGATCTTTGTTTCAATTTATTTTGTTTCCTCCCTCTTTGGGTTCCTGGACTTAATTTCAACATGTGGAGCTTGGCCGGCGGGGGGGCGGTCTTCCCCACACACTATCGAGCGATTTTCAGATACCAGCACAGTGTCCAGTCCAACTCGATTCTGACACTATCTAGAGACAGCATCAGACCCCACAGGTTAAGGGTTCAGTCTACAAGACCGCCCCCCACCACTTCAGATACCAGTTGTTACCTGTTACAACCAGGTTGTTACCTGTGCTTCTGACCAACCAGCTACAGACCAAAGGCTCCCATGACCCCCTCCTAGGATTTGATTCATTTGCTAGAGAAGTTCAAAGGAACTCATTTACTCACTAGATAACCATTTACTATAAAAGGATATGGCTCAGGAACAGCCAGATGGAAGGAATACATAGGGCAAGGTATGTGGAAAGGGGTGGGGAGCTTCCATGATCTCTCTAGGCATGCCATTCTCTGAAAATCACGTTTACCCACTCAGAAGCTCTCCAAACCCTATCATTTTGGTCTTTATAGAGGCTTCATTACATAGGCATAATTGATTAAATCATTGGCCATTGGCTATTGATTCAACCTCTAACCAGTCCCTCTTTCCTCCTTGGAGGTCTGGGGTGAGACTGGAAGTTTCAGCCCTCTCATCACATGGTTGGTCCTTGAAGCATGTAGCCCCCATTCTTAGGTTACCTAAGAGCTTTTCAAAAGTCATCTCATTAACATAACAAAAGATAACCTTAAAGCTCTTACCACAGGAAATTCCAAGGGTTTTAGGAGCTGTGAGCCAGAAACCACGGATAAAGACTAAATATATATGAGAAATATTTGGGTCATCTGAATGACCAAATATCTATTTCTTACAAATCACAAATCTTACAAATCACAATATCACATGGAGTCTTTGGACACAATATCACATTTGGCTAAACATTAGGGTTAAGGGCCTCCCTTAAAACAATGGTTGGCACTGGATAGGGGTCTTACGTTGGGAGAACAGTTGAATAGTAAATGCTTTTTCCCCCTTTCTCATCCATTCCTGGGAGACGAGCCACCATGGATGTGCTCTTCTTCAATAGCCTTGGGAGTCAGGAGAGTATACAGGCAGCAGCAAGGGAAGCAAAAGCACAGGAGATATGCAAGCTCACGACTCTGTCCAGAACAATGACTATTAAGGCAACCAGGGGCGCCATGCTTAATTAGTTCTCCCTGTGGTTAGGGTCCCCTTCCTATCTGCAAACCTCATAAAGGGCCATCCCAGAGGTACACAGTCACAATGATCACATGGCTGGCTGCCCCAAGTAACCAGTAGTGGTCACCAGGTTTGAAGCAGTGGTCACTGGCTAACATGTCACCAACCCAACCACTGGTATGAAGAAGTCAAATGCTGACCACAGGATGCTGTGATGTTGCCACTTTTATAGATGGGAGCCTCAGAGACCCTCTGGTACACACAGCCCAAACGCAAAGACACTTCACACTGAGATCTGGTCAATTAACTACAATTCTTATCTTAAGGAGAGAGTGTTTTAGGGAAGGAAGAGATGGCAACACTCAACCAAAACAACACAGTGCCACACAGGCCAGAGCACAAGTCCACCAGTAACTGGTGGTCCTGTCCTAGGCAGCCTTCACTGTATCATGGCACAGTCAGTCATGGCGCAGCTAGTAAAAGCTGACCAGCTCCCCCTTGATTGTGGTTGGATCATCATGTGTATGATGACAATGGTTTTAATCAACTCCACTTCACCCCTTTCAGGAGGGCAGGAGTCCCACCCTAGAGTTATGGGGATGGCTAAACACACATCACCTAACTCTAGACAGAAAAGATCAACAGTCACATACGTTCACAGTCTCAAAGAGGAGGGCAATGCATACCATGCAGGACACATGAGGGTTACACTCTGAAATAGCATGAATTGGAAGGATCCGTGAGAGGCAAGCTTTTTTTGTAGTATTAAGAGGGCGAGGTACCCCATGCTTCCTGAGAGAGTATGTGATTGGCTTATTTGAATTATTGTGCTGACAGGGAATTGAAACCACTACTCAGGGATAATACACAAGAATACATCTAGTCCATTTGATAAGGAGGGTTGTTTGGCTAGGGGACCTTGGGGGGGGGGGCAAAGTAGGAAAGGGAACTTGTGATTAGGCCATTCAAGGCCCTCCTGATTTTACAAGAGGTCAATGCAGCACAAAAGAGTAATTTTAGCCTTCCCCCCTTTGAAAATAAAGGAAATTCCATTAAAATTGGTCAGAAGTGGGATTCTAAGAAGTCAAACCCTGAAAGACAACAACCCCCAGAATCAAGTGAGGTATCCACACAGAGCCCTTTGTGCTCAAGTCTCCATCTACTTCTGGTTCAGTAATTCTCCTCTTGGATTCTGAGCTCCCTCCTTTTGGTTGAGCTCTTTGCCTTTACTCAGGATCTATTTAAAGGCTCCATCCTTTCTGGTGAGTACTCATTTGTTTTTCTGAATCTCTGATTTTGAATAATGGGATCCCAATCTTCTAAACACTCTCAAAAGGGTCCTTCTGGGATTCTGTCTGGTTTTATATTTAAAAACTACGGTCCCTCCTCATGCACATTTTTAACTACCTGGACCAAATTAACCAAAAATAATTTAGAATTCCAATGGCCATTAGAGGGAACTTCTGACCTCCCCAAACTTGTTTTTCTCAGAACCAAATTAGAACACTGTGAACCAGGGGCACTACCTCAGTGGGTTAAGCATCCAAGTCTTGATTCTGGCTCAAGTCATGATCTCGGAGTCCTGAGATTGAGCCCCGCCTGCTTAAGAGTCTCTCTTTCCCTCTCCCTCTGCCCCTTCCCCCCATGTGTGCACGCATGCGTATGCAAGTACTGTCTTAAAAAAAAAAAAAAACTATGAATCTAAAATTAAATAGACTATATGATAAGGAGTGCACTTGTTGTGATGAACATGGGGTGATATATGGAAGTGCTGAATCACTATATTATACACCTGAAACAACATTTGTTGGAGTTCTAAATTAGGGACTTTAGTGGTCTTCCTTTTAGTTGAATCATCTATGGTGTGGGTGAGCTGACTTGCTAAATTAACTGAACCAGGAGTGGACATAGTTTCCCATTCTATGTTGGTCCTTTTTAACTAGAAAAGAAAGATCCTGGTTCAGCCCATTCACAACCATAGGGTTAAAAGCTATTCCCATGGATTAGACATTTAAAAGAAGAACAGAATTTTCTGAGAACAATTTGGAACCGGCTATAATAATTATGCATGGGCTCATTGGGCTTCTGGATACAAGCCCGAATCTTATTCCAGTCAACAGGTTTTGGGAAAGCCCTAAGAATAGGCTGGTAATTTACAACTCCAACAAAATAAATGGAGGCCCCTAAACAAAACCAAAACCCTCCTGATCTTTGTCATTATTGCATAAAGCTAGAGCATTGGTAAAAAGACTGTTATAAGCTTAAGCATTCCAAGTGTCTTCCGCGTTTTAACCAACGTTTCCAAGTGCCCTCCTCCTAACTCCCAATGACAGAACTCCACGGAACTACAGGGGCTTTTCCCAATCCTGCTCTTAACTGGTTTAGAGAAACAACTCTCCAGATTAGGAATGAATCTCTCTCTGCCATTACTGACACCAGAGCTATGCCCTCGGTTCTCAACCCCACTGTTATCAAATAGCCCCTGCCTCCAGTATTAACAGGATTCAGTATTAACTGAATACTGCCTCCAGTATTAACAGGGAAGGGTGTGTCAAATAAACCTCAACAGGTTCCTGTCTCTAAACCTATCCCTTTTTGTTTAGGACCTCTGAGAGATATCTACCTCTTTCTCCTTAGTTTCTCTGCCTCTATTCATTTGTTGGGCCAGGATTTCTTGGAGAAATACCATGCTAGAATTTCTTTCTCTCAAAAGGGGGAAATAAATTCTATAATTTGACAGCAATGACCAAAATAGCCAACTAGGTGAAGCAAATGAATCTTTTTTTAAATTATGATTATGTTCAGTTAGCCAGCATATAGTACATACGTTTCTGTTGTAGTGTTCAACGATTCATTAGTTGTGTATAACACCCAGTGTTCATCCCAACATGTGCCCTCCATAATACCCATCACCCGGTTACCCCAACCCTCCACCCCCTCCCTTCTATAACCCTCAGTTTTTTTTCCCAGAGTCCAGAGTCTCTCATGGTTTGTGTCCCTCTCTGAACCTTTAATGTCATTTATTTGTTCCATCTCTGATGACACTAGAGCTAGTTATAAGGACATTAATCATTTGTCCCTTTTCACAGGAAGACAGCATCCATCTGATTTTTAGCCTTAAAGGGACACAAGGTCTCCAAGGAAAAACTGCAGTTTGTTCAAACTCAAACTTGTTATTTAGGGCACCTAATCTCAGAACAAGAGCTACACAAAGATCCAAGTAGGCTTCATAGCATCCTGAACTTCCGCAAAACTAAGAGCCAATTACAAGGCTCTCTCAGGTGGGCTGACGGCCTAGTGCCAGAAATGGATTTCGAACTTTTCTCTCAGGGTTCAGCCTTTACATACATTACTAAAGAACACCAAACCTGACCCCATTAATTGGTAAGCTCAGGATATCCTAGTTTTTAATACCTTAAAAGAAAGCGTAACAAATCTCCTTGCCCTTGGACATCCCAATTACCAACTCCCTTTTTTCCCTTTTATATATGAAAGGGAAGGGAATGACCTTGGGGGTATTCAACCAAAAACATGGGGACCACCAGGAACCCATAGGGTACTATAGCCAACAGCTAGACTCTGTGGCATGAGGATACCTTCCCTTGCCTCAGAGCCATTCCTGCTGCTGTCCTTTTAATTAAGGCCACTGAAGGAATAGTCAGGGGTCCCCTCTAACCATCTTTGTGCCCCAGGAAATAGAAGCCTTCCTAAATTCTAATGACTGTGAATGGGGCTCTGTCCAGGATCTCAGAACAATAAATAGTATTATTATCCCTCATCACCCTGTTGCTCTCAACCCTCATAATCTATTAGCCTCCATCCCTACCTAAATTCTTACGACACTCAACACCTTTCAGCCAGTCATCTCGCCATCTATGAAATCCTCTTGCTCACAGCTCCTCACATAACTTTTTCTCACTGTAGTAACCTTAACTCTGCTATTCTTCTTCCCTCCCCTAGAGCAATACTCCAGACAATACTGTTTGACTCTGACAGATCAACTCCTGACTCCCTGTAATGACTTACAGGAAATTCCTTTGGTTGATGCTAATTTGTCAGGGTTCACTGGCAGTTCTTATTTGAAAGGTGAAAATGTCAAATATGGTGCTGGATATGTAATTGCAACTCCCTCGGAAGTAACTGAAGTGACAACTTTGCCTTTGGCTACTTCAGCACAAGGTGAGCTATATCCATTCACAAGGACGAGAAAGACTATCTTCAACCCCATTGAAAGGACCCATATCAGGTGCTGCTAACCAACCACTGTGCTGCCAAATTCCAAGGAACAGAATTTTGGATTCCTAAATCCAATTTTGGATTCCACTTCTAAAGAAAGCACCAGGGGCACCTGGGTGGCTCAGTTGGATAAGCAACTGTCTTTGGCTCAGTTCACGATCGATCTCAGAGTCCTGGAATCAAGCCCCTCAGCCCCGCATCAGGATCCCTGCTCTGCAGGGAGCCTGCTTCTCCCTCTGCCTCTGTCCTCCCCCCCCCCCTCCCCCCCCCCGCTCATACTCTCTCTCTCTCTCTGTCTCGCTCAAATAAATAAATACAATCTTTAAAAAAAAAAAACTTGAAAAAAACCAATAAAATAAAAAAAATAAAGAAAGCACCAAACCCTGACTGGACCTGCACACCAACTGGTGACCCAAAAATAAAGATTTCCAGGAACTAAAGCAGATGAAACAGCTTTCTCAGGATGACAGGACCAGGCATCTATATACCTTTTTTCCCTTGCTTGTGCTCTTTCTTTGCTCTCTCTTTCTGGGAAAGACAATGCCCTTATCCACATTTCCAATCCTTTGCAAAAGGGAGAAACCTCTCTGACTGTTGGATCTGTCACAAGAAGCTCCGATCGGATCCCAATGTCAGAGATCCCGTGGTATTACCTACAATTGATTTCTTTCTAGTCCCAAACGCCACTGTTGATTACAACCAAAAACCTAGAGACGTTAATTAGCAGGTTGGCCTATTGCAACCAGGTGTTCACACACCTTATTTCAACCTTTCCTTAGTCATAATCATACTACCTCATTCAAATCCCTCCGTCTTTGCCAGTCATACAATCTTCACTCCCCCAGGTTCTTTTCGTTATAGAACTGTGATCTGTCTCCCTGCACCCAAGGGAAATACAAATAAGTTTATGCCTCTTTGCAAGGTTTTTAGAAAAGCTCCCTTTAGGAAAAGATGGGACTCCCACAGAATGTCATTCCAACTCCTCCGACCTATGGCTTCAAAGGGTCAATCGGGAAATTTCCAGTTAAGGAATCCATCAATAACCAGACCTTAGTCTTCTATGTTCCACCTGGTTTTGTTTGCAAGGGACAGCATTTCCTATGGGCATATGAATGCTTAAATAGCTGGCAACTTGGAAGTCAATAGTGTTCCTGTTAACATCATAACAAATCAAGAGACTTCCCATTGGTCTGCCCCATTAGGCCTCCAGAGCCATCTTAAATGGGAATTTCTAGGAGGCATACATGACCCCTGGTTTGCCTCCATAGGGAGATATTTACTTCCTTGGATTGGAGTAAATGCCAATAAACACATGATCAGATATCTCTCCCTAACATTAGCAGAGCTGGCCAAATCCACAGCCAATTCCAAAGCAATAGCATCCCATCAACTACCACTTGACTCATTGACTAATGTAGTTTTGGACAATCGTATAGCCCTTGATCATCTATTTGCTGCACAAGGTGTTTGTGCAACAACAAATACCACTTGTTGTACGTGGGTAAATACCTCTGGAGAAGTAGAAATCCAATTACATGAGATCAGGGGACATGGGCACTGGTTAAAACAGATCTGACCTAGTGACCCCTGGTCTTTTGATCTATTTAGCTGGGTTTGGGATCTTGGTTTGGAACCATCCTACAAACTGGATTTGTCATATTACTTTTAATTGTTTGTATAATTATTTTTAAACTTTAACTGTTGCCTATCAAATCTCTGCAGAAGTAATACATCAAATAGGGTGATGCTAGCTCTGCACTTTGAGATGATCTCCAACGTTCAGGACCTTTATAAGACATAGACTCTAGATGTGAAGTGGCTGATAGTCCTCCCTCCTACTCTTCCTTACTCCTCAAATGTGGCCTCAGGGGTTTCCGATCATTATACACATTCTCTCCAGTGCGGGCCAATGACAATCAGGAAAGATCTTTCCTGGTACCGAGGGACAAACCACTAAATTTGAAAATTCTGACTCTTGATCAGCAATACTTTCGAGGAAAGATCTTGATCAAAAGGGGTAAATGTGAAAATAACTAAAGGAAACACTTAAAATGGAGTCAGGAAGCCCCAGAGGGGGACCTCTCAAGTACACATCTCTTACTGCAGTCTACATAACCAGCAGGAAGAAGGAAGGTAATTTCATTGACAAGAGAGGGCACTTTTCACGTAGGAATTTATCTCCTGTCTTTAAGAAAAGGAAGACCCCTCCCTGCCCCAGCTACAACACACTAATCACCACCTGCAGCCAATGAGAAACCCTGCCCCTGCATCCTCTCCAGTCAACTTTTGTCCATAACCCTCCCCAATTTCTTCCTAAAACCTAATAAAAGCTGACCTTCCCTTTGTCTCTTCGGACTTGCTTACGGTTTGCCATAGCTTACTTGTCACATATTGCAATTCCTCTGCTATTCTCAAATAATCTCATTCTTTTACTTAAATAAAATTGCTCTTTGCTCTGAAGTTAACACCCCACAACCCTCACCACCCCGCCCCCCACACACACACGGGGGCCAATGCCCATGACTGCAAAACGCCTGGGACCTTAGTCCCTGGGGATGGATGGGTGGACCCTGGGGTGATGGTATCCCCACCCCCTTGCTATTTGGGCACACACTGAAACTGGGTGCTATCAGGTGCCACTGTAAGATATGGGCTGAAACACAGGACTGGCCACCCTCATTACCACCACCAACCCCTTCAGGGGCTGACGGGCAGGGTGCATTAGCAGGGGCTCAGAAGCCCAGGTCCAAGCGTCCCCCAGCCAACTCCTACCAAGAGACCGCCCACTCGCCCCTCCTGCCGGCTCACGGTAGCCTAGCGACCAGCTTACCAATAAAAGAGGGTCCAAGACGACGCTGGGAGCGTTGGAGGAGGATTCATTACAGGTCAAAGTGGAGTTTCGAGGTGGGGGGCTTGGGGGGCGTCGCCCTCCAGGAGCCAGGTCCTGAAGAGCAGTTGGAAGACAGTGGCTCCCAGCAAGCCCGGGATAGCATAGCTGGGACCTACAGAGAATAAGAAAGAAGGCCGACGGATCAGGAAAAGGACAGAGGGAGGTGAGCGAGAAGCACGCGGCTGGAGGGAGCTGGGGGGAGGGAGGTGGGGGGAGGAGTGGGGGCGCTAGCTTTTCCGCAGAGTCACCTCTAAGATTTGAGCATAGAGGGCAAAGGTGAGCAGAAAGTGCGGGCGTCGGCCAGGAGCCCAGAGCCCAGCGCGGCGAGAGGAGCGGCCATGCAGGCGCTCTACACGCCGCGCCCGCAGGACGGGTCCGCCGCTTTGAATTACGCTGGGTCTGAAGCCAGTCCCAGCTGCAACTGGGCGGGCATTGAGCCAGGCGCGCCGCCGGCTCCGCCCATTCCATGGCCGCACCAGCCTAGCCAATCGTGCACATACCAGGAGCCATACAAAAAGACAAATAATCCTGTCATCTTCCCCAACTAGGGCGCTGCCCAGTCCTCTGCTCTTACAGGCATCCTCAGTCTCTCCTGAGCCAGCTCCAGCACCTTGGCCGCTGGAGGGCTGGGCCAGGGTCGGCTGCTTGACATACCCCTCCCCCGCGTCCCCCCCTGCAAAAATGCAAAATTTGCTTTTTTCTTGGAACAGCTTGTGCCCAAGAGGTTGCTTTTTGTGGTGAAGGAAGTGCCGTGATTTGACTGCCCTGGCTGAATCTGCATTCTGAATGAGCTAGACATTTTGGGGAAGCAGGAGGCACAAGACTGCTGGTCATTTCCAGACGCTTGAGCCACCAGAAAACCTCGGTGCCTCGCCTCTGGGTGGAGTGGAAGACTATCAGCCAAAAAAATTTATGACAGGGCTCTGGCCACAACAGGAGTGACCCTTCAGTAGGACAGAAATTGGAGCACACCACCCCCTCCCCAAACTAGAGGATACAGCGTTGGAGTGTTTTTGGCTGACACCATAGAAGGGGAAAAGAAGGCAAAGTGTATCTTCAAGGGAGTTAGCCTCTGGAGAGCTTGCCAGTCTAATGTTCCAGCATTCTGGCCCCATCATATGGAAAAGCCTGGTATTTTGACTAGAGGCCATTTATTCTTTCCGCTACCCTGAACATAGATAGTCCTGTGGGATAGAAGGCTATCCGAGAATGAGAAAATGCCTCCATTCATTACCCTCTGTCCTTCCCATCTCAGGTCCAATTTGAAACAAGTTTAGAAAGAGGCCTCTTCAGAGCACAAAAGCCAAATGGGCAATCAATAAATAGAAAACTCAGTCGTGTTCACCAGCTTTGAACCTCCTAAGGCATGCCATTTAAAAGTGTTGAAATCAAAACAGATTTCAAGTTCACTCTTGGTTAACTAGAACATTCCAGCAGAAACATTGTTCCCTTTCTCTTTCTTTCAGTATTTGGTAAATGAGTTGGAAATGCTTGTGCCCAGCATATTGCAAAGTTTCAGTTGTGTGGAACTCCCGGGGGTGGCTGTTTGTCACAGCTAACCATTTAACTCTTTACCCCACATCAACAACTACCCACACTATTTTTTTTTTTTTACCATTTTAGAATCACTTTAAAAATATATCTCATAATTTCCTGGCTTCTTGTAACCAGCAGAGCACCCTAGCACCTTCATTTCCCCTCTCCTTTCCCTCCTCTTTTTCCTTCCATTGCAGCAAACGCTTCCTTCTCACATGAGTGCAAGATTAGAAAAAAAAAAAGGTGGGAGCATCACTAACCATCACATACAGGAGTGGGTCAGTCAAGCCCACCCTTCCTGCTCTTAATCCTTCATCCCTTGTCTCTGGTTACTCAGGCATCCTTGTGGAGACAATTCTTGCTTACGAAAAATTCCAGGTAATTTTGCCGAGCACCTGAGTTGTACATGTGGGGACACTGAAGCCTAGAGAAGGAAGAGGGGTTGGCTCGAGGTTACGTAGTGGCAAAAGCCAAACCTAGAATCCTATTTCTGGGTTGGCTTAGTTCCAGAACTGTTTTTTTCAGTGAAAAGTTGGTTTTGACTAGTATTTCAGGCAACCGCCAGCAGGTGGGGGTAGATTTGTTTGCAAGCCCATTTTTCCTAGCCCCCGGAACAAATTACACAATCAGTGCCACATTTGTCAAGGCAAGCAAGCCGAATTTTTTTTCCCCCTAGTAGGTGTCCTTGTGATTATAGCGATTGCTAAAAACTTGATAGTAATACTTAATTCACTTTCAGAGCTTACATTCCAGACTCACATGACAGATAGCCTAAAAGGCAACAAGAAATACATAAAAGCCAGTATAATTTGCATGTGTTGAGCTTTTGTCTAGTTAATTTATTAGAATATACATAAATATCCAGACTGAATGCACTTAAACCTGCATATGGGCTCATGGTATAAAGTAAAGGGCACTGACCTAGGGGTTAGCCCATCTGTGTTCTGACCCAGCCCTGCCACATTACAGTGAGCATTCCAGTTTGGCTAAAGTGTATGGTGAGTTGGGAGATAAGACAAGAGGTAAAAAAAGGTAAGAATCAAAAGAATAGGTAGCACCTGGCCTAGTGAGTATACACTAAATACCTACTCAGTGAATAAGTAAAATCAAAAAGAGTTTCAGATCTGATTGTCCAAACTAAGGAATTTAATTTCTGTTTTACCTTCGACAGTAAGTTTTGAATGATTTGTGCAGAGGAAATAACACAATAAGGAAGAAACTTTCAGTTGCCTTGTGAAAGAGAAGGAGAAACTGGAAGGAAGAAAGAGACTGGGGATAAAGAGAGCAGTGAGGAAGATATTGTACACCTCTGCTGGTAATGGCAGACTGAGTAATTTGGGCTAGCCATCCCAAATAAGGACAACTAAAAAAAAAAACAACTAGATGAAATATAACAAGTGACCTTCATTAAGAGTTAAGAAATAATGAGGCTAAAATCTAGAAGAAGAAAAGGACCTAGATAGAAATGCCCAGCACTCAAAACCACTTTTGTCCAAGGGCATTTGCAGAATCCAGAAGAAAGTATTGTGAAACTGAGTTGTGGTTTTGATGACCTCCTGGGGAAAAGGGACATAAAGTGGAAACCCACATCCCAAATGAGTAGATCTAATAAGCCACTCAGCCACTTTAGGCTGAAACTATGTGGCTACCCCTTCAGGATAATGGTGAACCAGAAGGAACAAGCCCTTGCATGGACTTGCAGCCAGGATAACCCATCACAAGGGTGATCCAAGGATCACCTGGTTAAACTTGGATTAAAGTAGTCTTGGACAGGTACTGTTGCCAGGCATTTGTCAACAGCAAGTGAAAATACTCTCTGCAGAAAATACTCTTTGTCTTCCTTGGCCTGAAATCTGTCTCACAAATAATTTTTCAATAATACATCAGCACATAGAGATAAGTAGGCACACAAAGAAAAATACATTGTGACAGCCAGAAGAAAAAATAGACAATGAAAACAAATTCACGGAGACTTTGAATATCAGAATTATGAGATACAGACTGTGGTTTACTGTAGTTCAAAAAAGAAAAGCTTTAAAATGTCTGCAGGGAACAGAAAAATCCTAAAAAGCCACATAGTCGATTTGAAAAATCACCAAATAGGATATCTAGAACTAAAAAATATAATGATTGAGAATCAAGTGAATATGTTTAACAGAAGAGGAATATGGGGCGCCTGGGTGGCTTAGTGTGTTAAAGCCTCTGCCTTCGGCTCAGGTCATGATCTCAGGGTCCTGGGATCGAGCCCCGTATCCCACATCAGGCTCTGTGCTCAGCAGGGAGCCTCCTTCCCCCTCTCTCTCTGCCTGCCTCTCTGCCTACTTGTGATATCTCTCTCTCTCTCTCTCTCTCTCTCTCTGTCAAATAAATAAATAAATAAATAAAAAGCTTTAAAAAAAAAAGAGGAACACAACTGTTGGACAAGGATAAGTACAATGAAGAAAAATAAACTTAAGAATTATTTTTCAGGTTTTTATTTTAATTCCAGTTGGTTAACATAGTGTTATATTAGTTTCATGTATACAATATAGTGATTCAACACTTCCATACTTCACCCAGTGCTCATCACAACAAATGCACTTCTTAATCCCCATCACCTAGTTCACCCATTTCCCTACCCACCTCCCTGCTGGTAACCATCAGATTGTTCTCTAGAGTTAAGAGTCTGTTTCTTGCCTTATCTTTCTCTCCTTTTTCCCCCTTTACTCTTTTGTTTTTCAGATTCCACATATGGTAAAGCCATATGGTATTTGTTTTTCTCTGACTGACTTCACTTAGCATAATACTCTAGCTCCATCCATGTCGTTGCAAATGGCAAGATTTCATTCTTTTTATGGCCGAATAATATTCTATTACATATATATACACCCTCTTCTTTATCCATTCATCTATCCATGGACACTTGGACAGCTTCCATAATTTGGTTATTGTAGATAATGCTGCTATAAACATAGGGGTGCATGTATATCTTTGAATTAGTGGTTTTGTATTCTCTGGGTAAATATCCAGTAGTGTGATTCCTGAATCATAGGGTACTACTCTTTTTAACTTTTTGAGGAACTCTCATACTGTTTGCCAGAGAGGCAGCACCATTTGTGTTCCCACCAATGGTGCAAAAAGGTTCCTTTTTCTCCATATCCTCATCAACACCTGTTGTTTCTTATATTCTTGATTTTAGCCATTCTGACAGAGGTGAGGTGATATCTTACTGTAGTTTTGATTTGCATTTCCCTGATGCTCATCATCACATCTTTTCATGTGTCTGTTAGCCATCTAGATGTCTTCTTTGGAGAAATGTCTGGAGAAATGTCTTCGTTGGAGAAATGAACAGACATTCTTCTGCCCATTTTTTAATTGGATTTTTTTTTTGTTTTTGGGTGTTGAATTGTGTAAGTTCTTTATATATTTTGGATATTAAACCTTTATTGGATATGCCATTTGCAAATATCTTTTCCCATTCCGTAGATTGCCTTTTGGTTTAGTTGATTGTTAACTTTGCTGTGCAGAAGCTTTTTAACTTGATGTAGTCCCAATATTTATTTTTACAATTGTTTCCCTAGCCTCGGGAGACCTATCTAGAAAAAAGTTGCTATGTCCACTGTCAAAGAAGTTACTACCTATGTTCTCTTCTGGGATTTTTATGCTTTCGGGTCTCACATTTAGGTCTTTAATCTATTTTGAATTTATTTTTGTATATGATTTAAGAAAGTGGTCCAGTTTTCATTCTTTTACATGTCACTGTCCACTTTTCTCAACACCTTTTGTTTTTGTTGTTGTTGTTTAGTTTTAAAGACTTTTATTTATTTACTTGACAGAGAGAGAGAGAGAGCATAAGCAGAAGGAGCAGCAGGCAAAGGGAGAGGGAGAAGCAGGATCCCCATTGAGCAGGGATCCTGATGCAGGACTCAATCCCAGGATTCTGGGATCATGACCTGAGCTGAAGGCAGCCGCTTAATCGACTGAGCCACTTAGATGTCCCCTCAACACCATTTGTTGAAGAGACTGCCTTTTTCCCATCAGATAGTCTTTTCTGCTTTGTCAAAGATTAATTGACCATGCAGTTGTGGGTTTATTTCTGGGTTTCCTATTCTGTTCATTGATCTCTGTGTCTACTTTTGTGCCAGTTACCATACTGTTTTGATGACTGCAGCTTTGTAATATAACTTGAAGTCTGGAATTGTGATGCCTGCAGCTTTGCTTTTCTTTTTCAAGATTGCTACAGCTATTCAGGGTTTTCATGGTTCCATATAAATTCTAGAATTGTTTATTCTAGTTCTGTGAAAACTACTGTTGATATTTTGGTAGGGGTTATATTAAGTGTGTAGATTGCTTTGGATAGTTTAGACGTTTTAACAATATTTGTTATTCCAATCCATAAGCATGGAATGTCTTTCCATTTCTTTGTGTTATCTTCAGTTTCTTTCATCAATATTTTATAGTTTTTGGAGTACAGATCTTTCCCCTCTTTGGTTGGGTTTATTCCTAGGTATCTTATTATTTTTGGTGCAGTTGTAAATGGGATTGTTTTCTTAATTTCTCCTTCTGCTGCTTCATTATTAGAGATGCAACAGATTTCTGTACAATGATTTTGTATCTGTGAATTTCCTGACTTCATTTATCAGTTCTAGCAGTTTTTTGGTAGAGTCTTTTGAATTTTCTTTTTTTTTTTTTTTTTTTAAGATTTTGTTCATTTATTTGACAGAGAGAGATCACAAGGAGGCAGAGAAGCAGGCAGAGAGAGAGGGGGAAGCAGGCTCCCTGCTGAGCAGAGAGCCCGATTCGGGGCTCGATCCCAGGACCCTGAGATCATGACCTGAGCCGAAGGCAGAGGCTTTAACCCACTGAGTCACCCAGGCGCCCCCTCTTTTGAATTTTCTGTAAAAAGTATGTCATCTGCAAATAATGAGTTTTACTTTTTCCTTGCCAAATTATATTCCTTTTATTTCATTTTGTTGTCCAGTTGCTGTGGCTAGGACTTCCAGTACTGTGTTAAATAGCCGTGGTGAGAGTGGACATCCTTGTCTTGTTCCTGACCTTAGGGGGAAAGCTCTCGGTTTTTCCCCATTAAGGATGATGTTAGCTGTGGGTTTTTCATATATGGCCTTTATTATGTTGAGGCATTTTCCCTCTAGAACTACTTTGCAGAGGGTTTTTTATCATGAATGGATATTGTACTTTGTCAAGTGCTTTCTCTGTGTTTATTGAAATGATAAGATGGTTCTTATCCTTTCTCTTACTGATGTGATATATCACATTGATTGATTTGCCAATATCGAACCACCCTTGCAAGCCAGGAATAAATCCTACTTGATTGTGGTGAATGATTTTTTTAATGTATCGTTGGATTTGGCTTACCAATATTTGGTTGAAGATTTTTACATCTATGTTCATCAAAGGTATTGGCCTCTAGTTCTCTTTTTTAGTGGTGTCTTTATCTGGTTTTGGTATCAGAGTAATGCTGACCTCATAGAATGAGTTTGGAAGTTTTCCTTCCTTTTCTCTTTTTCTCTATTTTTTGGAATAGTTTAAGAAGAATGGGTATTAGTTTTTCTTTAAATGTTTGGTAGAATTTACCTGTGAAGCCATCTGGTCCTGGACTTTTGTTCATTGGGAGTTTTTTGATTACTGATTCAATTTCATTGCCGGTAATTGGTCTGTTCAAATTTTCAATTTTTTCCTGTTTCCGTTTTGGTAGTTTATTTCTAGTAATTTATCTTCCAGGTTTTTGTTTATTTATCTTCTTGGAAGAATTTATTCTTCCAGGTTTTCCAATTTGTTGTCATATAGTTTTTCATAATATTCTCTTATAATTGTATTTCTGTGGTGTTGGTTGTTATTCCTCCCCTCTCCTTTGTGATTTTATTTATTTGAGTCCTTCCCTTTTTTTCTTCATCAGTCTGGCTAGAGGTTTAGCAATATTATTGATTTTTTTCAAAGAACCAGCTCCTGGTTTCAGTGATCTTTTTTTTTTTCTATGTGTATCATTTATTTCTGCTCTAATCTTTATTTCCTTTCTTCTGCTGGTTTTAGGTTTTGTTTGTTCTTTTTCTAGCTCCTTTAGTTATAAGGTTAGGTTATTTATTTGAGTTTTTCTTGCTTCTTGAAATAGGCCTGTATTGCTATATACTTCCCAATTAGAACTCCTTTTGCTGCATCCCAAATATTTTGAACCATTGTGTTTTCATTTTCATTTGTTTCTATGTACTTTTTTTTCAGTATTTTATTTTATTTTATTTTATTTCTTAATATATTTTCAATTTCTTGGTTGACCCCATTCATGGTATAGTAGCATGTTATTTAACTTCCATATACTTGTGGTCTTTCCAGATTTTTTCTTGTGGTTGACTTCTAGTTTCACAGCATTGTGGTCAGAAAACATGCATGGTATGACTTTGATCTTGAATTTGTTGAGGCTTGTTTTGTGGCCTAATATGTGATCTACTCTGGTGAATGTTCTGTGCACACTTGAAAAGAATGTGTATTCTCCTGTTTTACGATGGAATGTTCTGTTAAATGCATCTGTTAAATTCATCTGGTGTCATTGAAAACCAGATTCCTTATTGATTTTCTGTTTAGATGATCTGTCTGTTGATACAAATAGGGTGTTAAAGTTCCCTACTATTGTATTATTACTGCTTAGCTCCTTTACGTTTGTTGTTAGCTGTTTTATGTATTTGAGTGCTCCTATGTTGGGTGCATAAAAATTTAGAATTGTTTTATCTTCTTGGATTGTCCCCTTTATGATTTCTTTGTTTCTTGTTATAATCTTTCTTTAAAGTCTATTTTGTCTGATATAAGTATGGCAACTCTGGTTTTCTTTTGACATCCATTTGCACAATAGGTGTTTCTCCATCCCCTCACTTTCCATCTGCAGGTGTCTTTAGGTCTAAAAGGAGTCTCTTCTAAGCAGCATATAGATGGGTCTTGTCTTTTTTTAAAATATATTCTGTCACCCTGTATATTTTGATTGGAGGATATAGTTCATTTACATTCAAAGTAATTATTGATAAGTATATATTTATGGTTATTTTCTATTTGTTTTGTAGTTGTTTCTGAAGATTTTCTCTGATCCTTTGTTGTTGTTTTCTCATGTTTTCCTGATTTTCTTTAATGATATATTTGGATTTCTTTCTCTTATTCTTTGTATATTTATTAGTGTTTTTTGATATATGGTTACCATTAGGTTTGTATATAACCTCTTCCGCATATAGCAGTCTATGTTAAGTTGATGGTTGAGTAAATTTGAAACAATTCTTTTCTCCTCTCCTGCCCACCTATTAGATATATGTTATTATGTTTTATATCCTTTTTTGTGAGTTCCTCCAGTAATTTTTTTATAGAAATATCCATTTTTACTGCTTTTGTTTTTCATATCTTTATACTGTCTCTTTTGGTCTCTCTTTTCCACTTTAAGTCTCCCCTTTAATATTTCTTACAGGGCTTGTTTAGTGGTCATGAACTCCTTTAGTTTTTATTTGTCCAGAAAACTCTTTACCTTTCTTTCTTTTTTGAATGATAGCCTTGCTGGATAGAGTCTTCTTGGCTGCAGATTTTTCCCATTCAGCACTCTTAATATACCATGCCACTCCCTTAGGAAAGAATTATTAAATTGAAAGATAGATCAGAAGAAATCATACAGAATTCTAACTGGTGAAACAAATTATATGGGGAAAAAAGAAAACGTATGCTAAGAGACACAATGAATAGAGTGAGAAGATCTACAGTACATTTAATTTGAGTCTCGGTAGGACAAGAGAGAAAAATGGGAAAGATGATGGCCAAAAATTTTCCAGAGCAGATGAAAGGCAATACTCCTTGGATTCTAGAAGCCCATTCAATCCTAGGCAGGATAAATAAAAAGAAATCCACTCCTACACACATCATACTGAAAGAGGGGGGCGGATAAAGAGAAAGAAGGCTATGTTAATGATCCAAAAATGAAGTCTTAGCCTTAGGCAGGAACAGAACAGATTGAGACAAGCAGATGAACCTTTAGACTCTGGCCTTTAAAATGCCTTTTTCTCAAACTTACCATGAAAGACTACTTTGTAAAGGTATTATCCATTTCATTTCTAATTAATTACATTCATTTGTTAACGAAATCTTTTTGTTGAAGCAACCTGACTCCTCAGAGCTGTTCCCAGTTTTCTTTTCGTACATGGAAGGCCATCATGCTTATGTGTCCCTTATCTCATGGGCTATATAAAAACGGTGAATATTCTCCATAGAAATTGTGATGGTTAATTTTATGTGTCAGCTGGACTGGGCTAAGGGATATCCAGATAGCTGGTAAAACATTATTTCTGGGTATGTCTGTGAAGGGCATCTCGGGGAGAGATGAGCACTTGAATCAGTAGACTAAGTAAAGAAGATGGCCCTCACCAATACAAGGGGCATCAGCCAATCCATTGATGGCCTGAAAAGAAGGAAAGGTGAAGGAAGGGTGAATTCATTCTCTCTGCTTAAGCTGAGATATCCATCTTCTCCTGCCCTCAGACACTGATGGTTCTGGTTCTTCAACTTTCAGACCCACACTGGAACTTACACCATTAGCCCCCTGATTATCAGACCTTTGGACTCTGACTAAGTTACACCACCGGCTTTCCTGGTTCTCCAGCTTATAGACAGCAGAACATGGGATTTCTCAGTCCCCATAATATATGATCTTCCTATAATAAATAAACACATACCTATCTACCTATGTTCATACATAACATGTATACATATATATTCTGTTGGTTCTGTTTCTTTGAAGAACCCTGACTAATACAGAAATAAAATGCTAGTAGCAGCTGAGCTCCAAGGGTGGAGAAATGTGCTTTTATATGACTTTCTAAGAGAAAGCAGAATAAAAGTGAAACCATGTAGAAATTCTTCTAGTTATCTCCCCTATCCAACTTTCACTATTTCTAAGGAGAAGTATATAAAATGAAAAATTTTTGTTCCTAGGGTGTTTTATAACAACCTTCAGCCTTGACCATATGTATTCACTCACTGGACTACCTATGCTCAGCCTGCATAGAATTCCTGCAGGATTTATATTTGTAATAGACCTAAAAATACAATGGGCTGTATTTCAAGGGAGTGAGGTCTCTACTCGTTACTATGGCCGTTCATGCAACTAATGAATGGCTACTTGTCAGGAATGTGATAGAGGGAATTCTGCTTCATATTGAAAGTTGTATCAGAGATTCTGTGCTCTCATGAATTTCTGAAATTTCCTGACAACAACCTAAGTCCAAAACAACTTTATGAATTCTTCTAAGAAGAATTTCAAGTATTTTGCTCAAAGTCCTTCATTCATTATTTGAGGAACAAGCATTCTTATGTCCCCATAGGACTCCCCTAACCCCCCACAGAATACTGCTTCTCTAAGAGAAGATATTAGGCAGGCAGGAAAGCCTAACCCCAAGCCAATTAGAAAGCTGTCCAACAGCAAATACATTAACCGGTCTTCATTTATAGTATGCAGTATGCGCCATTGGTCTGGACCAAGTGTCCCAAAAACCTGCAGAAACCTGTCTTTTAACATCTATGACCTCTTTTAGTAGTATCTTCCTTCCTTACCATGGAAGGGAAAATGTTCCACTAACTCTAAGGTATTTATCTCAGGGACTTGTAGCACAGTGTACTAGAAAAGGTAGTGGACTACAAATCTGAAGATCTAGTGCCATGGACTGTGAATCTCAGTTTTCTCATCTGAAATACAGAGGTGATAACAATGCCTGTTTGTTAATGGAACAACCCTGCCAGAAGAGAATCCCTGTATATCCCAACTTCCTGGCTCATTTCTTCAACCCCATAAGGTTTCTCAATCGCCCATCTGCTGGGCTCTTGTCACTACCACTTTTAGCCACCAGGGGACCTCAGTTCTCATGGTTTAACTGTGGAATGTGCCTTTAATATGTTTCCCTTCTTTTTAATTGAAGTATAATTGACATAGAACATTATATTAGTTTCAGGTGTACAATGTAATAATTCGGTATTTTGTATGCACTGTGAAGTGGTTATCTGAATGCAGGCAAGCCAGGCTGATATTTACAGACCGAACTTCTTCAGAAACCCGGTATAAGGGAGGGGAATAAAGTACAGGAAACAGAGACCCTATTTAGGGAGGTTTTATTTTTTTTTTTATTTTTATTTATTTATTTATTTTTAGTTTCAGAAGTGAGTTTAGTGATTCATCAGTTGCATATAACACCCAGTGCTGATTACATCAAGTGCCCTCCTTAATGCCCATCACCCAGTTACTCCATCCCTCCCCCAACCCTCCCCTCCAGCAACCTTCAGTTTGTTTCCTATAGTTAAGAGTCTCTTAAGGTTTGTCTCACTCTGATTTCATCTTATTTTATTTTTTCCCCTCCCTTCCCCTATGATCCTCTGTTTTGTTTCTTAAATTCCACATGAGTGAAATAATATGATAATTGTCTTTCTCTCATTAACTTATTTTGCTTAGCATAATACCCTCTAATTCCATCCATGTCACTGCAAATGGCAAGATTTCATTGTTGATGACTGAGTAGTATTCCAGTGTATATACGTATATACACCACCTCTTCTTTATCCATTCATCTGCCGATGGACATCTGGGCTCTTTCCATAGTTTGGCTATTGTGGACATTGCTGCTATAAACATTGGGGTGCAGGTACCGCTTTGGATCACTATGTTTGTATCCTTTGCTTAAATACCTAGTAGGGCAATTGCTGGGTCATAGGGAGGAGGTTTTGATGCACTAATGGATAGACCTCTACCACTAAAGTAGAGTCCCAGCTGCCACTATCTTCCCTGCCCATCAGTGGGACCGCTGATGGCTGGCCTCTGGTCGCCCCTGCCTCTGCTCTTGTTCCCAGGGATGAGGATCAGGGGTCCTGTACAAATGGTAATTGGTAGCCCCTGGAGTTGTACAGGGCACAGCCTGTGTGGCCATTTGTCATAAAGAATTTGTCCCCACCAACATTCTGGCTTCTATTCCATACTGTGTGAACTCAGGCAATCTTACTGGTTTCCATTTAGCATGTCCAATTAGCATTGCTTGAAGGATGGATTTGCATGCCTTCTGTCTAATGGTACTAGGTAGGGGAAATGTTCCCTAGTCAGATACATAATGCAATCAGATAAAAAAAACATGACCTCTTAATGTAAAGCGTATTCAAACATACTGATTCTACGAACTTTTACCTTGATTCCATTAGCCCTTGAATTTCTAACTGTAGCCCCCATTAGGACTTCATTAAGAGGCTTTTGGTTTTACACTATGAGCTAGGGAAAGTGTTCCCCAGTATGACATAATAATATCCATTCCCTGAAAACTTAGGTAAAGGAGGCACAACTTCTTTACATAAAATCTTTTTAAACATTTCAACATTCATAATCTTGTTTTTTTATTTTTATTTTTTAAATCTTTTTTTAATTTAAATTCAAATAGCCAACATATAGTAGTACATTATTAGTTTCAGATATAGTGTCCAATAATTCATCAGTTGTGTATAACACTCAGTGCCCGTCACATCACCTGCCCTCCTTAATGTCCATCACCCAGTTACCCATCCCTCCACCCACCTCCCCTCCAGCAACCCTCAGTTAGTTTCCTATAGTTAAGAGTTTCTCATGGTTTTTCTCTCTCCCTGACTTCCTATTCAGTTTTCCCTCCCTTCCCCTATGATCCTCTGTACTGTTTCTTATATTCCACATATGAGTGAAACCATAGGATAATTGTCTTTCTCTGATTGACTTATTTCGCTCAGCATAACACCCTCTAGTTCCATCCGTGTCAGTGTAAATGGTAAGTATTCATCCTTTCTGATGGCTGAGTAATATTCTATGTGTGTGTGTGTTTGTGTGTTACACACCATGCTGATCCCCCTGGGGGAAGGCAGAGGGTCACTGTGTTTCTGCCCTTTGCAGGGTCTCTGCATGGAAAGCGGTCACCAATCATACCCCGGTTTAAGTTTTATGGCAAACCAAGCTGAGAGCCCACTCCTGAGCTCACTGACCATAGCCAGTTTCCCCGCCCCAATGCTTGGGAACTCTGCAGGCTCAGGCACTCCCATTCTTTCTATGACCCTGGGGATCTTGAAACCACAGTGTCCTACCTATGATTCTGCTCTGCTTTGCTACCTGAGCACCTTTCAGGCAGGGAGGTCTGTCACTGGAGCAGAATTCTAAAGTTCCAATTTTGTGCTCTGGAGCTATATCATTTTCTGGTAGCCAGTTTACCAAGGCTCCCTTCCCCCCACCATTTATCTTCTAATATATCCCCTCAGATTCACTTCTCTGCACCTCCCACCTTTCAAAAAAGGTGGTTGCTTTTCTATTTGTACAATTCCATATATTCTTTTCTTACATGTCAGGTTGAATTCATAGGTGTTCAGAATGATTTGATAGTTATCTAGTTGAATCCAAGGGACCAGATGAAACAAGGTCCCCTACTCTTCCACCATCTTGCCTCCTTCTCTCAAGTTTCATAATCTTGTTAACTTATATTTTTAATGTTCTCTCATTCTAACTATAGCCTATATCTGGGCTTCACTAATGGATTTTAGTACCACAATGCATGAGGCTCCTATGTCAATGAGTCCTGAAAACCTCTTTTCCACCCTCTGATCATTTTACCCACTTTTGTACAAAAGGCTTTGAATGTCCAGTAAGGGGTTGAGCCAAGCACCCTGGCCCTTTTTGTCAGTATTTAACTTGATTAAAATGCCTAACCACTTCCACAAGCACAAGCAATTGTTGGTCAGATTTCTCATTATAAACCCAGCCTTTATGCTTTTTAAAAATTTTCAAACTGGGATAAATAGACTAGACTTGTTAGGAGCATTTTAATGTTGGTAGACCAGCAAGGGGGCCTTTTGGCTCTCCCAACCTTTGGAAGTGCTATATTAGAACCTTCATTTTAACCCCTTCAATGTCCATTTTATTCATCCCATTTCTTAACCATCTAAAGGTTTTTACCCTGTAGGACAAATCCTGTGACACTCCCCTTTCTTTTTCCTTTTTGTTTCACTCCTATCAATATTTGCCTTATTCACCTTATTCCATAATAACTGTTTAAAAATTTCCACTTTTTTTTAAATCCCTTGGCCCTCCCCTTGTCTCTTCCTATTCTCTTATTAACTAACCTAATATTTTATTAGCATCTGTAAGACCCATGAGGGGAAGCTGGGACAGCAAGTTCAATAAGCTCCTAAACTATCCCTCAGTTTTGTAGCAGTAAGATGTTTTGGGGTGCCCATGTGAAAAAGGCCCCCTTAACCACATGACCTGAGTAATTGGCATATTTAGTGGGTAAAATATTTCAGCTTTCATAAAACCAGTCCACATGGTTGCGTATAAATCATATTAGCAACTTCATCTGGTGGTATTCAACTTGGCATTCACAGGGGGTGAATCCCCTTTCTCAGGATAAACAGGTCTTACAGTGGCTTTTATCCAGTCCACCAGACTAGATATTCCCTTGGGAATATTCCCTTCCTGTGTGTCTGAATCACATATAGCCATCATCTGTGAATGTTCAGTAGTGAGCCATGTGGGTCCTGCATCAACCCAAACAGGCTCTTCTGTTGCCTGGTGAACTGGGGAAACCCTGGGCCTTGAGGCCTCAATCCAGCCTATCCAAAAGATGTCACCAAAGGCTCTCAGTCTCTTTGGGGAGAAAGAATTCAAGGACAGACACAGCGCAGTGGATAAGTGACAAAAGCGGTAAAGTTTATTAAAGCAAAAGTATACTCTCAAGATGTGAGAGCTGGCAAGCTTAAGAGAGAGACAGAGAGATAGAGACAGAGATATGCAAGCCCTGGGATTTGGGTCTCTATCTTTTATTGACAGTCGTTCACAAGGGAGTGAAATATTAATCATTTGAGGCAGGGATTTTTTGGAAGCAGGGTTTCATGCATTTTCTTCCTTATTTGGTCTCGGGTTTCCTGTCATGGAATCCCCTCCCCCCACCATCTCCGTTCAGTCCAGTTTCTTGTGGAATGCTGCCAGGACAGGCCTCTGACTTTCCCCATAGTGGGCAATGACTTCCTTTTTGCTGATCTCCAGGCCTCCTGTTAGAAGCTAACTAACTGCCTCTAACATTTCTACTCTGCCGCACTCACAGCCAAAGACACAGCCCCCAAATTAGTTCTTCTCATAATCCATTTCAATAAATGAAATTCCTCCTCAGGAAGCTGATACTGATCCACAAAATGAAACTACTCCTTCACACTATATCCTCTTGAGGCAGGGAGGAAGGGAGACACGGGAGACAAATTGATGATAAAAGTAAAGCTATTTTGGTCTTAGGCTGACTCTTAACCTAAAAGTTAGCAGGTTATAAAATGAGTCACAATATTCAACTCATGGAAGACTGCAACACCCCACTCCCTCTGGAAGTAAAAGCCACAAAGCCTGGACATTCTTAAAATTGCTCTCTTGGTTGGGGGGGGGGCGCCTGAGTGGGTCAATTGGTTAGGGGTCTGCCTTCCACTCAGGTCATGATCCCAGGGTTGTGGGTTCGAGCCCCGTGTCAGGCTCCTTGCTCAGCCGGGAGCCTGCTTCTCCGTCTCCCTCTGCCTGCTGCTCTGCCTGCTTGTGCTCTCTCTCTCTCTCTCTCTCTCTCTCTGTCAAATAAATAAAGTCTTTAAAAGAAATTGCTCCCTATGGGTAATTTCATAGTCCTAAGACAGTACTGCCCAACGCAAATCATAAACCCAAAGTTAAAGAGTAAGTCGCTCCCTCTATGGTTAGCTAATTTTAAAAACTTATAAAACCCTTCATTAGAGGAAAAGGGGGTCTTCCTCCTCATCTGGGAGTAGAGACCATTACTTTGTCTATGAAGTAGATCCTTCTTCTTTTTTTAAATTTTTTTATTATGTTATGTTAGTCACTGTTAAACTTAATAAATCTTTGTCCCTTTCTCTAAATGGCTTGTTCTTAAATTCTTTCTCATGCACAACCAGGAACCCTCTTGGAGAGGGGCCTAAGGCCCTCCCTCTTTGGGGTCTCAGCCCATTAGGCATCACTCTAGTTTCAGTAGTTTCTTGGTTTTGTCCTCTACCAACATTGACTACCTTCTTGGTGACCAGACATCATAGAGGGACTTTCTTGTGTCCTTGCATAATTTTTTTTCTTGGCTTTGAGGTTAGTAGCCAAAGTTCAGACTGATTAAAATCTGAGTTTGGTCTACCATCAAGATTGGACCCAGTACTCTCTTTAATTTCATTTTAAGTATTACAAACAACAACCAAGGGATTGAATGTTTTCTTTTTCTTATTAGTTTGCACTTTCTTATGCATTAGTGAACCAACTCCCAAGGAGTTGGACCCATCTCTAAATTCCATTGGTAACTGATTGCAGTACAGCTCCTACTCCATACCAAGGGTAACGGTGTGGCCATCCAGGAGTCAAAAGTTCTTTATACCCCACCCTTTCATCCTTTCTTTTCCCAAACCACATGTTTCCATGACCCAGGGCCAATCTAGGAAATCTCACTTCAACGACACCAACTGTATTAGAAAAGCCCCAGTTTTCCCTCCTGTTGTCTCTTTTTCCACTCACAAAACACTACTACCACATTCAGAACACTTCTGCCACTGGATATGTGTATCTTGGGGTGGGGTTTTCCCACATCCAACCAGTTTTGTAACACTAGCTGAGTGTCCTACACTGATGATTTGCAATTATTTTCTCCCATTCTGGGTGTTACCCTTTCACTCTCTTGATAGTGTCCTTTTGATGTCCAAGGTTTTTTAATTTTGATGTAGTCTAATTTATCATTTTTCTTGTTGCCAGTTCTTTTAGTGTTATATCTAAGAAATTATTACCAAATCCAATTTCATGGAGCTTTTCTCCTACATTTTCTTCTCAAGAGAAAGTAAGGGCAGTCACTTTATCTGAAGGCTTTGCTGCATGGTTTTGTTTGCCTTTTTTATTTTTTAAAAGTTTTTATTTCAATTCAATTTAATTAACATATACTGTATTATTAGTTTCAAGTATAGAATTTAGTGATTCATCAGTTGCATACAACACCCAAGGCCCTCCTTAATCCCCATCACCATTTAATTCATCCCCTTGCCCACCTCCCTTCCAAGAACCCTCAGTTTGTTCTCTATAGTTAAGGTCTCTTTTACAGTTTGCCTCTCTCTCTCTCTCTGTTTCATCTCATTTTATTTTGATAGTCTTTTCAGCATTTCTCAAGTGTTTTGGTGATGAAAGAGATCCAGAAGATTTACATCTCCAACTGTACCTCATAGAGCCACCCTCTTTCCAGGAGGGGATGGTATAACTCTGGCAGTTAGAGGCAGACAGATTTTGGCTTAGACTAAGTTCTAATGGAGGGAGCATCAGAGTCAGATCGATTTAGGAGCTCACATCCAGTTCTGCCACTCACTGGCTGTGTGACCTTAAACAAGTCACTTTGATCCTCAGTTTTCTCATTTGTAAAATTAGGCGTTATGAGGATTAAATGAGATCCAGTTAGTAAAGACACCAAGAGTAGTGACATAATAATTGTTAGAGAAGGGTTGATACCAAGAAATAATATTTAGGGCAAGCCAAAAATGGAATAAGGTCTCCATCATTGGGGATGTTCAAAGACAAACTACATGACAACACTGTGGGAACTTTATGGAGAGGATTCAGATGGTATTGCCAGCTGAATGGTAAAGTTCTTTTCAATCTTCAGTTTTATTATTCTAAAAATCCTGCACAACAGAAACGCAGACACAAATGTTATTTCTGAGACCACCCTGCTAATCGTGGAGACTTCATGCCCAGATGGGATCTTGGAGCAATTGGACTAAGGGCGAGGATAAATACCATCCAAGGAACTATTGAGGGTATGGGGCGGGGGGGAGGGAAGTGGCATAGTACTGTCTCAGATTTGAGAGCACCCTGCCAGCTGTGCTGTCTGCTGCTGCCATCCAGCATCCTTCTTCAGCACCACGTGCATGTCTTTTCAATAATCAAATAAGCCCCTGAAGCAACTGGATGTTCATTTTATTCCCTGACTCCATCAACTGGGGTATCCCATACTAATCTCGCATTTGTTCTTTTATGGTTTTATCATAGCTGATTCCCATTTTGAGAGAAGACTTCAGACGTTGGTACAGTGAGAGGGTTTCTTGATTATCTAGACCTTTATGTGAGGCTTATAATATCTTTCATTTGGACTTCCAAAACTGTCTTCATGATGCTTCTCCCACTGTGCCCTCTTCAAGCCAATGCTGCTGACCCCAGTTCAAGCCTTCATCCCTAACCTAGACCTTTTTTTAAAAAAGATTTGTTTGTGGGGTGCTTGGGTGTCTAAGTCATTAAGCATCTGCCTCCGCCTCAGGTCATCATCCCAAGGTCCTGGGATCAAGCCCTGCATTGGGCTTCCTGCTCAGCGGGAAGTCTGCTTCTCCCTCTCCCACTCCCCCTGCTTGTGTTCCCTCTCTCACTCTCTCTCTCTCACTCTCTCTGTCAAAGAAATAAAATCTTTAAAAACTTTTTTATTTATTTAAGTGGGGTCGGGGCAGAGGGAGAGGGAGAAAATCTCAAGCAGACTCCCTGCTGAGCACAGAGCCAGACACAGGGCTCCATCTCACCACCCTGAGACCATGACCTGAGCCAAAACCAAGAACCAAAACCAATGTCAACCAAGTTCACCCAGGCACCCACCCTGAACTAGACTTTCGCAGTAGCCTTCGGATTGTTTTTTCACCTCTGGTGTTCACCCCCCCTCTTTAATCCTTTCAGCATCTCACCATTTACTATTTGACTCCAACCTACCCTTCTAGCTAGCTTCTCCCTGCCTTTCTTGTCATGCTCACTCAACTGCAACCTAATGGGGCTACTGGCTCTTCCCTGAGCAACTCTCTCTTGCAGATATTTTATTTTCCTTCTTCTTCAAAAATCCTATCCTTTAAAAAAAAAATCCAGTATCATCTACTCTTCTAGCCAAAGCCACCTGTGAGTACATGCATTGTATGGCTCTCTTTGTGCCCTGATCACAGTACCTTTTCTTAGAAGTGTGTGTGTGTGCGCACGCGCATGTTTTATTTCCCTTAAAAGTCTGTAAGCTTCGGGGACCTCTGGGTGGCTCAGTTGGTTAAGCCTCTGCCTTCGGCTCAGGTCATGATCTCAGGGTCCTGGGATCGAGCCCCACATAGAACTCCCTGATCCCAGGAAGTTGCTTCTCCCTCTCCCTCTTCCCCTCCACCTGCTTGTGCTCTCTTTCTCTCTCAAATACATAAATAAGATCTTTTAAAAAAAAGTCTGTAAGCTTCCTTTCTTACATAAGAAGCTGCATTCCCTCCATGTTCTGTCTCATTTTAAAAACAAACTCTTTCTGCCCACCATGATTTATTCCTTGAATTCCTATCCCATTTAACAAACAGATAAACCCAGTCAGGGTTTGTGTGGGTTACACTGAAAAGTAATTTTAACACCTGACATCCTAAAAGACAAATTACAGAAATCATTTTAGGTACTAATTGACCTTGTAAAAGTCTGAGTGAGGAAAAAAATCAGGCTACAATTGATCAATTCCACTGAACTGAATGTTGCCTCCTTAATCAGCAAGGAGCTGCATTTGCTCTCCTGTTACAGCTTTTTCTTTTTCAGAAATGTCAAACCCATGGGGAATGGTTGCTTGAACTATATACTTAATTTATTTCTTAGCTTGTGAGCCTAACTTAAGCCATTGGTTTGTTCTTGGATATTATGGGATTTTAAAGAAATAAGCCATTTTCTAGCTTGTTCTTCAGGATGTGGACATATTACATCCATTTAATCTCTTGAATTTACAGAGTGGGTTAGCATAGAAACCAGAGGTGAGTATAACATTATTTGGGCAGCATCAATTTCCATAAAATAAGATAACAGGAATCCACCACAGCTCTTCTGACAGTTTCTATGTTCCTGATGTGGTTTATGAGAACATTGCTCATTACAGTGAAGTAGTTCCTCTAGACTTTGTTTCTCCCACATGGAATATAGTTGAGTTGAGGTGGCGCATAAAAGGTCAACCTACCTTAATAGACTAACAGCCACCAAGGCTCTCTTTGTTAGTACCAGCATGACTGAAGTAGGGCAAAGGGCATTTGGAACAGGTTGCAAACATATTCAAGTGCATAAACCTCTTCCAAAAGCTATTAGGTCTGGAAAAGCTTCACTGCAGACCTGTAGATCCTATTTAGGAGTCAGCCATTGCATTGAAGTCAGAGTGACCTTTCTTGTGTTCCATTAAATGTAGACATGTTAAGAGTGCTTCTTTCCACTGAAATGCTTTATTATGGTACTCTGTTTATGCAGAACTTCACTTTGGATTTATTTTTAAAAGTGGAAATACTTGTTTCAGCTTGAGGTTTATGTCTGGAACTTACTTTGCAAAATGTATTCTCTAACCCAGCTCACTAGTCAGAAAATGACTACCCTATCCCAGAGGACTAACAATAATAATTTAATTCTTACTGCCACCCTGTAGATATTATCATTCTTCCCGTTTTCCAGCTGGGAGGGGAGATGATACAATGGAAGTCAGAGCTTAGATTCTAATGGCAGCTTGCCTATGTTTAAATCCCAACTCTGCTATTCACTAGCTGTGTGATCTTAAGCAAGTTACCTAATTTCTCTGTGCCTCAACTTCCCCATCTCTAGAGTGAGATAATAACAGGACTTTCTTATAGGGTAAAGTGAACACACAGTCGATTCTCAAAGAATGGAAGATCTTCCAGAGCTAGACAGCCATTTTCTGGCCAGTTGATGGGACAAGTAAGAAGGAAAAATATGGATCACTGAAGTAGGCTACAAGGAAAAACATGGTTCATTGGAGTAGGCTGGTCTTTTTCATGGTTCCTGAGATGAGCTGTGTTACTCTGGTTGAAGGCAGGGGCAGGTGTATGGAAGGATTAGATAATGCAGGCCAGGAGGAGCTGGTGCCTGGGGTATGTCCCAAATGTGTCTGCCCCAGCCTGCACCTCCTGGAATCCAGGATATGAGAAAAAGCCTTTCCTACACAGGCTCCAGGAAGGTTTAGAACCCCAAGAAGTATACAAACTACCAAGCTCAATGAATCACAATAAATTAATTTTTAAATGACTACTTTACCTTCTTAATTTAAAAGTGGCAATTTACAAAGCAGCTGACTGTTCATCATAGTTTTTCTTTGGAAGATCTAAAGCACAGTTTCTGGCTTACCCAATAGTGGTGTCAAACACCCGAGTTACGTGGAATCACCCTGTCATTTCACCTTATAATTTATAATGATTGGACTTGGTGTTTTATTGTTGTCACTGAATTTAAGTGTTTCAAATATAATTTTGCTCAAAGTTCTCAGTCCATAATGAACTCACAAATGATTCCCTTTTACTTTTCAGTTACATTTCAGGTAGTTTCTATAGCAGCAGCTTCAGCATTTATACCTTTCTGTCAGCAGCTTTTTGTGCTCGGAACCATTACTCCCATGGATAGCAAAGGGGAAATTTAGCTGAAAATGATGTGTGTTGGCTTGAGTACGGCTCAGTCCCATTCCCCTCACTTGGATTCCAGATTCTGGCTACCCAGATGGTTTCACAGTACACACTGGAAGATATAGGCCCACCTGGCAATGAGCAAGGAGTCATAAGGGGCCCTTAGGACAGAGAAATTCCCCAGGTCACTGAGGTGGTAAGCTCAAGGCGATCCAGTATTCCTTCATTCATTAGTATAACAGAATTTACTGAGAGAGCCCCATGTGGCAGGCACTGTGCCATTGCACAGCCAGATACAAATTCTACCCCTGGGGAAATGATTGTTTTGCAAAAAGGAAGATGATGAAACAAGGGATTCCAATATAGTGTGATACTGTGATATACATTAAGAGGGGCTCCTAAACCAGGCTTGAGAGATTGCAAAGCACATTGGGTGGCTGGGCAGAGGAAGGAAGGAAGTATAAATCTTCATACTTCAGTATTCTTTTCCCCAACCCTCCTCCAATCTATAAGCAAGTCCTATTTTCTGAGTAAAATACAAATTTAACCACTTTTAAATACCTTTGTCTTTTTTGCTGTGGTCCAAGCCACCATCATCTCTCAGGTGGACAACTACGACAGCCTCCTAACTGGTTTCTCCATTTCTGCTTTGTATCCTCTGGCAAATATCATAGATTAGCTCACTTGACCCCCATTCCAACCCCAATCACAGGGAACCTTACAGAATGATAGAGTTTGGAAAGCTAATCTACATTTTCTGAACTTCTGCTCTTATGGCCTGGTTCCACAGATAACTTAGCCTCTGCCAAAGCAGATAAACCTGCAAGAGATTTGAAAGGGGATGTGAGGTGTAGTCTATGCTTCTTCCGTGGTTTCTGGTTTCTGCTAGTGAGCATAGTCTTGGAAGCTTTTGCTTCTTCTGCAGCAGCAATAATAGAGGTCCCAAGGTATAGTTCCTAGTTTTGTGGGTATCAAAAGGCAGAGCATGGGACATATGCTTTGTTTATTATAGGTGGAGAATGAGGCAATGCAATCTTGAAGCTAAAATTTGTGATGATCTCAGCAGAGCCAGAGTAGTCCTAGAGCCAGCTATTAGGGCAATGGCTTCCTCACTCTCCAACCCCCATGATTATACCAGTTCTATGGTATTATTCACAAAAACAGTTCCGGAAATTCATCCTAGAGTTTTGTTCTGGCTCTTTCCACATCTTTGCAAGCATTTTTGTTTAAATGCATTAAAGTGGTTTCTGCTATCTCTCATAGAACTCTCCATCTTACTCTCTACACAGACGATAAAGGAAATATTTTTAACATGAAAACAAGATCCTGTAACCTCCTTGCTTGAAACCCTCCATTGGCTTCCCATTCTACTTATAATAAAAAAACAAACTCATCATTTCCTTCCACTCTAACCTGCATGACTTTGCCGAAGCTCTTCTTACCCTCTTGCTGTTCCTCAAACACATCAAGAACACTTCTGCCTTAGGGCTTGCTTGATGTTTACTTTTCCTCCTACCTGGAATACTTCCCTCAGATAGGTGGATGGCTCAACTTTTCACTTCATTACAGTCATCTCTTTCTAATCTAAGAGTAACCCATATCTACTCTCTCTGTTTACTTTCTACATTTACTTTCCAAAGAGCATGCTTTGGTCTCTGAGATCATCTTATTTAATTTTTTTGTACATCGCCTGTACGTAAGTTCCACAAGGATAGGGACTTTGTCTTACTTTTTTCAGTGGAACCTTAGGAAAAGCATTGACCTACACAAATTTAAAAAATACTTAGGACTTCAAGAGAAGGATGAAGAAATAGAGAAGACTGGGCATTTTTCAGTGCTGCTGGGATGTCTGTGGAGTTTAAAGCAAAGCACCAAAGACTGAAAAATCCAATCACTTGAGAATGGTGGTAATTTTTGAAGAATATTCTTGCAATTTTGAGAAAGAAATACTCAAGCAATATGAAGAACAGCCAGACCTGTGTCTGAAGTGGGTGTTATTATATCATTGGAATCTAATTAGAAGGCTGGTTCATGATCTTCTCTGTAGCCTATTTGGTTTTTTTTTTTTTTTTTCCCTACAAAAGCATGTGCTATGTCTGGTCTGTTCATCTGGGGAGTAATAAAACAGGGTGTTGAGGTTTAGATCCTCTGAGGAGGCAAAACTGCACTCTCCAAACCTTTGCTGTGTATTCAGCCCAGCATTACACATTCTGGGATGGGATTAAGAAAGGGAAAGATACAAACCCTACCTGCAAAGAGGAAAGAGAGATGAGATACTCTACAACGAGGGTCAATGAGCTAAGAGAGAACCAACCTGTAGGGATCAGATAAGGTCAGTGCTCTGGAGAGGGAGGAGACCAGAGGACAGAGAACCAGAAACCATGGCATTAGTGAACAGGAGACCCTGAAGTGCTTTAGAACTGGGGCAGAAGTCAAATAAAATTGACCAGACATTTTTATTCATGAAGCCAAAACCAAAGGAAGTAGTAGGCACTGCAGTGTTGGTTTCCTATGACCCTGGAGCACCTGCATTAGAATCTCTACAGGTATTTGTTCACCTGCTGCATCATCTACAAGGAGTGACTCCAAAGATTTTGCAATTTGACAGTCTTCTCCTGAAATGGTTTTTACATATGATATGATTTCAGAGCCACTAATATAGATTACCAATATTTTTCAAGTGAAAAAATTCTAGAATGGGTCCGTTGTCACGAATGAAAGCAGATTTACTCACATTGTGGGATTTTTTTTTAAATTTAAATTCAATTAGCCAATATATAGTACATCATTAGTTTCAGATGTAGAGTTTAGTAATTCATCAGTTGCGTATAACATCCAGTGCTCATCACATCACACTCCCTCCTTAATGCCCATCCAGTTACCCCATCCCCCCACCCACCTCCCCCCAACAACCCTCAGTTTGTTTCCTATAGTTAGGAGTTTCTCATGGTTTGTCTCCCTCTATGATTTCTTCCCATTCAGTTTTCCCTCCCTTGCCTTATGATCCTCTGTGCTATTTCTTATATTCCACATGTGAGCGAAACCATATGATAATTTTCTTTCTCTGATTGACTGATTTCGCTCAGCATAATACCCTCCAGTTCCATCCACATCGATGTAAATGGTAAGAATTCATCCTTTTTGATGGCTGAGTAATATTACACATACACACACACACACACACACACACACACACACATACACACACGCAAACAAACATAGATCTATTTCACATCTTCTTTATCCATTCATCTGTTGATGGACACATCTGGGTTCCCACCACAGTTTGGTTATTGTATACATTGCTGCTATAGACATTGGGGTACAGGTGCCTCTTCAGATCACTACATTTGTATCTTTCCTATGACCCAGCAATCATACTACTAGGTATTTACTCCAAAGATACAAATGTGTGTGTACTTTAAAAGGCAGGGTCAATTGTACATAAGCAGAATCTTGTTAGATCATCTTCACATCAAACAGATTTTAATATGATATGTGACCTCCTTTACCCCACTCCCATACTCCCTTCTCTGCCAAAACACACATACACACATACACACCCAGGGCCTGCTTTAATGCATGGAGGAACATGTGTGTCCTCAAAATAAACACTATAAAGATGTTCAAATATGGGAGTATGACAGTGCTGAGTAATATTTAAGCTGTTTTTATGAGACACAACAAACCTAAAGAAAAGTGCATAAAACATAACTATATAGTATAAAGAATAATTATTATGTGGGCATTCATGTAACCACTACCTGAGTCAAATAAAACATGACCAGCCTCCCAAAAGCCCCTCAGGCTTTTTCTTTATACCCCCTGTTATTTTGTATACTTTTATCATCTACTTTTTTTAAAGATTTTATTTCTTTATTTGAGAGAGAGAGAGAGTGAGAAAGAGCATGAGAGGGGAGAGGTTCAGAGGGAGAAGCAGACTCCCCCGATGAGCAGGGAGCCCGATGCGGGACTCGATCCCGGGACTCCGACGGCAGTTGCTCAACCAACTGAGCCACCCAGGCGCCCCTTTTTATCATCTATTTATGCATAACTGTTTTTGAAGTTTATAAAAATGACCTCATATAGTATAGTATATATTCTTGTGTGTCCTTTTTTTTCCTTGGTATATTGTTCAGAAGATTCATCCAACTTGTATGCAGCCAAGTTTGTTCATTTTCTTTGCTGACTGATATCCTATTTATGGACATATCACTTCATAGACTCATTCAACTAGTTTTTGAATTTGGGTTTTGTTCAGTTTGAGACTGTTACAAACACAGCTCTGGGTTTTCTTGGCCATGTTTTCTGGTGTGCATGCACATGGGATTCTCTAAGTTAAGCACCTAGGAGTGGTATTGCTGGATCTAGGGTAGGTATATTTTAAACTTTGAGAATTACTGAATATTCCCTTTATTCAGTTCTAAATATTTCCTGGTTTCCTTCAAGAGTTAGTAATATGCTATATTGAAAGATTCAATATTATAAATATGTTATACTACAATTTATTGATAATTCAGTGAAGTTGTAGTCAAATTCTAACAGATCCTACTTTGTGGAATTTGTCAATATAACTCTAAAATGTCTGTGGAAAAATCAAAGGATCAAAAAAAGGTCAAGATACTCCTAGGGAAGATGACAGAAGATTCACTCTACCAAATAGCAAGTCTCCTTATAAGGCTAAAGTAATTAAGACAGTCAAGTTACAGCACAAGGATAGATAAATACATTAATAGAACAGAACAGGGAACCAAGAAACATCTCCACTTCAACATCTACTCTGTTACCTTCATCTTTAGTTCTTAACTGTGACCTGGCTGTTCAGTGAGGACATATCTTACCCGGAAGTCCTCTCCAGTGAAGATTCTCTTCTCTCATATACCATGTATCTTTGTGCCAGAAGAAATACGGGTCTTCCTCACTCTTACATTGCTTCTAGACCATTCCTCATTATCTCTGTAAATAAACTTTGTCCTTTGAGGTTTATGCCACCCTACTATGCCCCCTCCTGTAACTACTTTATGCTATTTATTATCCACTGACCATAGCCATCCATGGTCTCTGCCCATCCTACCATCCTCCAGATGACTCCAACATCTACATCAATCATTCAACAATTTAATATTCTCATTTCCAGTGAACTTCTCTACACCATACTAACCACAGTGTCCCATAGACATACTCCAAACTTTTTCTTTACCCTAAACTAGTCTACCTCTGACATCCAAAATTAAAATACCCCAGTCGTGGGACACCTGCTTGGGACACTATGATTCAGTCCGTTAAGCAGCTGTCTTTGGCTTGGGTCATGATCCCAGGGTCCTGGGATTGAGCCCTCCATCAGGCTCCCTGCTCGGTGGGGAGCCTGCTTCTCCCTCTCCCTATTTCCATCCCCCTGTGCTCATTCTCTCTCTCTCTCTCTCTCTCTCTCTCTCTCTCAAATAAAAAATTAAATATTAAAAAAAAAAACAGTCTTGGACCACAACCTCCAAGCTATGCTGCTCTCTCATTCTTTTACTCCTCTCTACACCTGTTCTTTTATTCTGGTGAGACCTCCTATTCCTCGACCTCTCTATTTTCTGCCCATCTGTCCTCTCCCTCTTCTCTCTCCTCCTACCATTGATTTGGTTTTGGGGTATTCTCTTTATCTTCTCTTCCTGTCCACACTCAAATTTACGACATTGGCAATATCTCCATTACCACTCATTTCCCTATGCGTTCAACACCTCCTACATCCCCACATCCAGTCATGGCTTAAATCTCATCAGATTTTCAATTCTAGGTGCTTCTCAACATGCTTTCTACCACTATCTTAGTTTAGGCCTTCAGCATTTCTCATGTAAATCATTGCTATGTCAACACTCCATTCTTGCCCCTCTCTATCCTTTCTGCACATTGCTTCCAGAGTGACATACCTAAAACACAAACCACTTCCCAAATTAGAGGCTCTTTGAAAGCTTCTTGTAGTCTTAAGGATGAAATCTAAACTATTACCTCTGGCAGCTGAGGCCCCTGCCTGCCTCTTTACCCTCACTTCCCGCCACTCCACCTTAAAAAAAAATCCCTTGCTGCAGTCACACTGAAACATTGGCAGTACCCCAAAATACTCTTTCATGCCTCACAACTTTCTCTGAACATGTTATTCTCTCTACCTGAAGGTCCCTTTTCCACATCACCATGTTGCTCTCTAACTCCTCGTCTTTCAAAACTCACCTTACTTCATAGTCCTACGTGCTGACTTTGCACTGTCATGGCACTTATCCAAGTGAACTTTGGTCATTGCTCTGCTAGTCAATAGACTTTGAGCTAAACATTGCACTTTTTGCTAGCTACTAGACTTTGACCAACTTTGTATCCCTAATAACAAGATTAGAGCCAGGTATATAGTAGATAACCTTTTAGTAATGTAGATAACCTTTTAGTAATGTTTTATTGGTTGAGTAAAGAAATAAACAACTTTCTCACCTCTCTTGGACTTCAACATGTTTCTAATGATGACTCAAGAAAAGTAATAACATTGTTTTCCAAGATTTGGGTAATTTGTTTAGTACAAGATCGATGTAAATGCAGTACAAAAGCCTCTTTATACCTTAAATTAGCTGCGAGACAACCAGATTGCTACAAATGCTGCCCAGAGACCTGTCGTCTCGATGTAGATTGGCAAGAGAACACACCAAAATGAATCTTGAATTATCAGAGTCTTCAGAGGTCAAGAAAAAAATTTGAATTTAACATGAAAAAAAAATCGAAAATATGACCAGTTGGGATACATGATGACCAATTTTAAGGAGAGCTGTTCGGTTTGGTACAAAAGCAAGTCA
Organism: Potos flavus; assembly: GCA_028534135.1. Classification (NCBI taxonomy): domain Eukaryota; kingdom Metazoa; phylum Chordata; class Mammalia; order Carnivora; family Procyonidae; genus Potos; species Potos flavus. Next base: position 35,913,415 of record CM052901.1, on the reverse strand, counting down.
GCTCCCTCGTGCTTTGAGTACAACACTGAATAATACATACACAAAATAGCATCAATGTCATTGACTTTCCTCAGCCTCCCACTGAAGTGTCCCAAAGTCCAGCCTCAGTGAAAGACAAAGTTTTTAGCCTTAATGTACCTGCAAGGAGACTTGCAAGGTAGTCTGTAAAACTAAAGTGTCAGGAAAAGGGATTTTAAAGAAGTGCAGTTACCCCTTGTCATTGCTCTTGTTGTATGTGGACCTAGAACACAGAGTAGGGAAACAGTGGGGCAGAAATTGGCAACTTTTCCATAGGGCCTACTTTTCAAATATTTTTACTATTTCTCCCAAACCAGAGAGTTAAAAGCAGTAGTTCCTTTTTTTGTGTGAGGTGCAAAGGAGCATCTAAAAGTAAACAGAGCAGTGAGAAGCCTCTTCCTGCCTTCTGCTCTTAGTTCAGACCCAACTCAGGCTGAAGGCCTCCTAGTTAAAACTCTACACCGCACTGGGCAGCTACCCTGCATCTAAGACAAAGGCCCCGGAATGTGGAGTATGTGGCTTCTGTCCTGCCCTTTCACCGTAGCTTCCTCTAAATCTACCTGATGGCCATTAAGGACAGGCCGGGCAGGACAGCAACAGGAGTAAGCCTGAGCACCCAGGAAAGACCCAAAGGGAGAGCCTGTCTGAGCACCAGCCAGCAAATACCTAACCCTGGCAGGACCGGCAGGGAAGAACCCATCTCTCTTCCCCCTTGAGTCCCTTCCCTCTTGCAGTCTCTTTAGACACCCATAACTCAGGCCTGGATAGAAAGACAATACTGATGGATGAGGGCCAGGACTCGAGGCTGGAAAACCTTGGGCTCCAGAAGCTAGGGATTCCTGGATTAACTATGGTGGGTGCTGCTGGTCTCAGAGGATTTGATAGTGGGAAAAGCCAAGAGAGGAGCAGTTAGAGAGCTGTCTTGGATGTCCTACTTACTGGTACATCTCCAGTATTTGGAATATGCCTGGTGCATAGTAGGTGCTCAGTAAAGTAAAGAAGTATTGACTAAAAAAAAAAAAAAAAAAGAAGAAGAAGTATTGACTAACTGGGGCACCTGAGTGGCTCAGTGGGTTAAGCCTCTGCCTTCAGCTCAGGTCAAGGTCTCAGGGTCCTGGGATTGAGCCCCACATTAGGCTCTCTGCTCAGCAGGGAGCCTGTTTCCCCCTCTCTCTCTGCCTGCCTCTCTGCCTACTTGTGATCTCTCTCTGTCAAATAAATACATAAAATCTTTAAAAAAAATAAATCCTTTCAGAAGAACTAAGCCATAACAAAGGAAAATATCAAAACATCCTAACCTTTCCTGAGTAAGGCAGAGTAGGGCAGGATAGGACTTTCCCTAGAAAAAGCACAGTTTTCAGGGTTTAAGGACTCACTGAGAACATATTTCACACATATGGAAATAGAAAAACCTATAAACATCCAGAGAAGCAGGAAATGCAAGAAATGTCCCTGACATGATTTAGACATGAGCTCTCAGAGACTCAGGAATCACATGATCTAGACAAGGGTTTCTTAAAACCCTTTTCTGAGATATACAGCCCTTGAGAGATAGTTATGTTAGAGCTATAGCAAACTCCTCAGAGCATTAAATCTGACTTCTGCACATGGATATGGAAGGGGAAGTGGGACCCAGAGAGAGGATATGTTTTGACCAAGATCCCCCAGCTAAACAGAGGCAGAGGAGGCTACAGTCCTTATCTTTTATCCCCAACTCAAAGCTTTTTGTTGTTCCAGAGGTTAAGAAATCCAGAAAGAGCTGGGAATATTGTTATTACAGAGACTAGAGCTGGGTGTACCGTTAGAAATCATTTGGTAAAATTGTTTATTTATACTGGTGGAAAAACTTAGACCCAGAGAAGAGAACTGAACTGCAAAATGAGACCTAAAAGCTCTCAATTTTTTAAGGATTTTATTTATTTATTTGAGAGAGAGAGAAGCAGACCGCCCCTGAGCAGAGAGCCCAACTTGGGGCTCGATCCCAGAACCCTGAGATCATGACCTGAGCTGAAGGCAGGCGCTTAACCACCTGAGCCACCCAGGTACCCCAGCTCTCAGTTTTTAACACCAATCTGTTTAATTGTCAGGGATTTTTAGTTACAAGTGACAGAAACACCTCTCAAACTGACTTAAGCCCAAAGGAAATTATTGGCTTAAATACCTGGGAATTTCAAAGGTATACCCAGTGGTTCAAATGATATTAACTCATTTTCTTCTCTCTTCTTCCATTTTTCAGTTCTGCTTTATTCTTAGGTCGTATTCTTTCCATTATGGATGGGATTTCTCTACATAGATAAGACTTATATGAAGCAACTTTAGCAACTCAAACAGAACAGTAACTATCTCTCAAGGGCTGTATATCTCAGGAAAAGGTTTTCATAAACCCTTGTCTAGATCATGTGCCATCATAGGGGCATTTCCTCAATTAAAGTGGCTTTCACCCTTTTGTCCTCAGCATGCTCTTGCCATGGAAAGGACAAATGCCAATTCATTGTGGAACGGGTGTTTCCTTTGGTAAGGCAAACATTGTCACCCACTCATAACTGACTTTAAAGGCAAAAGGAAATGATAGAAGGGAAAGTAGGAGAACAAGAAGCATCACCTCTTTCGTTTGAAAAATAATGAGGTATATTGCATTAGATGTGCAGCCGGTGGTTCTGCCTCCTATTCATTGCGTGATATCAGGCAAGTTACTTCATCATTCAAGTGAAGTAATCGCCCTTTTCCCCTCACATTTTCTCATCAGAACAATGAGTATAAGAATCTTTGGAGGCTTTGCACAGTGGGGCTCACTAATGCAGCAGCAGGGGTAGACAAAGCCTCTTGGTTCTGCAACATGTGATGGTCAGTCCGTCTCTGCCACTGTCTGCACTGTGGTGCGGGACCAAGTGTGTGGGCAGGTGGAGGTGCAGGAGCCACTGGCCCTTATTTAAAAAAAAAAGAAGAATCATCTTTGTGCAATTCACTGAAAATGGTTGTGATGACCATGACTGTCATATTGCTTAACTCAGGGGAAGGGTGGCAGTCCCATTAAAACTTGAATACCAGGATGATAAAAGTAATACTGGTTAATGCATGACTGGATGTGGTGGCTCTGGTTGTGATAATTCAATAAAATAATGAATATAAAAGCATGTTGTAACCTGTAAAATTTGTGAAAATATCAAAGGCATTTATTCTACCCTCAAAAAGCTTACATTCAAATTCAATCAGAGGAGAGAAGCAGACTACAAAGATTTTTTTATACATGGATTTGTCACAGGGATTTGACAATTGCTAACGCTGTTTAACAGTCTCTATAGGGCTGTTATCTTTACATCTGATCTTGTATGTTAAAGCCCACAATGAGGCGTCAGGAAAGGGAAGATGAATGTAAGATGGGAGAGAGCAAGAACATGATGGAATCCACAGGCATGCTTTGGAGCTCACAAGGATGGATTGAAACCATGTCCATCCTTGTTGTCTCTAACCTTGGTGGCATAAATATGGAGAAGTTGGAGCCCCTTGTCATTAAACTAAGCACACATCCTAGTACAGAAGTCAGAGATGCTGAAGTAGGATCCAGGGGAATATAGAGTGGTTGCAGTCTTGACTCCTGCATTACACAAACAAGTTGAGACAGTAGATAAGTAACAATGTTTGTGAGCTCAAAAATGGCTGCTGCTTCCCTATGCTCTGCAAATCTCCCATAAGAATATCTCTTGTGGCCCATCCCAATCTATAGAAAAGGAAATTCTGGGAAATGTAGCTTAGTTTACCCAACTTGCCAAATTACAAACTAAGTGCTATGTGGAGATACTGGTGGGAAATACTGTCGATTGGAAGGGGGAAGAGATTCCAGGCAGAGGTTGAATAAAGACATGGATGTGAGGTGTGGGTATTTTGAGAATCAAGAAGTAGCCCAGTTTTTCAGGCATTTAGGCTCTAGGAATAAGCAGATGTGAAGCTGAAAAGGAAGATTGGGGCAATATTAAGTGACTCTTGAATGCCAGGTAATGAGACTAATACCATAAGAAATGGGGAAATGACTGAACGTTGCTAAGCAGGTGGGTGACATTTTTGAAAATTTAATCTACCAGCAAGTATAGGATAGATCAGACAAGCAGGAGACTGTAGCAGGAAAGCAGCTTAGTGCCAGAGGACTTGGGCTTGTTTTGTTTCATCCCAGGCCCCAAACATTGGAGAGTCATGGGAGAGAGGATAAGAACTTACTTAACTGCCCCATGGCACACAGTTGCCAGCTCTACCATTCTGTGTGATCTTTCAGTTCCTCAGGCTATAGTCACAAATTATTACTGTCTCTCAAATATCCCTCCTCATGCCCAAGAGGTCTTTTGCAACCATTAACGATTATTCCAAAAATGAGAGAGGCAAGGTTTTCCTGAGAGGATGGGTACCCAGGGATATCTCAAGGGGTTCTTAGATGCTGGCTGCACATCTGGGCCAATTATGCTCTGTTCTTGGGGGCAAAGAGGGACACATTTACATACTTTACAATAGCTCTTCACTCCCATCTCAGCAGGTAGTAGAGACCTGCCAGGTGGACCACACTTAGTGTGTAATTGGAAAGTCCAAAGAGAGCTGCACCCTGGCCCTAGCCCTAGAACTTGGAGTCAGGGCCACAGGTGCTCAGTCCTGAATCTAACCTTACTAAATATAAGGCCCTGGGCAACTATTCAACTACTGCTCCTCTCAGCGCCTTAGTTTCTTCATGTGCACAGTTGAAGTGATGACAGTCCCTGTACTGTCTGACAGAGCTGCAGTAAAAGCACCATGAGATGACAGACGTAAAAGTATTTGGTAAACTATGAGAGCTTTGCTCAGGGGACAAATCATTATCGTGTTTATTTTAAAAGGATCTTTACTGGCCTGAGCAATGCTATTGTCCCAGCAGTGCTTAATAAATAATAATTAAATAATTAATTAAATAAATAATTCCTGGTGCTACTGCTGCACCTGGGCATTTGACTGATGAGAAAAAAAGCTTAATTAGGAGAAGAGACTGGATAACGTATTGTGAAATAGAAGTCGCACAGCAGCCATCAGTGAGGGGACCTGGGGAAGAGGAATGGCTCCCACTTCATCAAGCCCTTACTTTCTCTTTTGGGCATTTCTCTTTTTGGCCTTTGCTCCTCTCCCTTTTTTCTTTGACATCTGTTCTCACAGCCCACTCCTTGAACCTCCCTCCATTTCCCTTTTCCCCTAAACTTGCTTTCATTCTCTCTCATTTCTTTTGTTTATTAAACTCTCTCCTTTGCCTGCCTTTGTCTGTCTCTGCATTTCACTCTATGTCTCTCTCTGTCCCTGTCTCTTTCTCTGCTTCCCCACCCCCATCTCTCTCATACAGTTTTAAAACCAATTTTCTCTGCTAAAAGGTTCAGGAAAGAGAGCCTTCCAGTCAGTGTTGCTAGGTAACCCAGTATCACATGGCCAGCCCCATATTTTTTGTTTGCCTCTTCAGAATTCTGCTACTCAGATACAGCAGTTCTGAGAAAAGAACGGGTCTGGTTAGCTCACTTGCAGTTGGCCAGAGGTGTCGGCTTTGCTCTGGGATATCTAGGTTGCTGAAAACATTAAGGGGGCAGGGGAAAGCTAAGGAAATAAAAACTATTACAGGATGGCATGCATTCCTCCAGAGCAGGAGGTTCTTAGTTATCTGTGGAACTCCTAGAGACACTGTGAAGTCACAGGGGCTAAAACTCCCTTGAAAAGTAATGCAAAAATCAAATATTTATATTTATTTGTGCTTGTTGTTGTTGTGAACATTTCATAGCTTTTCTCAAATTCTTAAAGGCAGCAAGGCTTTCAAGGGAGTTCTTATATGGCTTTCCAATTCCTAACAATTTGTCTGTGCTGAATGTTTTCCATTGCCCTCCACCATGCCCCTCCCCATCTGCCCTGTATGGAGTGCTTCAGTGAGCCCCCTCACCCTAAGGTTTCAAGTCGGTTTCAGCCACGGGGAGGCACCCCAGGAGATCAGTGGTAAGGCTGGAGGAGAGTGAGGACAGAGTATTTCCCTTGCTACTTCCCTGCTAGCCTGCCAGGGATTTGTTTTACCCCTCTACTAAAACTCACAATTGTCAGTTTTCTCCATATGGCTGCCATCTCCCTTTTGGTTCCAGTAAATGCACCTCTTATTCCTTCAGACCTGGGAAAGCATGGGTTCCAAAAGTTAATAGCTCCAGGGAACCTTGTTGATTTCCTTAAGCCCTGCCCACAACTCAGTAAATAGTCCATTTATTAAACCCTCCTCAATTATCCAGTTTGAGAGAGCCACATATTTCCTGCTAGAACCCTGACTAATAAATGGAGTCACATAAGATTAGAAAGTGAAGGCTAAAAATAGAGATTTGGAGTTATTAGAAAATAGCAAGTATTTGCGTAAGTATAGCCATTTTCAAAACCTAGCTGTAATGGCCAGAGCACTCTGTTTCAGATGACTTCTTGTTCCGCCAGGACTGCTAGTAATGGATAGAGCATGACTATTTCAGGATTTCTAACCCTGACATAACAATTCCAGTGGATCAACTGATGGCAAATGACTCTACAGCAATGACCACTTGAGATTAAGAGCAAATCTTGTACCAGTGGGTATTTCACGGGAGTCTTGATTCCCTAGGAGATCTCAAGGCGGTTCTTTATTATCCCACCTTGCTCAGGTGTCCAGGAGTTTATGAGGGGCTTGGGTTGCTGAATGGCTGTAGGCAGGTATTGTCTCTGTTAGACGCTTAATCAGTGAGCAATAGGCTCTTTGAAACATGTCTCTCATGAGCGTCACTGATTTGGTTTTCTCCAGTGAAACTTTTGTTTTCTCCCTTCTGACTCCATCCCTTTCTATGTGGTCTGTCCCCTCTTTACTCCCCAGACTGTGGAATCCAGGTAGGAGAAGAAAAGAAAACTGGGTTACAAATGTTTCCAAATCTTCTCTGTCTTACCCCTGAATTTCCAGCTTTTGAAAAACTCAAGAGCCAATATTTTGACACTTTCATTCTCTGGTTATATTCTGACAACTCGCCTTGAAGCCATGCATTCTGGCTGAGGTTGGAGAGGGTCTCAGGCAAAATTCAATGAAGTGCAAAAGAGGAAAATGCTTTGCTGAGATTCTGACACCTTTCCTTGTCTCAAGAATTTCTGGAATGAGGTGAAGACCACCTTATACTGGCTACAGATGGCATGAGCATCCAGTGTTCTTTAGAATTAGATGCCCCTCACCTTTTTTTTTGAATTGGGAAGGTTTTTTGAATAAGACTACGAGGGATGATTATATTCACAAAGAATAATATAAAAAAAAGAGGACAAGAATTTTTGGACTCTTTACTTGTGTGGGAAGGTCCCATTTGTAACTAAGGACACTATTTGAGAAATCATCTGCAGCTCATTAAACAAAATTATATGACTCAGAGCTTCCACTGAGCCAATTTCACATTGTAATTTTTCTGATTTTACATTCAACTGGCCAGTCTAGAGATATTGTAGTAAAGTTTACAGCTGCTAGTCATGTTCACTTAAAGTAATGGAAAAGACCAACAATTTGCCCTGATAGACAGTAATGGGTTAGTTCATGATGTCCCTTCAGATTTTGTTGAAAAGGACAGGGAAATTGCTTAGCAGAATAGCATGGCACTGTACGCAAAGATTCCATGTCTCAAGAAATTGTTACCTTCTCCATATTGCCTTTGTTTATCTAGACTTGACTATAGGCTCTCTGGAGATTTTCACTTTGTGAACCATCTGGCCTGTTAAAAATGTTTGAATAATTCTGAGATGGGTGGAAGCACTTATCCATTTGTAACAGCAAATTAGCTGACTGTCATGATCAATATGGAAGAATATGTTTCTTCATTATTTTTCTTTGTATAAGCACCTCAGCTGATGATATGTGTATATGTTTTGAGGACAGAGATGATAAGGGTAAGGGTAAAGGAAACAAATAGATCAACTCTCTCTCTGAAATGTGCTTATACCACAAGTAGTGACTGTGTTATTTGGGTACTCCAGGAAGCAGATACCAGGTTAGAGATGTAGGAGTACAAGAAGTTTATGGGGGAGGGGTCAACTGTGGAAAATAAAAGGAAGGAAGGATGAAGCAGGACTGTGTAGAAGAAGCCTTAGATCTCAATGCACATCTGACAAAGTCTCAGCCAATCCAGTGGGGAACTATGGAACAAACATTTCCAATTAGATGAATTCTGTATTGTGCAGGAGTGGCCAAGCTTTTGGTAGTCATTGTCTGGGACCTGCTTGGGAAGAATGTGGTTTTGCCTCAAAAGCTGAGATGGATCCTAAAAGTGCTAATGGCTGGAGGCTTTCGGCTCACTTTTTTGCAGCTAAATGGCAAATTCTTGCTTGAAGGGAGAGCCAAACAGAACTCTTTCCTGGCTGCCACAATGATCCGCCAAATTTAGTGGCAGAAATGTCTTGGTCTTTTTTATTCTGAAAATATTCCTATTATTCACCTTATTTTATACTTGGCCCTGTGGTCATTGAATGACATGAATAACATATGGGAGCTCAGTTTTCAGGTAAGTAGCAAGTTCCTTATGCAGTCTTTGGTATAAAGACCTAGATGAGTCATTTGGCAGTAAGGATAATGAACACAGAGTAGGACTCTTCTCCAAATAGTGAGCGTCCAAGAGTCTTGAGAACCATGGAGAATGCAAGATTTAAAATATCTCTGGAAGGAGCACTCCAAAAATTGGGAGGGTGGCAGGTCTAGATGTGAAGACACCCAAACAAACACTCTCCCATAGTCACAAAGAAGCACCTGAGCCACAGAATAACTTATAAACCTAACATCTACACAATAGTCTGGGGCCTCAGAGACACTCAACACCAATATGAATTTACTCTTTTCAGTTCAAGTATTCAAACTCACATTAACATAAGGGTTTTCGTCCTTATGGAAGGATGGCTTTTATCCTAAACATCTATCCAATGACACACTAAGGTCTTAGGACTCAAGAACTGCACAGAGTAAAATCTTAGTAATAATGTGGTTCCTTGGAAGGTCATTTGCATGACCTCTGAGAGGCTTTGTTTCTACTTATTTGATTCCAGAGTTACAAACTTCTGTGGTACACGTTTGGAACAAAGGCACTTTCAGTAGAACTACCCCTATGCCTACTTCCTCAGCTTAACACAGCTAGTGTTAGTGTTAAGCTCCTCTAATTCTAGGGTATGGTAATTTGCTTGGGCTCATTCTTCATAGTCTAAATGACTCTTAGCCTGGCATAGAGGAATTTAGTCAACTCATTCCATTTAATGTAAGAAGAATTTATATGAACTCTCTGATATACTGGATTAATAATACTAATAATACCTAAAAATTATGGAGCATTTATTGTTTGCCAGGAACTGTGTGCAGAGCCTTGCATGATTTTTTCATTTAGTCCTTCAACTATATATGGTATTCACAATTATTATTCACATTTTATATATAAGAAACCGGAGACACAGAGAGTAAATAACGTCCCCCAGATTCATACCACCTGGTAAGAGGTAGAGCTCTGGCTCCACAACTCATGGTCTTAATAGCTACAGTTGACCCTTGAACAATGCAGGGGTTAGGAGCACCGACTCCCACACCGTCAAAAATCCATGTATAACTTTTGAGTCTCCAAAAACTTAACTAACAGCCCACTGTTGAATGCAAGGCTGACCGATAACATAAATTTGAGTGACACATACTTTGTATGTTATATGTATCATCTACTGTATTCTTACGTAAAGTAAGCTAGAGAAAAGAAAATGTATAGTACATGTGAAAAAAATCTGCCTATAAGAGGACCTGAAATTTAATCCCATGTTGTTCAAGGATCAGCTGTACACTATAATACAACCTGCTTCCTCAGATGCAGTGTTTGTAGGTCATATCCATATAGAGTACATCTCCCTTTCAGAAGATGTAGGAAATAGTAAAGGACAAAGAGTAAATAATTCAGATAAAAGTCATTAGATTTAGAAGCTCAATTCTGACTCTAGTGGGGAAGAAGGATATTTTGGTAGCTGTAAAAACTAGAGGTGTCAGTAAGAATCAAGCAAAATACCTAGAGAATGATATGGTGGGGGTAGGTTCAGGTAAAGGAATACCCATGGAAGTGTATACCTTAACCTACAAGGACACTACAAGGCACAATCTGGAAGGCAAGGCCACTTTACTTCCTACCTGGACCTAGAGAGAGTGTCATGCCAAATCATGGTCATCAAAGAGACAGGGATACCTGAAAGGCCCTAGTACTGGGAGTCTACCTATGCATAAAACTATGGAAGAACCGCAATTCCAGCCAAGCTATGAGTCAAGTCTAGGGGACTTGCGAAAGGGAAGAAGGAGCAAACAAAGCTGGTCCAAGCTGGTCAGCAGGTAGGATCCAAGACCCAGAAAATCAGAGTCCATAAGAGCAACACCAACAAACAAATCAAATATTGTTCCAAGATAAAAGCTGTTTAGTCTTTTTACAGTTGCAGCCTACCTTCTGAATCAAGCCCTCTGAAGCCAGCACATGTGAATGATAGTTAGAAATCAACAAGCCCACACTTGAGAATGGAGAAGTACACAAAGATTCTCTCATGACTAGATATAATAGGATTCCCAATGCTATTTGCATTCATTCACACATATCTACTCTGATTTTTGTCATGTTTATGTCAAAGAGAAAAGCAAATCAGTACTTTTTAATTTTTTATTTTATCAGGCAGGAAATCAGCCACTATATCAATGTCAACACTGGTCTTGTTTTTGAGTGGATTAATCTTTCACAGATGATAAAAGCGAAATTTTGAGAATGGATAAAGAAGAAGTGATACATATATACATATATCTCTATGCAGTGGAATATTAGTTATAAAATGGTGATATAGATATACAATGGTGATATATATATATGTATGCACAATGAAATAGTCATAAAAAGAATGAGGTCTTGCCATTTATGACAACAAAGATGGACCTAGAGGGTATTACACTAAGTGAAATAAGTCAGACAGAGAAAGACAAATACTATATGATTTCACTTATATGTGGAATCTAAAAACAAATGAGCGAACAAGAAAAGCAAAAACCAACCCACAAATATAGAGAACAAACTGATGGTTGCTAGAGAGGAGGGGGCTGGGGGCTGGGGGCTGGGCAAAATGGGTGAAGGTTAAGTGAGAGATACAGGCTTCCAACTATCTAAAGAATGAGTCACAAGGATAAAAGGTACCTCATAAGGAATATAGTCAGTGATATTGGAGTAGCATTGTATGGTGACAGATGGTAGCTACACTTATGGTGAGCATAGCATAGTTTATAGAGCTGTCTAATCACTTCACCTTAGAAAAGTGCAATTTTGGGGCGCCTGGGTGGCTCAGTGGATTGAAGCCTCTGCCTTCGGCTCAGGTCATGATCCCGGGGTCCTAGGATCGAGCCCCGCATTGGTCTCTCTGCTCAGCGGGGAGCCTGCTTCCCCCTCTCTCTCTGCCTGCCTCTCTGTCTACTTGTGATCTCTCTCTCTCTCTCTGTCAAATAAATAAATAAAAATCTTTAAAAAAAAGAAAAGTGCAATTTTGATTTTGCCAAAATTGAATTAACAATATTAAGAAGTTGATTAATAGATCCAGAGTAAAAGTAAAATTTCTCCTCAAATCTAATTTTGAGACAACAAAGGCCTTATGGTAGAAATCAGAGGTAGATTCGTGAGAAATAAATTTTGTTGCAAAACATAATTTGAATATAAATATAGCTAGATGGAGGATCAGAGTTGAGGGCCTTGGAAGGGCTTTGGGAAAGTACAGTTAGGCATTGTTTAACTCAGAGCAAACATTTAGAAGCAAGTGAAGAAACACCTTTTCTCGAACTACACTCTTGCCAGAGAATACATACAGTCTAACCTCCCTAGTCACTCTCTTACTTGGCTCTGACCATCAGAACCATCCAAAAAGTTCAGGAATCAGACCAAGAAGCGGAATTTGTGTTTTTGGAACGAAATGGTGCCAAATAACAGATTCTGGTGATTTTACTGAATGCTTCTTTCACCATCTCTTCCTTGTCCTCCCTCTTTTGCCTTTCTCCAGACTTCTCTGCTTCAACCCTTGACTTTTCGGTTATAAATCTTGGAGTAGTTAATACATTCTATTTCAAATTGCTTTTGGCTTCCTGGTAGTGACTGCTTTTAGGAGACATTTTTCTTTCCAAATATGTTCAGTCAGGAACTATTTTTGGAAAAAGAGTAGATTAAATATTGGGGGGAAAAGTCCAACAGTGTTCTGACCTCCTTTGCTCCATTTAAGAATTAATACTTGATAAGCATTTTGTGTTTCTTTTACTGACTCTGGATTTGTCCCTACCAGAGCCCTGTTCATTTCATTTCCAACTAGACTTTGAGCATCTTGAGGGTGAAACCTGTATCTTATGCACTTCCATTGTGTCAGCCCCTAAAACAGTAGTAAATGTTTAGCAAAGTATTGTTGAGTAAATACTAACATATAGTCCTACCTCATCACAATATTTCTGTCCTTGAAATGGTCAATGATAAACTTTAATTAATTTTAAAATGTTTAACTTTGGCTTTACTACTGTGCTAACGACTCTGCTGTCATGAAGCCCATGGGCAATAAGGGAAGTCAAATAGACAATCTATTGCAATATGGTAAGATAACTGCTACAGTAATATGAGAGCATATAGAAACAGAACCTTATTAGGCAAACAATGTCAGAAAATATAGATGATATTTTATTTGAGTCCTAATGAATGAGTAGAATTGTTTAGTCAGGCAAAACAAGAGAGAAGTAAGCAGAGGGAGCAGCATGGGTAACTGTAAAAATGCAAGGGGAGAGAATGGAAGCTTCAGGAAATGGCCTGTCATGAAAAATGACTGGTGAGTAAGAACATGGAATAGAGAGATGAGGCCGGAAAGGCAGTCAGGGCTTAGATAACACAATGCATTATAGGATAGTTTGAGGGGATTCAACCTTGTGTGCAATAGGAAGTGACATCAATTTGTAACTTAAGATTCTGGTGGCACAATAGAGGATGCACTGAAGGGAGCTGGACCGATCACAGACAACTGGGTAAGAAGCTATTGCAGTAATTCAGGTGAAAATGGTTACTTGAACAGAAGTGGTGGCAATTAATATGGAAATGAAGAAATGAGCTCAAGAGAGACTTAGTACTTCATCCAACAATAGCAGAATACACATTCTTCTCAAACACATGAAATATTCACCAAGCTAGAGCACATTCTGGGCCATAAAGCGCACCTTAACAAATTGTAAAAAGTATAAGTCATATAATGTTTGCTCTCAGACCACAATGGAACTAAATTAGAAATCAATAATAGAAAGATAACTGGACATAATAATAAAAAAAAACTAAAAAAAGATAACTTGAAAATCCCCAAATGTGTAGAGATTAAACAATACACTTCTAAAAATCATGAGTCAAAGAAGAAATCTCAAGATAGGTTAAATAATGTTTTGAAATAAATTAAGATGAAAATGCAACTTATCAAAATTTGTGGGGTGCAGTGAAAGCAGTGCTTAAGGGGAAATTTATAGCAATGAATGCATATTTTAGAAAGGAATAAACAAGTGATGGGGATTAAGGAGTGCACTTGTCATTATGAGCACAGGGTGATGTATGGAAGTGCTGAATTACTATATTGTACACCTGAAACCAATATAACACTTAACTAATGGGAATTAAAATAAAAGCTTTAAAAAAAAGATCTAAAAGCAATGTTTCCATTTTAGGAAACTAGAAAAAGAAGAGTAAATAAAATCCACAGTAAGCAGAAGAAAAGAAATAATGAAAATTGGAGCAGAAATTAATGAGGTTGAAAGCAAGAAATCAGTAGAGAAAAATCTATGAAATCAAAAGCTGGTTCTTTGAAGAGATACTTAGAAGGGTGAATAGTTGGATATGGAAGGGTGAAAGAGATAGAGATACATAGATCACTCTCAAATGATGATGCCATACTTTAGAAGTAGTGAATGCATCTATTCCAAAGACCAATTATAGTAAGTATTGACAAGGATGTGGAGCAACTGGAATAATCATACACTGCTATTGGAAATGTAGAACAGTACAACCACTTTGTAAAATACTTAAGCAGTTTCTTTAAAAGTTAAACATGTACCTACCATATGACCCAGTCATACCACCCCTAACTATTTACCTGAGTAATGAAAGCATATGTCCAAAGACTTGTAACAAATGTTCATAGTAACTTTATTTATAACAGCCCAAAGCTGGCAACAGCCTAAATGTCCATCAGCAAGTGAATGAATAAACAAATTGTGGCACATCCATACAGTGGATTACTACCCAGCAATAAAAATGGACTACTAACACGTGTGTGAATGAATGAATTACAGTATGAACGAATCTCAAAATAACTATGCTAACTGAAAGAAATCAGGCCCAAAAGAGTACATGCTATATGATTTCATTTATATAGAATGCAAACTAGTCTATAGTGACAGAAAGCAGATCAATGGTTGTCTGAGGATGGAGGGAAAGATTACAAAAGGGAATGAAGAAACTTTGGGGGATGATAGATATGTTCTTTATTTTAGATGTGGTGATGGTTTTATAAGTGTGTTCATATGTCAAAACTCAAATGAAATTTCACACTTAAATATGTGCAGTTAATTGTCAATTGTACCCCAATGAAGCTATTTAAAAAACAGTTGGTTTTAAAAAGATGTACATATTTTTTAAAAAAGAAGCTCACAGGTTAGTCCTTAGAACAAACTAATGAATTTGTGTCAATCTTCACTTGATCTTATCTTTTCAACCTCAGGTTAACTTCCATGAATCTACTGCCAACTTTTACAGATGGATACTCCCACCCTTGTAATTCTGCCTTTGTGGGAGGTCCTTCCACATTTATGATTTTTTCCTCAATCCCAAGAATCTAGAATTATTATAGAAGAAAAAAAGTTAATTACCACATATTATGGATACATAGTATCCATTCTGTGTAGTCTTTTATTTTTTAATGATGATACCAGAAATCCAAGTGAAAACTGGTTTAAATGCTACATACAAAATGATCAAAGATGCATGAATTGGAGAACATGGTTTATGAACACAATCTTAAAATATGCCTGACTCTTAGTACTCTCATTTGATCCATTTTAATCCTCCTAATTTATTTTAAAGCTGACATCATATCCTCTCCACTCCGAATGTTATAATGGCTTTTAGCCAAAAGCAATACAATTCTGATGTGATTAGAATATCAGAAAAACTTTCTAATAAAGAAAATAGTTAAACAGCAGAGCTGTCAAAAATGCTCAATAAGAGTGAACTCGGTGACAGAGTACTTTCCTGCCCTGGGTTTTTAGAATTCTATGACAGCTTACATGACATAGTTTCTTAACCTGGAGTCTGATCAACCTGTGAAAGTACAGGCAAAATTATGCCCAGATCATACCTTCTCTTCCAATTCTAGATCATTCATGGACTTTGCTCTTATGTGCTATAAGAAAATGAGAAGAAAGAGAGGGGGAGAGACAGAAACAGAGAGACAAAAGGGACAGAGAGAGAGGTGGGTGCTTCTAATCTGAAGACACAACTGTGCCACTGGACTTGAAATTAGCAGCCCTGGCCCTGGTTCTGATACTACATGTACTGCATATGTGACATTAGGCCAGGTTCCTTCCCCTTTTGGAGTCTGTTTTACTATTACTTCAGCTTAAGAGGTTGAATTAGATAGATGATCAGGACTCTTCAAGTTCCAACTTCCTAGGGGTCTATGTACTAATGAGCTCTTGACTTATTCTTGATTTTACCTTCATTTCCCTAGGTCTTCGGTATTTCCCTCTTTTCAGCCACCGCTCTGCATCTGGGTGATGCTATGTTGGCTTCTAGCTTTAGTCAGTGCCACTGTCCAGCATAGCAAAGAAAAGATTTTAACAATGACAAGTGCCACTGACTTTCCCTCTGAGTTTGCAGGTTCTGAGATATCTTGTCTCTTCCACATTCTCTAATAGAGGCTGAAACTTGGATCCCATGATGGCATGCTCCACAGCCATATTCCAACTCCCTGTGCTTGATCAATTCATCATTTATCAAAATGTAATCACTCTTGTCATAAAACATTAGGGCATTAAGAACGCCCTTAGAAATCACCTTGTCCATTGTCTTCACCACCACCAAACCATTGTTTTCCAGATATGTGTGAGGATTAAAAGAGGAAAGAACACAGAAAGCCACACATGGAGTCCACAAATGAGGATTAGAACCTAGGGATTCTGATTTCATGTTTAATGCTATTTCTACAGCACCTCTTTTGTTAATCATATTGCCAGGCATAAAGCCTTATTTTATCTGATCATTCATTCATTCTTTCATTTAAACACAAGCAATGAACACTCACTATGTGCCAAACACTGTGCTTGGTGCTAGAAAGAAACGCTGATGGGAACAAGCCATTTCTGTCCTGAGGTTTACCCTAGCTATTAATTAAAGGTTGTTTCTTATAGTACCGGTTGGGCTTAATGCAATAGAACAGGTTATCATCGTTGCCATTATCTCCACCTCCAGGCACCCACCCACCTGCACTGACCTAACCAAGATCCAATATGCTTTAAAACAGAGACAACACATAGCATTAAACACCATTTCATTGATTTGCTTCAATGCACAAGTATTCATTAAGCACCTGCTGATTTGATCTTAATCTTATTCCTAAGAATCTAATGCAGTTTAAAGATAGAATTAATCATCAAATGAGAAGGCTTAGGTTCCTGCTGAGTCATTCTGTGGATGTTGACTATGAGAGGTAATACTTTTTTTTTCCCCAAATACTTTTATTTTATTTTTTCAGTGTTACAAGATTCATTGTTTATGTACCACACTCAGTGCTCCATGCCATACGTGCCCTCCTCAATACCCACCACCAGGCTCACCCAACCCCCCCACCTCCACCCCTACAAAACCCTCAGTCTGTTGCTCAGAGTCCACAGTCTCTCATGGTTCATCACCCCTCTGATTTCCTCCAATTCACCCCTCCCTTCCCCCTCACAATGTCCTCCATGTTTTCCCTTATGCTCCACACGTAAGTGAGACCATATGATAGCTGACTCTCTCCACTTGACTTATTTCACTCAGCATAATCTCTTCCAGTCCTGTCCATGTTGATACAAAAGTTGGGTATTCATCCTTTCTGATGGAGGCATAATATTCCATTGTATAAATGGACCATATCTTCTTGATCCATTCATCTGTTGAAGGGCATCTTGGCTCTTTCCACAGTTTGGTGATTGTGGCCATTGCTGCTATGAACATTGGGGTTCATGTGGCCCTTCTTTGTACTGCATCTGCATCTTTGGGGTAAATACCCAGTAGTGCGATTGCAGGGTCATAGGGTAGCTCTATTTTTAATTTCTTGAGGAATCTCCACACTGTTTTCCAAAGTGGCCGCACCAACTTGCATTCCAACCAACAGTGGAAGAGGGTTCCCCTTTCTCCACATGAGAGGTAATACTTTATTAACAACTGAACATCCCTCTCAGTGGCCCATTGTGTAGTGCATCTTATTTTCACAATTGTATATTGGGAAGAGGATTCCAAAGACAGAGTGACATACTAAGGAATGGGTACAAGTAGGAAGGACCAAGTTTAGTAGGTTAAAGAAACAGGAAGCTCCTTGAAAACTCTCCAGTTTTTAGTGTGCAGCAGGTCAAGGCCAGGAATAGATTAATAATAGAAAGGGCAAGCAATTTCCTGAGAGTTGTGGGGATTGCAAGTTTAATAATAAAAGTAAAGGTGAGAAGAAGCAGTCAATTGTAATGAGTCTTGTTTAGCATAGTCTTATCTGGCAAGAGAGAAAAGGGAGGGAGGAACAGGTAAGTCAGCAAGGAGTTAAATAGAGGAGTTAAATCTATGAATTTAACCTATATATCTTCAAATAACTTATTTGCAATCAAATATTCAAATGTCCTATATACATTCAAATATTCAAAGGATGTGAAGTAAAGGAAAGGTGGAGTTGATGCTGATTCTGCCTATCAATAAATTTATGACTAAGGTTGAGCATGAGGTGAAGACTTGATGCAGATGTCATTTCATTTAGTCTTATTCCTGAGATCCCATAGACTTGTGAGAATTTCCAAGCATGATTCCTGTGGTTAAAGGTGAGCATTTAAAAAAAAAATCAAGGCGAAATTCACATAACATTAAACTAACCACTTTAAAGTGAACAATTCAGTGGCATTATATATTCAGAATATTGTGAAATCATCCCCTCTATCTAGTTCCAGAGCATTTTCATCACTCCCAAAGGAGATCCTATTGCCATTAAGCAGTGACCACCTTCTCCCAGTCCCCAGCAGCTACTAATCTGCTTTCTGTCTCTATGAATTTGCCCATTCTGAACATTTCTTATAAATGGAAGCATATAACATGCAGCTTTTTGTCTCTAGATTCTTTCTTCATTTGTTTAGCATAATGTTTTCTAGGTTCATTCATGTCATAGCATGTAACAGTACTCATTCCTTTTTGTGGTTGGACATTATTGGACATTTGGGTGATTTCTACCTTTTGGCCATTGTGAGTAGTGATGCTACGAACATTCATGTACAAGTATTTGAGTGCCTGTTTTTATTTTTTTCAGACATATAACTAATAGTAAAATTGCTGAGTCATTTGGAAACTAGATGTTTAACTTTTTGTTAAATGATTTGCAGCAGTGGCCACACCCACTTCACATTCCCACCAGCAAATGTATGAGAGTTTCAGTATCTCCATTTCTGCCAACACTTGTTCTAATCTGTCTTTGTTATTATAGCCAATCTCTGGTGTGTGAAGTCGTACTACCTTGTGGTTTTGATTGCATTTCCCTAATGACTAATGGTATTGAGCATCTTTTCATGTGTTTGTGTCTAAGGGATATTTACTATTAATATCATTTATTATAGTGAATAAGCCATACTTTGTTACTTTCAATGCATTCTAATTTTTTAAAATAAAAAGTGGATATTTTGAATATAATAATGTAGTAACTCTGAAAATCAGATTTTTCCTCTTAGGCTTTGTTGTTTTTGCTTGCTATGTGTTGTAGTTGCTTGTTGGTTTCATGGTTCTTCTAAACTAATTTTTAAAAGACTTTGTCATGTGTGGTCTTTAAAGTCTCTGTTCCTTTAGCTTATGGGTCAACTGGTGGTTTGGCAGGAATTTTCTTAAATTCCTGGAGTTCATAAAAATAATTTTAAAAATACCTTTCTTGGCTTTACAGATTGGTTGTGTGTTGGAGCACTCTTTAAATGCTTAGCCAATCCATTTATAACCCTACCTTAGCCCTCACTTTCTGCTTGTGCTGAGCCTAAAATTAGCCATTGATGAAAGGTGAGGGCCTTCTCAAGACTCGTTTAAACATGCATCATGCTCTGGGCATGCATGTGGCTTTTTAGATTCCCCATTATGTGTGAAAGCTTTTCAAAGCCTTTATTCCCCCAGGTAACTCTCCAGAGCTTATCTTCCCAAGGTTTTGATGTGTCTACTATTTATTCAGAATATCTTTTGCCCCAGGCACCAATGGCTTGCTCACTTGCCTTTCAGTATTTTCAAGGAGCACACATACCACCCCCACCCTGTTTAGCCATTTTTCTGCCCCAAGAGTTTCGAGTTAGGCAGAACAAAGGCAAGTGCCTTGCTTCAGTCCTTCAAGGAACCCCTAGGCAGACAAAACAGATAAACACAATTCCTTGGGAACAAGTTCCACTCTACTCCTGGAACCAGGTACCCATGGGTTTGGGAGGTGGGAGTTGGGGGAGATACAGGCTGCCATCTTTAAGACTGGCATCACACCAAGAAGCAGAGTGGGGCAAGGCAAATTTAAATGCCACAACAAACTCTTCTAACATATTTGCTCCTTTTCTGAGTTCAGCATTCAATTGATTACTGCAATCCTTTGATAATATTCCAGAGTTCTGACAATTTACTCTAACAGCTTTTGCTCAGTTCGTTGGTGTTTCTGTGGAAGCATAGGCTGTTGGAGCCCCCTTATGCTCCCATGTTTGCTGAGCAAAGATAGGTATTTTACAAACAGTATAGCTGTGGCCCCTGAACTCAAGCCACAGACTTCATCTAGTGCTTGACCCAAGACAGTGATCTTTCCAGAGTAATCAGAATACTCTTTAAGAGTAATCAGAACACTCTTATCTACAAGGACAATTTGAAGGGCTGTATCAATGCCCTAGCCCTAAGTTACAATCTGGTTCTCAAGGACTTTGATTGCCTCTTTATTTCACAAAATACCACTTCATTCCACAGGACACTGTCCCATTACATTGATGATATCATGCTGATTGGACCTGATGAACAGGATGTAGCAACTATCCTAAATACCATGGTAGGATGCATGCATGCCAGAGAGTGGGAAATGAACTCCGCAAAAATTTAAAGTCTTCTTTGGTGAATTTTCTAGGGATCTAGAAGCCTAGGGCATATTGAAACATCCCTTCCAAAGGGAAGGATAGGTCACCACATCAGGCCTCAATTACTATTAAGAAATAGGCACAATGATATGTTAATAAAAAAAAGAATATCTACAAATAAATAAATAATAAAAAAAGGAAATAGGCACAATGAGTAGTGGGCTTCTTTTGATTCTGAGGGCAATGTATACCTTATTTGGGAGTACAACTTCTACCTATTTACTGAGTAATCTAAGTCTTCCAATTTTTAGCAGGGCCCAGAGTAGGAAGAGGCAACAGGCCCAGGCTGCCATGCAAACTGCTCTGCCACTTGGTCAATGTTTCAGCAAATCCAGTGGCACTTAAAGTGACTGTGACCAACTGGGATGCTATGTGGAGCATTTTGAGGCTCCTAGAGGTGATGCATTTGCTTATATTTCCTTCTTACTCTCATGGCAAATAGTTAACTAGGGTAGGTAACATGACCTAGATAATTGTGTTTATACTAGCTGATATACCTCCAACCCTTTTACTTTTTCTCAGGGTGACCCAATGTAAGGTTAGTCTCATTCTGGAAATCCCCCTTTAAGGGACACCTAGGTGGCTCAGTCTGTTGGGTGTCTGCCTTCGGCTCAAATCATGATCCCAGGGTTCTGGGATCGAGCCCTACATCAGGCTCCCTGCTCAGTGAGAAGTCTGCTTCTCCCTCTGCCCCTCCCCCCAGTTCATGCTCTCTCTCTCTCTCTCTCTCCCTTTCTCAAATAAATATTTAAAAAATTCCCCATTAATATTTTCTTTCAAAAGTTAGCAATAAAACTCTGTGTTCAAATAAAGAGTTTAAGGATGTCTAAATGCCAAGAGGCACATTCTGACAAGTTCCCAGCTTTTTTGTGGCATCCTTGGTCTTTGCTTTATGAAAACATAAAATTACAAAAACAGAAACTGTTCTGTTATGCATCTCAGTCTGTTTGCAATAGGGAGAGAAATCAAATAGGATATTAACAGTTCAGAAAAGGAAAATGTTAAGGAGGAATGTGCGGATCATAAATGGGCTCCATGCAGGTGTGCTTGAACAAGATGATAGTTGGGAGCCTCCAGCTGGCTATATTCACAGGGGAGAGGTGGTCTTAAGTGGATTTGTGCATACAATATATGCACAGAAAGTAACAATATGTGGGAGAGTGTCAGTGTGGTCAGATGTAAGCAGAGGGGCAGAATGGTTGGTGGTTATACTTTAGCCTTGACCAGGGACTATGTCCACAAGTCCAAGCCCCATAGAATTATGGACTATAGAATCTAGCTACAGGGCCCATTTATAAAGTAAGGGGCAGTACTTTTTCTGTCCTTAGGTAACAAAGTGTGATAGGGAGCAAGGAAGGGTAAGGGGCAATAGACCAAATGTTCAAACTGGACCACCAGTAACATTTGTAACATTTAAAGATTTCAGAGCAAGAGTTCAATTATGGCCTTCTTGCTATATATAAAGGTTTAAATCAACCAATAAACTGTTATATAAAATCTTATCTCCGGGGCACCTGGGTGGCTCAGTGGGTTAAGCCTCTGCCTTCAGCTCAGGTCATGATCTCAGGGTCCTGGGATCGAGCCCCGCATCGGGCTCTCTGCTCAGCGGGGAGCCTGCTTCCCCCGCTCTCTCTGCCTGCCTCTCTGCCTACTTGTGATCTCTCTCTCTGTGTCAAATAAATAAATAAAATCTTTAAAAAAAAAAGTCTTATCTCCAGTAACATGAAAATTCACCTTTTTAATGATCTGAAAGGCCAGGTTCATATTTAGTATACTGGGTGTATTTTAGTAATATATTTTTCTTATTTAGTTTATCAAGAAAATTTAAAAACACCAATCTGTCGGCCATAAGTATAAATCTGGAATAGTTTATTGTGCGAAGTTCAGAATTGTACATCTGGATACCTGGAGTGTCAAGGGCTGCTCTTTGCTGGGCCTGGTGTAGAAGAAAATCACAGGGCAGGGGATTATACAAAAGTATGAATTCCAGAAAGCTGGGGTTATTGGAAGTCAGTTCAGGGTCTGTCTTCCATACTTAGAGTACTCAAAGTTCTATTCTAGTGATGTTAAAGAAGAGTAGGCCCCCCGGTCCACACCCCAATCCCTAGAACTCAGCCTACCCCCCTCCCTCATCAAGAGAGGCTTCACATGCACTTATGTAGATAACGTAGCCACTTGTTCCCGGTTACCTGCATATAACCATCACCTCTTGGTTACCTCTCATTCCTGCCAGTATAACACGGACAATGTCATTCAACCCTCAGAAGCACCGACCAGCAAAGAGGAGCACCCAGGCCTCTTGGGGATTGAGACATGGGGTCATTTGGGGAACAAATTCGGGGCCCCAGGTACCTGTAGCATAATTAGAGTTGGGACATGGACTCTGAGTATGCACCAAAAAGGCTCATCTCAGTAAGAGTTGTATATGTGTCTTTTGTCTAATGTGAACCCCCTAAGATTCTTAAACCCAGATAAGGCCCTTATTAACAATAACTATAGCTAATATAGAGTATATAAAATGTGTAAAATATATTTTATGTATATAAATATGTATATATTTTTATATTTATATAATTATATAAATTATATATAATTATAATTTATATTATTATATTTCTATTATATACAATTTATATTAGATTTATATTATAATTTATATTAGATTATATAATTAATATAATTATATTATTATACAATTAACAGTCCTGAGTCTGTGAAATAAGGCTAGCCCCTACTGTAGGTGAAATTTGAAATTTTCCACATTGCTTTAAACCAGTGGTTCTTAAACTTTAGTGTACTTCAGAAGCAGCTGAAGGACTTGTAAAACCCTGATGGCTAACAGCCTACCTTCAGAATTTCTGACTCAGTAGGTCTGAAGTAGGTAGGGTCTGAAAATTTGCATTTCTAATGAGTTCTCAGGTAATGCTGATGCTGCTGGTCCACAGCAACTCAGTAGCACCATTTTGGTCTCCAGGCAACCTAGGTTCTTTCAATAAAATGCAGCAGAGGCTAGACTACCATCCCTGCCATTACACGAATTGCTTTTAACTTATAATTTAATTTATTTGAGACTATAATAAAATAATTTTAAGTAGTCTTACCAAACAGTTGAGATTCCTCTCAAAGACAGTAAGGTGGGCCAAAACAAATAGAAAAGATACAAAGATCTGAGTCAGTGTCATTTATGTAAGAAAAGAATCTGCAACTTATTTATTTCAAAGAAGCTTTTATTTTTAATGTAAACAAATGCTGTCAAATATATCTGTAAACGGTAAGAGTAAAGTCAGATGTCAGTTAGTACCATTTTCGGGTGATTAACTTTGACACAAAACTAGTGGTTTTGACTACTGAAAACTAGAATATCTGTGAAAAATAAATTCATTTCTTCTTTCTCGATCCATTTTGTTCTATGTCTTCCAACTGTGGGATGGAATAAGAGTCAATTAACAATTGTATACCACTAACATGCACCAGTAACTTTCTAATATAAGAGTCAAGTCAACCCTATGTATATCTGTTGTCTCAACAAGGAGAAAATGAAATGGTTTCTTCTTGTAACTCAGATCCTTAATATCAGAATGCACATGCTTCAATCATTTGATCACACCAACCTCGACTTCGTCTTGCCCACCACTATAAATACTTGGTTTTTTTTCCTTTAAAGGCCACTCTGTGACTTAAGTAAATCTTTCTACCTTAGAAGCCTGTGCTCTTTACACAAAACATACATCCCTTATACTCCCAGACCTCCAGTTTCCATATCTTTAAAATGAGAATGAGGCTGGTACCAAACATCTATAGCTGTGAAAATTTAGAAAGACAGACAGAAAGAGAGAGAGAGAGAGGGAAAGAGAGAGAAAGACAGAGATGGATGGACGGAAGAAATAAAAGCTGAGACGTAATTACCAATTCAGTGATAAACAATATTACTATGCCAGATTTTCTTTTCTTTTGAATGTCATATAAAATACAAAAACCTAAATTGAACTAATATTTGTGAGTTACTCATGAAATCCTTAACTCTTTACTACTTTTGTAAGGAGTCACCTTCTCAAAGGCATTGTTATTACAGGAGACAGCATTTCTGTGACCAAGCGATGAAGGCACAGTTAGTGCATGGCATATCTGCTTTAGCTACTTCTTCTGGTGACTATTTTCTAAAACAAATATTGATCTCTAATACAAGGTCTGATAAATTTCCCATCTGTAGTAGTCTTAAAGCTACAGGACAGAGGACGTGCAGCTATGAATGAAGTACATTTCAGAATATACTGCTTTCTATACTATCTAGTATATATTATTAACATTGAACTGTTTTTTTAAAAACTAAATTTCAACAATTTTTTCTTATTTAGTTTACAGAAAAATTTTAAAAACATAAAGCTGTCAGTAACGAGTACATATCAGAAATGGTTAGTTAATACTCAAGGTTCTACACTAATACCTGGATTTTACACAGCTGCCCTCTGCTGAGTCCATATCCATTTTGTCTTTATTCTGGTTCTTCATTTTCATCCTCTTCCACTTCCTTCTCCTCGCCTGCAGCTTCTTGGGCCTCTTTATCAGCGTTTTCATACTGATATTCAGTTGCTTCTTTAGTGAAGAATGATGTGGACTTTGGGACCAGAAGGTGGCAGAAAAAATATCTCAATTTAAAATCAGTAATGGCATCCAGTACTCTGCCCTCAGGAGTATCTGTAAAATAGAAATATGTTAAAAAACAAAAAGAATAGCTGGGCATGTTGCTCATGTTTGATAGCACTCCCATGGCCTTCAGATTTCTGCTGCTTGATAGTTTTCTCAGTGATGTTTTCCCCCTGTTTCTAGTAGATCTCAATCTCTGTACTGCTGATTATTTCTGGGCCTTGTGAAAAGGGACCAGAATCACTTGGTAAAAGTGCTCCAGTACCATTTCATCATTTTCTCATGTTATCTTACCAAGAGTCTATTATTTTTAAAAAGCCATCAGCCAAAAGTGAAATGTACTGGTTATTTGCCCTTTTCCTTCAGGCTCACTTTCCATTTTCTCCCACGCACCTTCCTGAACACCTACTTCCCACTGACATTCACCTTCTTTGGTCTCATGAATTGCATTGATGATCTCAAATCTCAGCTCTCTTAACAAACAGAGGCTGGTAAAAATCATACTTTTTCTCAGGACTGTAAAAGTCTTTATGGCATTGGGTACATTCAGCCTGAAGTTTTTTGAAAGCTCTGACCTGTTGGTTAATCACTGGAAGCAAGCACTAAGAGTGGCCTAGAAGTAAACCAACTATACCAACAAAGGCTACAAGAGCTTGAAGATGTTGCCTCCATTCACCACATCCATCCCCTTGGGTGCATAGGCCCCAGCTTTCCCAGAAAGTGGCAGCATCAGCCAGTACTTCACCCTCCCAGAACTTGACCTCCACTGGTTCCTCTGCCTTCTGGGATGTAGCCCTCTCTGCTGGTTCCTCCAGCTCCCAGGATCAGGTTCCCTCTACCAGGTATCTTCCCTCCTAGACCTTGACTCCTAAGATGTGACTGGACCTCTTCTGGGTCCTCCACCTCTGGAGGCACCAGTTCTCCAGGGCCATTGGGCTCCCAGGAGCGGTGCCTGACCACCACTCAACCTGTATGGGGCTGGACCGAGATATGGTTATCATGGACACAGTGTGGAAGAGCATGGGTCACAGCTCTGCATAGGGGCCAAAACTGTGTCCATGGTAAACTAACAGATGTCCGGGACAACTTCTGCACCTTCCTTACCAGTCTCTTCTTCCTCTTTGTCCATGTAAGTCTCATCCTCTTCCTCATAGCTGTCATCCTCCTCCTCTTCGTCATCGTGCTCCTCCTCATATTCCTCCTCTTCCTCATTCTCCTCTTCTCTGCCTCCTTCCTCATCCCCTCCCTCCTCTTCTCCTCCTCCATCTCCTTCCTCTTCATCCTCATCCTCATCCTCTTCCTCCACTTCCTCCTCCATTTCCTCCTCCTCTTCTTCCTCCCCCTCCTCCTCGTCTACTTGCTGTACATCCCAGTTTCCCTGGACTACAGGCTGAGCAGCCCCCTGCCCACCCTCCTCCTCCCAATTGCCTGGAACGACTGCCTGGAAATCCCTAGGGACTGCAGCCCTTGCGATTCCAGCCCCCCATTCTGCAGGTGCTGTACTGTCCCTGATGGATCCAGGGTCCTGGCCCACCCCACCACTGACTCCCTTCTGGCCACCTGGGATTGGACCTTGATTCTCTGTAGCAGACATGGCAGAAGAGATACACCAGTCAGTGCCTTAACTGGAGAAGTGATCTGGCTGCTTAAAGGCGGCGAAGACGGCAGTTGCGGAGGGGATTGCTGCTGAGCTGAGGCTGTTGGCAGCGGCGTCTGCTGGGAGGCGGTGAAGGCAGCAGAGAAAATGGCGGCAGAGGATAAAGCAGAGGATACAGCAGTCTAGTCTAAAGTGCCTGTGGAGGCGAAGGACGCGGGCCGGGGCGGGGGGGGGGGGGGGGGGGAAGGGGCGGGCTGCAAGGAGCAGCCAATTGAAGCTGCGCCTGAGGCAGTGTCGGACAAGGTGGGAACCAATCCTTTGGTTGGTTGACAGGAGGCGGAGCCTCAAAGAGTCAACAAAAGACTTTCTCTCTTAGTAAGCTCTAAGCTCATTTGCTGAAAGGTAAGAATTGACATGCCTGGGGGGTCCATTGATTTTTCAAGACCCTCAGTTTCTAGAGTTTGGGTCTTTCTTCTCTTCCTTTTGAGACCTCAGAGGGCTGGATTACCCTTTAAGCCCACGCATGTCCTGTCCTTCTCATTCTATTGCCGGCAAAGCTAAAGTGTTCCAATGTGAAGGCACTCCGCTGCATAGGGTGAATTGTTCCCTAAGGTTCACTTCGAGATAACTTGTGCCAATAGGGACAGATTCATTAAAAATGTATAGTTCAGATATCAGCACTACCAGAAGAGAAGGAAAGAGAAGGAAAAGAGAATTTGGACATTTTAACATTATCAAAGCTATTTAGGAAAAAAGTACAACTGAAATGGATGCAGTCAGAACAGAGTTGAAGAGATGCTAAAACCAGAGCCGGAAGGTGTTTAATGAACAGTGCTAAATTTACTTCAAGCCTCCAAAGAATAAATAAAAAGACATTTCTTTTAAAGGGCCACACTTTTAAAGGACCAAGCATGCAGGCAGTCTTCCTAAAATGATTTCTGAGTCAACAGTCCAAGACTTTTTGTTGCATTCAGCCCCACTTAGCCAAGATCTGAAGTGTAAACAATTCTTAAAATTATGAAGAAATCAACGCTTATTTTATACTGATTCCATTTACTGCTGTTACTGGGCAAGAAGCACCAAAAAAAGAATTCCTGATGAATCATCTGGGTTCAGACATACTCCTCCCTATCCTAATTATGTAGCAACAGTTCATATCTCTGCATGGTAATCAGAGTCAACTTGCCCCACTACTATATAAACTCCTTTCTTTGCCTGCTAATCCACTGCCATGAAGAGACCAAAGTGACCAGGTAGTAGTTGTAGCTTCAAGTTCACTAAACCCATCCTGATTACTTTACCAGAAGCAGTCTCTCTTAGGACCCAGAACATTTGCTATGGCAGACCCTAAAGTTTAATAGGCATTTCGTTCTTATAAACATTCTTGCTAAATGGTTCTATTCCATGATAAAATTGTGTGTATCCCAATTGTCATAGAAACCAGAAGGTCACCATGATGTTTGAACTGTTGACAGCTTTCTATGGTCATCAAAATGTGAAAATTGATTTTCACAGTGAGAGCCATAATCCATACTTCAGCCACTTACACCTCCTTCCAATATAAAGATCGAATAGACATTATTAAAGACAAGAAGCTCAACAAGGTGTAGTGTGGAGGGGAAAACTTCATATAATGGTTTAGGTAGGTAGTCAGTATAGGGTGTGTAGCAGATTTGGTTTCCCTTCAAAAACACAAACTACTGGGATTCCAGTCTTACAATTTAACTTCCTTAGAGACTAGCATAACTGATTTTACATTAAGTAGCAATCTCAAAGACAACATAGCCCCAAATATACACCCATCACTTGGTTGACTTGAGAGTTTGGCAGATAAGGAAAATAAGTCTCGAAGATGGGGAAAATGCAAACAGATCTGAGAAACCTCTGATTATCTTCAGTAAATGCCTCGGGTTCAATCATATGCTAGAAAGCTCAGGCTGCCTCCCTCCACTTCCAAACAAAACCACAAACTAAATGGTGAGTCACCTAAAATCCCTACTATCAAATCCTGATATTAATCACTTTTTGGCAGTCCATACCTCTGCTCAGTATCTCATTTCCAGGCATAATACACTACATGCTGTCAGTGTAAAAATTTGCCACATCAATTGAAAGATTATCCTCTTCTTTCATAGGCACATTAAGTTTATCCTCAGAGTCACAGGCTTAAAATAGCACTATTATTTCTCACAATGCTAGAAATGTATGAATGAATGAATGACGCAGTAAAAAAAATTAGATAATGATAGATACGATTTTAATGAAAAGACAATATCTAAGTAATATATGGAAATCAGTTTCTAATCATGATAAATATTCTCCAAGTAGCAATGGAAATTTTCTGGTAACAACAGTCCCTTGGGCTGTAATGTCTGTGCAGATGGAGTGCACAGGGAATCTTGGCCACCTTGGAATAATATTGGAAAGTATAGAGAAAGGCAAACAACACAGTGAGCTGTTTCCAAAGTCAATAGTTCATAGCTGCTTCCAAAGGCAGTTTTTGGAACAAGGTACATGAGGACGGCAGCAAAGATAAAAATGATTCTTGAAAAGACATCCATTTTTGACAAAGTGCTCTGTCTCCTAGTGACCATAGAAATTATGGAAGATTATGGGAATTATGCTCCTAAAGCAAAGGAAGCCCCTACATACTGCCAGTAGGTAGGGTTGCTAAGAGATATTTATCTTAGAATGGTAATAAGCAATGACTCAAAAAATAAAATATACGTAAGGCTGATGAGGACCTGATAAACACATCATTACTGCAGAGAGTAAAACACAGTCTCTGTAATATTGGATTACTTAGGTTAGAAAGAGAGAGCTGTAATATGGCACAGCTTTCTTGGATTAAAAAGCAAAGTGGAGAACCTTCTATGTTAATTTCTAAGTTCTCTACTATAAGAAGAAGCCTTTCTATTTCCCAGATGACACACAAGAGAAGGCCACACTGGATCAGAATTAAACCTGAAACCATGGGGCAGCTTGGTGGCTCCGTCATTTAAGCCCCGGCTCAGGTCATGATCCCAGGGTCCTGGGATTGAGTCCAGAATTGGGTTCCCTGCTCAGTGGGGAGTCTGCTGCTCCCTCTGCCCCTCCCCTAGTTCATCCTTGCTCACATGAGTGCTCTCTCTCTCTCTCAAAATTAAATAATCTTAAAACCTGAAACCAAAATTAATGAAGGTCATCATTAGGTTCTTAGAGGTGATAAATAGAAGACAAATATTAAGAGTCATTATTGAGCCTCTAGAGTTTGCCAAGAGAGCAATCGGTGAAGTGGTTGCATGTTTAAGGTTTCCATCAGAAAAAAAAAGACAAATGTGTGTTTCAGTGTCAGAGTTGCAATTTACAAGCTATATAACTTAGTGTAATTTTTACATTCTGTAAATGTAGCTTTCTTATCTGTTGAATAGGGATAATATTAATGCTAACACTGTAGAGTTGATAAAAGTACATACTATAACATATGGAGAGAATAGACCTGAACATTCTTTTAAATAAAGTAATGGCAGAGAGGTTTAAAATCAATAATCTAATTGTGCACATTAAGAAGCTAGATAAAGAAGAGAAATTAATACCAGGGTTAGTGTAAAAAAAGACATTATACAGCTAATAAAAAACATTATCAGTTTTCTGATAAGCTAACATTATTTTTCTTGAGAACATAAATAAAATTCATTAAGCCCTGCTCGAATAATTAAGGAAGACAGAAAATACTAATTACCAATATCAGGGATGAAAGGGGATATTTCTACAAATTTTTTTTTCCTACAAATTCTTTAAACACTCAAATAAGAAGAGAACCTAGGAACAATTTTATGCCAATAAATTTGATAACGTACAGACATAGAAATACACAAATTCCTTGGAAAACACAATTTTAGAAAGCTAACACAAAGATTGAAAATCTTAGCAGTGGTATAGCTACAAAAATTTGAATTTCTAATTTTAGAAATGTTTCCTGGTAATGGTACAGACAGAAGGAACTGATGTAGAGCCCAGTGAACTTCACGAGTAAGAGAGATGGAGTTAAGCGTCTGAAGAAACCAGGGTGACCATAGATTGTACTGTACAAAATACACAAGAAGATAAATATCCACAGGGAGAAGCTACTAACTCTATAGAAAGTCCCTTGAATATTAAGAATAGTAACCAGAACATGTACATGAAACTACCCCGGGCTGGTGGGAAAAAAAATTGGAAGTATTAGAGGATGCTTTCCAGTACTCACATGGGAAAGGGAATAAACGCCTGTTCCCACCAGCCAGACTGGAAAAACTTACAATCGACTGGTTATTCAGCTGAATACACAGGAAAGTCTTGCCTCAGTAACAATGATTAGCTCTAAAAAAAAAAAAAAAAAACAAAAACAAAAAACAAAAAAAAAAAACAATGATTAGCTCTAGGGGCGCCTGGGTGGCTCAGTGGGTTAAAGCCTCTGCCTTTGGCTCAGGTCATGATCCCAGGGTCCTGGGATCCAGTCCCACATCGGGCTCTCTGCTCAGCAGGGAGCCTGCTTCCCCCTCTCTCTCTGCCTGCCTCTCTGTCTACTTGTGATCTCTCTCTGTCAAATAAATAAATAAAATCTTTAAAAAAAAAAAAAAAAAAACAATGATTAGCTCTAGATGGAGAATAGCTCCAAATCCACCATACAGAATCACAAAAGCAATTCCTGAAATAATCAAACTGTTTCCAAGTAACTTAAATGTATATTAGAGCAAATTCAAGGGTATGTACAGAAATGAAATATCCACCACCCCCAAGATAAATTGTACAATGGACATCCATTTAATAATTAATTAGGCATTCGATGGCCCAGTAAAACACAATCCATAATGAGGAGAATAATGAATACATCCAAACTAACTCAGAACTGACACTAGAAAAATTGTTATGTCTATATTCCATATGTTCAATTAGGTAGAGATATGGAAGATATTTTAAAAAATGGAAATTGAAGGTTTACAGGTGGAAACTACCATGTTTGAGATGGAAAATACAATGGATCCCAAATCAAAATCCCAGCAAGTTATTTTGCGAATACCAACAAAGTTATCTAATTTTATATGGAGAGGCAACACAACCTTGAACAAAGTTGGAGGACTGACACTACCAAACTTCAAGACTGTATAAAGCTTCAATACTCAAGAAACTATGTTATCCATGAGAGAATAGAAAAAGTATCAGTGGAACACAGTAGAGAGTCCAGAAATAGACCCCCATACATATAGTGAACTAAACTTTGAGAAAAGAGCAATACAAAAAGCAATATAAGGGAGAAAAGATGGTCTTTTCAAAAAATGGTGCTGGAACAACTTGGACACTCAAATGCAAAAACAAAATGAATCTAGATAAAATATTAACTCAAAGTTAATCATAGAACCAAATGAAAAATGCAAAACTATAAAAATCCTAGAAGATAATGTAGAAGAAAATCTAGGTGACCATGGTATGGAGATAACTTTATACATACAATACCAAAGGCACAAAGCATGAAATAAATAATCATATGAAATAAATAAATGAAATAAATATCCAGATAGATAAGCTGGCATTCATTAAAATCAAAAAGTACTTCTCTGCAAAAGTCATTATCAAGAGAATAAAAAGACAAGTCACATACTGGAAGAACATATTTGCAACAGACATATCTGATAAAGAACTTGTATCCAGGGGCGCCTGGGTGGCTCAGTGGGTTAAAACCTCTGCCTTCGGCTCAGGTCATGATTTCAGGGTCCTGGGATCGAGCCCCGCATCGGGCTCTCTGCCCAGCAGGGAGCCTGCTTCCCCCTCTCTCTCTGCCTGCCTCTCTGCCTACTTGTGATCTCTCTCTCTGTCAAATAAATAAATAAAATCTTTTAAAAAATTAAAAAAAGAACTGTTATCCAAGATATACAAAGAACTCTTAAAACTCAATAATGAGAAAATGAACAATATAATTTTAAAAACTGGACAAAAACTTGGACACTTCATCAAAGAAGATTAACAGATGGCAAATAAGTATATGAAAAGATGCTCTACATCAATATGTCTTTAGGGAATTGCAAACTAAAGCAATGAAGACTCCACCACCCACCTATTAGAACGGAAAAAATTCAAAACATTGACAACACCAAATACTGGGGAGAATATGAAGCAACAGAAACTCTCCTCTCTTGGCTGTAGGAATGCAAAATGATACAATCATTTTGGAAGACAGCTCAGCAATTGCTTAGAAAGCTAAACATACTCTTACCATGCAATCCAGCAATCATGCTCCTTCATATTTACACGAATGAGTTGAAAATTTATGTCCACACAAAAACCAGTGGACAGATGTTTATAGTAGCTTTCTTCACAATTTCCAAAACTTGGAAGCAACCAAGATGTCCTTCAGTAGGTGAATGGATAAATAAACTACCTGTGGGAGGATAGGAGACTTTGTGTTCTGCTGAATTCTTTTGTGACTCTAAAATTATTCTTAAAAATAAAGTCTATTTAAAGAACACAAACACCAAACCAAAATAAATATACACAAACAAATAAAAAAAAAAAACACTTGATGGGATTGATGGTAGATTGGACTTGGCAGAAGAAAACATAGTAACTTTGAGGATATAGCAATAAAGTATCCAAAATGAAACACGGAGGGAAAAAATCTAAAAAAAAAATAAAAAGAGCATCATTTATCTGTTGGACAACTTCAAGTGGCAAAATATATATGTAATTAGAGTTTTTGAAGTGGGAACAGAAATATATTTGAAGAAATAATAGCTGAAATTTTTTTCCAGATTTGATGTAAACTATAAATCCATGGATCCAAGTGTCTTAACAAACCCCAAACACAAAAGTATAGAGTAAATTTCAACAAGGTATATAATAACATAATTGCTCACATTAAGTGATAAAGAATAATCTTAAAAGTAGGCAGAGGTGGTGAAAACATACTGCAAACAGAGGAACAAAGATAGGATGACATCAGATTTCTCATTGGAAACACAAGTGAGAAAATGGTGTAGTAATACCTGTAAAGTACTTTTTAAAAATTTCAACCAGCATTTTATACACAGCAAAAAAACCTTTTAACAGGAAGAGAATTTATCACCAGGAAACCCACACTATAAAAAATGCTAAAGGAAGTTTTCAGGTCAAAAGAAATTGATAAGATAAAAACAGAGAGGGAGGGAAACCATAGGAGCCTCTTAACCTTAGGAAACAGAGTTGCTGGAGGGGAGGGGGGATGGGAGGATGGGGTGTCTGGGTGATAGGCATTAAGGAGGGCGCTTGATGTAATGAGCACTGGATGTTATATATAACTGCTGAATCACTAAATTCTACCTCTGAAAATAATAATACTATATATGTTAACTAAATTAAATTTAAATAATTTTTTTAAATAACAAATGGAAATCTAGATCTACAAAAGGATTAAAGAGCACCAGAAATGGTAATGACTTGGGTAAATATATGAAATTTTTTTCTTACTATTTATATATCATTTTTAAAAGATAACTATTTAATCAAAAATAATAACAATGTCTTGGTGGTTTATAAAATACATATAAATGAAATGTATGACAACAATAGAATAAAGACTGGGAAGGGAGATATTAAAGTATACTATTGTAAGGTTCTTAAAATATATGTGATATAGTATATCACTTGAGTGTAGACCATGATAAGTTAAAGATCCATACTATAATCTCTAAGGCAACCACAATAATAACAAAACAGAGTTATAGCTAGGAAGGCAAATGAGTTAAATTTAATGAGTTAAAATTAAATCATAAATATAATCTGAAGAAAAAGGCAAAATAAGAGTAAAATGGGAACAAAGAATGTATGGGACAATTAGAAACCAAGAACAAGATGATAGACTTAAACCTAACTGTATCAATAGCTACATGAATGTTAATGATCTAAACACCCCAACTAAAATGCAGAGATTGTGTAACACCCAGTGCTTATCACATTTGCCCTCCATAATACCCATCACCCATTTACCCCAACTCCCCACCCCCCTCCCTCTGTAACCCACAATTTGTTTCCTGGAGTCCAGAGTCTCTCATGGTTTGTCTCCCTCTCTGATTTCTTCCCAATCAATTTTCCCTCCCTTCCGCTATGGTCCTCTGCCCTATTCCTTAGGTTCCACATGTGAGTGAAACCATATAATAATTGTCTTTCTCTGCTTGACTTATTTCACTTAAGCATAATCACCTCCAGTTCCATCCATGTTGATGCAAATGGTAGGTATTCATCCTTTCTGATGGCTGAGTAATATTCCATTGTATATATGAATCACATCTTCTTTATCCATTCATCCTTTGAAGAGCATCTCGGCTTCTTCCACAGTTTGGATATTGTGGACATTGCTGCTATGAACATGGAGGTGCATGTGCTCCTTCTTTTCACTACATCTGTATCTTTGGAGGTAAATACCTAGTAGTGCAATTGCTGGGTCATAGGGTAGTTCTATTTTTAACCTCTTTAGGAACCTCCATACTGTTTTCCAGAGTGGCTATACCAGCTTGCATTCCCACCAACAGTGTAAGAGGGTTCCCCTTTCTCTATTAATGAGGTGTTGAATACTTCATCAAAAACTAATGATGTACTATTTGTTGGCTAATCAAATGTAATAATAAAAAATAAATTAGTTTTTAAAAAAGATATTGTGCTGAATATCATTTTTGTCACATACAAATGCATACATTGAATAGTGTTTTACTCATGACATTTTGACTCTTGGAATTAAATAAAGCAATGAGTTGATAGTTTTTATTTGAATTTTCTCAGATAACAACTTCAACTGTTTTTCAGTATCTAATGTTAGGAGATTCTACGTTCCCAATGTTTTTCAGAGAGTTGCACATATGTATAGTGTCAAGCATATCATATCTCCCCCAAGATAAATATGGAAATAGTGTCTCAAAGGTCTCAAAATTAAAACCAAAAACATTATAAAAATAAAATAAAATAAAATGCAGAGATCGTCAGATTGCATAAAATAGCAAGACCCAGCCACATGCTGCCTACAAGAACCACATTATATGGGGTGCCTGGGTGGCTCAGTGGGTTAAGCCTCTGCCTTTGGCTCAGGTCATGATCTCATGGTCCAGGGATCGGCCCCGCATCGGGCTCTCTGCTCAGCGGGGAGCCTGCTTCCCCCTCTCTCTCTGCCTGCCTCTCTGCCTACTTGTGATCTCTCTCTCTGTCAAATAAATAAATAAATAAATAAATAAAATATT
Organism: Potos flavus; assembly: GCA_028534135.1. Classification (NCBI taxonomy): domain Eukaryota; kingdom Metazoa; phylum Chordata; class Mammalia; order Carnivora; family Procyonidae; genus Potos; species Potos flavus. Next base: position 35,877,513 of record CM052901.1, on the reverse strand, counting down.
TAAAAAAAATAAAAAAAGAAACACATCATATACCTTATATACAAAAAAACAGTTTAAAAGTAAAAGAATGAAAAAATACATACCAAGCTAACAATCGAAAAAGCATAAATGGCTATTATAATATCAGATGAAGATTTCAGAGCAAAGAATACTACCAGGAATAAAGATGGTAATTTTGTAATAAAAAAGGATCAGTTAATGAAGAAGACAAAATAATTCTAAATATTTATGTCCCTAATAAAAAATATTCAACATACATGAATTTGTACCATTTCTTTTTAAAGATTTTTTTTTATTTGCCAGAGAGAGAGATCCCAAGTAGGCAGAGAGGCAGGCAGAGGGAGAGGGGGAAGCAGGCTCCCTGCTGAGCAGAGAGCCCGATGCGGGGCTGGATCCCAGGACCCTGAGATCATGACCTGAGCCAAAGGCAGTGGCTTAACCCACTGAGCAACTCAGGCACCCCTGTATCATTTCTTACTTATACATTTGGTAGAATTCATCATTGAAATCATCTGGTCTTGAGGTTTTCCTTATGGTAAGATTATTAATCTACTAATAAATGTTTTTTTATAGATGCAGGATTATTCATCTCATGCAAATCTTGAATGATTTGACAGTTTGTGTCTTTAAAAAACTTGTACATTTTCTTTAAGTTACTGATTTATAGACATAAAATTTTCATAGTGTTCTCTTATATTCCATCTTGACTCTACTCTTATGTTTTACTTTACTTGCTTTTTTACTTATCTACTCATTTATACACCTAACCCTCCACTAATCCACTTTATTTTCAAAGTAAATTGTGAATATCAGTAAACTTTTTTGTAAGTACTTCAGCATGCATGTCATTAACTAGAATTTAATATTTGTTTACAGTTTTTCTAGTAAGGTAAAATTTACAAAAAATGAAAATTTAAAAAGCTGTACTAGATATTTTATGTTTTGGATGCTAACCCTTTTTTAGATATGTCATTTGTGAATATCTTCTCCCATTCAGTAGATTGCCTTTTAGTTTCGTTGAAACTTTTTATTTTGATTTTTTATATAAGGGTTTTTTTTATATAAGGCCTTTATTATGTTGAGATATGTTCCCTCTGGACCTACTTTGCAGAGGATTTTTATTATGAATGAATGGTGTACTTTACCAAATGCTTTTCCTGCATCTATTGAAGTGATCACATGGTTTTTATACTTTCTTTTATTGATGTGATATGTTACATTGATTGTTTTGTGAATGTTAAACCACCCTTGCATCCTATAAATAAATCCCCCTTTATTGTGATGTATGATTTTTTTTTATATATTGTTGAATTTGGCTTGCTAATATTTTGTTCAGGATTTTTGCATCTATATTCATGAGAGGTATTGGCCTGTAGTTCTGTTTTTGTGATGTCTTTATCTGGTTTAAGTATCAGGGGGATACTGGCCTCATAGAATAATTTTGGAAGTTTCCCTTCCTTTTGTATTTTTTGGAATAGTTTAAGAATGGGTATTAACTCTTTAAATGTTTAGTAAAATTCCCCTATGAAGCCATCTGGTCCTGGACTTTTGTTTTGGGGGAGTCTTTTGATTACCGACCCAATTTCTTTGCTGATTATCAGTTCATTCAAATTTTCTATTTCTTCCTGCTTTAGTTTTGGTAGGTTATATGTCCCTAGGAACTTACCCATTTCATCTAAGTTGTCAAATTTGTTGGCATATGGGTTTTCATAATATTGTGTTACAATTGTTTGTATTTCTGTGATGTTGGTTGTTATTTCTCCTCTTTCATTAATAATTTTTTATTTTGGTCCTGTATCTTTTTTTTTTCCAATTCAATGCCTGTATCTTTTTTTTAATGAGTCTTACTAGAGTTTTACCAATTTTGTTGATCTTTTAAAGAATCACCTCCTGGTTTCATTGATCTGTTCTCTTGTTTTTTAGTTTCTATATCATTTATTTCTACTCTAATCTTTATTATTTCCTTCCTTTTTCTGGGTTTTGGTTTTGTGTGCTCTTTTTCTAGCTCCTTTAGGTGTAAGGTTAGGTTATTTGAGACTTTTCTTGCTTCTTGAGGTAGGCCTGTGTTGCCATAAACTTCCCTCTTAGAACCACTTTGGCTGCATCCCAAAGATTTTGGACCATTGTGTTTTTTTATTTTTGTGTCATCCTTGCACAGGGGCCATGATAATGTTCTCTGTATCATTCTAATTTTAGTATACGTGCTACTAAAGCAAGCACTGTTTTCATTTTCATTCGTTTCCATGTAATTTTTTATTTCTTGTTTGATTTCTTGGTTTATCCATTCATTGTTTAGTAGAATGTTATTTAGCCTCCATGTATTTGTGCTCTTTCAAGATTTTTTTTCTTGTGGTAGATTTCTAGTTTCATAACACTGTGGATAGAAAAGATGCACAGGATGAATTATATGATCTGCTCTGGAAAATATTCTGTGTGCATTTGAAAAGAGTGCGTATTCTGCTGTTTTAGGATGGAATGTTTTGAATATGTCTGTTAAGTCCATCTGGTCTAATGTGTCATTCAAAGCCACTGTTTCCTTCTTGATTTTCTGTTTGGACCATCTGTCCACTGATGTAAGTGGGATGTTAAAATTCCCTACTATTATTGTGTTACTGTCGATTATTTCTTTTATATTTGTTATTAACTGTTTTTATGTATTTAGTGCTCCCGTGTTGGGTGCATAAGTATTTACAATTGTTGTATCCTCTTGTTGTATTGTCTCCTTTATTATTACGGTGTCCTTCCTTGTCTCTTGTTACAGTCTTTGTTTTTAAAATCTACTTTGTCTGATATAAGTATTGCTACCCTGCTTTCTTTTTTTTTCCCAAATACTTTTATTTTATTTTTTCAGTGTTACAAGATTCATTGTTCATGTACCACACCCAGTGCTCCATGCAATACGTGCCCTCCTCAATACCCACCACCAGGCTCGCCCAACCCCCACCTCCACCCCTCCAAAACCCTCAGTCTGTTGCTCAGAGTTCACAGTCTCTCA
>CM052901.1:35842908-35874018 GCA_028534135.1 Potos flavus | reverse complement strand
TGATCCATTCATCTGTTGAAGGGCATCTTGGCTCTTTCCACAGTTTGGCGATTGTGGCCATTGCTGCTATGAACATTGGGGTACATGTGGCCCTTCTTTGTATTGCATCTGCATCTTTGGGGTAAATACCCAGTAGTGCAATTTACCCTGCTTTCTTTTGACATCGATTTGTGTCATAAATGTTTCTCCGTCCCCTCACTTTCAATCTGCAGGTGTCTTTTGGTCTGAAATGAGTCTCTTGTAGGCAGCATATAGACGGGTCTTGTTTTTAACCTACTCTATCACCCTATGTCTTATGATTAGAGCACTTAGTCCATTTACATTCAAAGTAATTATTGATACATGTGTATTTATTGCCATTTTGTTACTCGTTTTATGGTTGTTTCTATAGATTTTCTCTAATCCTTCTTTTGCTGTTTTTCATGGTTTGTTTGCTTTCTTTAGTGATATACTTGATCCCTTTCTCTTTATTATTTGAATACCTATTACTGGTTTTTGATTCATGGTTACCATTAAGTTTGTATATAACATCTTCTGCATATAGTAATCTTTATTAAGTTTATGATTGCTTACGTTTAAATGCATTCTTTACTCCTTTCCCTTCCACATTTTAGCTATATGGTGTCATATTATACATTTTTATTTTATGAATCCTTTGACTGTTTTTACAGAAATCTTTTACTGCTTTTTTTTCCTCTTTATACTTTCACTTATGGTCTTTCTTTCCACTGAAAGAGTCTCCTTTAGTATTTCTTGTAGGGCTGGTTTAGTGGTCATGAACTCCTTTAGTTTTTGTTTGTCTGAGAAACTATCTCTCCTTCTATTCTGAATGATAGTCTTGTTGGATAGACTATTCTTGGCTGCAGATTTTTTTCCCTTTCAGCACTTTGTATATATCATGCCACTCCAGTCAGGCCCACGAAGTTTCTGTTGAAAATCTCCTTCTAGCCTCATAGGGTTTCCTTTGTATGTAATTGCCTTATTTTCTCTTGCTGCTTTTTGTCATTTTAATTACTGTGTATCTTGGTGTGGACCTCTTTGGGTTGAAATTTGGGGGGAATCTCTGTGCCTTTTAAATCTGGATCTCTGTTTCCTTCCCCAGATTAGGGAAGTTTCTGGTTATTATTTCTTTAAATACATTTTCTGCCCCCCCCTTTTTTTAAAGATTTTATTTATTTATTTGACAGAGAGAGAGAGATCACAAGTAGGCAGAGAGGCAGGCAGAGAGAGAGGGGGAAGCAGGCTCCCTGCTGAGCAGAGAGCCCAATGCGGGGCTCGATCCCTGGACCCTGAGATCATGACCTGAGCTGAAGGCAGAGGCTTTAACCCACTGAGCCACTCAGGCGCCCCCATTTTCTGCCCCCTTATCTCTTCTCCTTTTGAGATCCCTATAATGTGGATGTTGTTGCACTTGATGGAGTCACTGTTTTCTGTAAAACTATACTCAATTTGCATAATTTTCTATCCCCTCCTCTGCTCAACTTGGTTAATTTCCATCACTCCGTCTTCCAGCTCATTAATTCATTCCTCTGCTTCATCTAGCCTGCTATTTATTCCATGAAGTATATTTTTAAAAATATTTTATTTATTTGTTTGTTTGTTTGTTTTAGAGAGAGAGAGAGTACAGGCAGGGGTGGGGCAGAGGGAGAGGGAGAGAATCTCAAGCAGACCTCACACTGAGCATGGCGCCGAAAACGGAGCTTGATCTCATGACCCCAAGATTATGACCTGAGCCAAAACCAAGAGTCGGACACTCAACCAAATGAGCCACCCAGGCACATCACCATGAAGTATATTTTTAATATTATTAATATGTTCTTGGGGCACCTGGGTGGCTCAGTGGGTTAAAGCCTCTGCCTTCAGCTCAGGTCATGATCTCAGGGTCCTGGGATTGAGCCCCGCATCAGGCTTTCTGCTCAGCAGGGAGCCTGCTTCCCCCTATTTCTCTGCCTATTTGTGATCTCTCTCTCTCTGTCAAATAAATAAATAAAATCTTTAAAAAAAATGTGTTCTTAATCTCTGATTGGTTCTTTTTTATCTCTATGTTAAGGGTTTCACTGATGTCTTCCACTCTGTTCTCTAGTCCAGCGAGTATATTTATAATCGTTACTTTAAATTCTCTATCTAGCATATTACTTATATCTGTTTCACTTTAGTCTCTTGCTGTGGTTTGGTTCTATTCTTTCATTTAGAAGGTATTTCTCATCTCCTTATTTTGTCTGACTTTCTGTGTCTGTATATGTGTTCTAAGAAAGTCAGCTACTTCTCTTGCTCTTAACGATAATAGCCTTATGAAGAGGAGGTCGTGCAGTGCCGTGCAGTGCAGTATCCCCTGTTCCCCAGGGCCTGGTGCTTCAGCGAGTGCCTCTTATGTATGTTGTGTGTGCTCTGCCGTTGAGTCTTGGCCTCTTTTTCCTTCAATCCAGTTGTCTATAGGGTCTCTCTTTACCTACTCTGTGCAATGTTTGGTGCCCAGAAGGGGTGGGGCACATTTTAACAAGGTGTTTGATGTCTTGCTTGCAAAACGAGACCCACCACTGCTGCCAGAACTGAGGCCCTGCAAAAGCTGTGGGTCAGGAGACATGGTGCTGCAGAGGTTTGTACTGGTTCTCTAGGAGAGGGGACCCGCCGTGCAGGGACTCAGGCTAGTGACTGGGAAGGGTGGATCAGTGGAAGCATGGGGGGGTAGGGGGGATTGTGGTAAGCAAGTTAGGTAAGGAGTTTGGACTCTGTGCTGTTTCCTGCAGGTGGCCTTTGTTTATGCTGGGGAGTGGGGGAGGGAAATGGCACCTGCCAGCTCCTTTGTTCCTGGAGGGGTCTCCCTGTGATCCCTGTGTCTCTGGGCCATGCTCTGAGATGAGCAAATCACTCTCTGTTCTGTCTGTCCCCAGTGTTTTTCAAACTGCTGGTTCTACAAGGTATCTACACAGGCTGTTTGTTGTGCTGTCTCTTTAAGGGCAGGGTCTCCACTTTCTAAAGTCATTGGGCTCTCCCAGAGCCAAATCCTCTGATATTTAAAATTCCAGGTTTTAAATTCTACTGGGTTTTAGGAACTCATGAAATTCAGCCCCTGTCACATTCAAAGGCAAATATTACAGAGATTTTTCCTCCCTGTTCCTGGGCTCCCTGATGTGAAAATCTGTTTTCTGCCCATCTCTGCACCACCAACTTCCTCCCCAACTTGGATGACCCCAGTCCTGTTTTGTTCCCAAACCACACCTTCACCCTTTCTACAGTCTTTGATGTGGCCTCTTCCCCCCCTTTAGTTGTGGAGTTTGTTCTTCCAGTCTTTGAGTCATTTCCCAGGTTATTTATACTGATATGGGTGTTATCTAGTTGTATCCATGGGACAAGGTGAGCTTAGAGCCCTCCTACTCTGCCATCTCTCTCCTACTATTCTTATATTTGTGTTACTTCATTGTTCCCTTTCAGCATTTTCAATTTAGAATAATCGTTAAATCAAATAACTATTAAAATGTGTTTAAATAAGGGATGTTGTTTCTTATTTCCTGACTGGACACGATACACATATACATTTTTATTCTAATCACTTTTATATAAAGTTTTCTCTTTTCTTTAGTATCTGCAGTTTCGCTATGATGTGCCTAATTGTGGTTTCCTTGTATTTATTTAGCTTCGGGTTTGTATCTTTTCTTGAATCTGTGACTTTTTTATTTTCATTACTTACAGAAAATCCTAGGCCTTTTTACCCTGAAGTGTTGCTTTTGTCCAATTCTTTCTTCCTTTTTATAACTCCTGTTTCACATCTGTTGGCTGTTTTCACTGTGTTCCACAGGTCTCATTTTTTGTTGCTTTTTTCAGTTTTTTCTCCTCTTCATTTATCTATATGTATTCAACTCTGACTTAACTTCCAGTTCAGTCATTTATATTTCCTGTGTCTATTCCCCCATTTTACACATTTAAAAAGTTATTCATTTTCTTAACCTTTGATTTTAGTTCTAGAACTCCATTTGGAATTTAAAAATGATCTCTGTAGTTCTATTGGATTCACTTTGTAGATTTAAAACTTACGCACATATATGTTTCGTAATGAATACTTTTCTTTTATCATAATGAAATATCCTTCCAAGTTTCTTGCAAGGCTAATCTCTTTGCAAAAGTACTATTTTCTGGTATTAAATTAGCTAACATTTGATTTGTTTTTGTTCTCAAATGTCAGTATATCTGTTATCATTGTTTTTTGAATATTTTATATTATTTTTTGAGGTAATTATAAATTTACATGTAGTTATAAGAAATAACACAGTAAGATCCCCGGACCTCTCACCCAATTTCCCTCAATGATAGCAATTTGCACAACTGTAGAAGACTATCACAACCAGGATATTGACATTGATGCTGTCTATTAATTTATTCAAAATCCAGCAGTTTTACATATATTCATTTATGTGCATTTAGTTCGATACAGTATATCACAGGTGTGGATTGACATATCTATCACCACAGTCAAGATACAGGAAAGTTTCATCACCACAAGGGTCCCTCAAGCTGTCCTATTATGGCCATATCTACTACCCTCTCCCTACTCCACCATTACTCTTAACCCCTGACAACGACTAATCCACTCTCCATTTCTAGAATTCTGTCATTTCAAGAATGTTTTCTTTTTTCTTTTTTTTAAGGATTTATTTATTTATTTTAGAGAGAGAAAGAGCACAAGCAGGAATGGCAGAGAGAGAGCGAGAGAGGGAGAGACAATCCCAAGCAGATTCTGTGCTGAACATGGACCCTGATGCAAGGCTCAATCCAGTGACCATGAGATCACGACCTGAGCTGATACCAAGAGTTTGATGCTTAACCAACTGTGCCACCCAGGTGTCCCTCAAGAATGTTTTCTAACTGGAACCGTATATATGTAACTTTTTAGGATTGACTTTTTTCACTCAGCATAATTCTCTGGAGATTCATCCAGATTATTGCATGTATCAATAATTTGTTACTATTTATTACTGAATGGTATCAGTTTGTTTACCATTCACCCATGAAGGGACATCTGGGTTGTTTCCAGTTTGGGGCTATTACAAATAAAGTTATAATGAACATTGATGCACTATTTTTTGTATAAACTAAGATTTCCATTTCTATGAGATAAATGCTTAGGAATACAATTACTGGGTCATATGGCAGTTTCATGTTTAGTTTGATAAGAAACTGCCAAATTGTTTTCCATAGTGGCTGAACCATTTAACATTCCCACTAGCAATGTCTCAGTGATGAAGTTTCTCTGCCTTATCACCAGTATCTCATGATGTCACTATTTTTTTTATTTTAGCTATACTGATAGATGTGTAGTAATATTTCATCATGGTTTTATTTTTTTTTTTTTTTTGTTTGTTTTTAAAGATTTTATTTATTTATTTGTCAGAGAGAGAGCACAAGCAGGCAGAGAGGCAGGCAGAGGCAGAGGGAGAAGCAGGCTCCCTGCCAAGCAAAGAGCCCGATGTGGGACTCGATCCCAGGACGCTGGGATCATGACCTGAGCCGAAGGCAGTCGCTTAACCAACTGAGCCACCCAGGCGTCCCTCATCATGGTTTTAATTTGCAGTTCCGTAATGGCCAATGATGTTCAACATCTTTTCAAGTGCTTATTTGCCATCTGTACATCCTTTTTGGTGAAACGTCTCTTCAAATCTTTTGCCAATTTTCTAATTGTATTTTTTGTGTATTTGCTGTTTTAAAGGTTCTTTATGTAGTCTTGATACTAGTCCTTTGTTGAATATGAGGTTGCAAATAATTTATCCCTGTCTTTAGCTTATATTTCATCTTCTCTATAAGGTCTTTTGCAGAGCAATAGTTTTAAAATTGTATTAGGTCCTGCTAATTAATTTTTCCTTTGCTTTTGGTGCCTAGTCTAAGACCTATTTTTCCAGCGCTATATCCCAAAAACATTCTCCTATTTTTTAAAGGTTTTGTAGTTTTCCCTTTACATTGAGTTAATTTGTGTATAAGGTATGAGTTTTAGTTTGAGGGGTTTTGTTGTTGTTGTTGCACCTGTATGTCCAATTGCTCCAGCATCGTTTGTTGAGACGACATCCTTCCATTGAAATTTTTTTGCACCTTTGTCAGGAATCAGTGGGCATATTTGTATGAATCTATTCCCAGGTTTCCTATTCTGTTCCACAGATCTCTCCACCAATATCACACCGTCTAGATTACCGTACCTATATATTAATTCTTAATATTGTTACTCAAATTTGTTCCGGATTTGGCCATTGGGACCTCTTTCATGTTGGCTCCTGTGTCCCTTTGACATATCCCATATGTTTGTTTTTGAGCACTTTTTTACTTTTTGGCACCCTGCCCACCCCCTCAATCAGCCATTTCTCTAAGGACTCTTGGTTCCTTTTATTAGAAAGTGACATTAGAAGTAAAGATAGTGATGTTGGATGTGCTCATATTACTGAATTGTCATCGCTTCTAGGCCTTCTCAGCAGTCAGGGCTTAGAAATATATGTTAACCCAAGTATAACCAAGTGTATATGTTAACCCAAGTACATGCATATATCTATAGGTATTTCTATACTTATCCATCTGTATATTTAGCTAAACATGAGTTTGTACTGATGTTTCCAATTCTGATACATAATCACATGGTTTATTGTAGACTTCACTTCATGCATTGAATCTGTGGATCAAAATGGAAAGAACTGACTTCTTAACAATATTAAATCTTCTAATCCATAAACATGAAATATCTTTCCATTTATTTATCTCTTTGATTTCTTTCATCAGTATTTTGCAGTTTTCCACATATAAATCATATATATATTTAAAATATATACATTTTTAATTTTTGAGTGCTATTGCAAATGATTATTTTTTCAAATTTTATGGTGTAATTGTTCATTGCTAGTATATAAGAAAACAATTGACTTTTGTGTATTGACTTGTAAGCAGTGACTGCTGCTATACATGATTAGTTCCAACAGTCTTTTGTAGATTCTTTAGGTTTTCACATAGACATTCATGTTACCTGCAAATAATAACAGTTTTCTTCCTTCCTAGTCTGCATAATTTTTTTTCTTATCTTATTTTCCTAGGACTTCCAGTATAATCTGAATATGAGTTGTGAGAGAAGACATTCTTGTCTTGTTCCCAATCTTTGGGGAAAAGACTTCAGTCTCCTTCTGTTAAATATAATGTTAGCTATTGGAGTTTTTTTTTTTTTTAAGATTTATTTATTTGAGAGAGAGTGAGAGGAGCATGGAAGGGAGGAGCAGAGGGAGAGGAAGAGAGAGTCTTAAGCAGATTCTATGCTGAGCTGCTGAGCATGGAGCCTGACTCGAGCATGGAGTCAGACTCGGGGTTCAGTCTCATGACGCTGAGATCGTGACCTGAGCTGAAACCAGGAACTGGCGCTTAACCAGCTGTGCCACCCAGGTTCCCGTAAAATTTTCATTTTTCAATGAAAGGTAAATTTTTAAAAACTCCAGTAGTGGGGCACTGAGTGTGGTGCATGAACAATGAATCTTGGAACACTGAAAAAATAAAATTAAATTAAAAGAAAAAAACCTCCAGTAGTGGAGCACCTGGGTGGTGCAGTTGGTTAAGCATCTGACTCGGATTTGGCTCAGGTTGTGATCTCAGGGTTGTGAGATGGAGCCCTACATTGAGCCCTGCATGGAGCCCTGTGCTCAGCATGGAGTCTGCTTAAGATTCTTTCTCCCTCTCCCCCTGCCTCTCCCCGCCTCTCTCTCTCTCAAAAGAAAAAAATATATATGTATAATATATAACATATAATAGAAGGGCATATATATATATACGTATATATATATACATACACACAAGAAGATACATATATATCTTTTATTAACATGAGGAAATTCCCTCTATTTCTGGTTTTTGGAGTGTTTTCTGTCAAGTGACTTTTCTGCATCTACTAAAATAATCATATGCTTTTTTTCTCAATCTATTAATGCATTTCATTGACTGACTTACAAATGTCAAACCTGCTTTCATTCCTGGAATGAATCCCCCTTGGTTATGGCATATTATCCTTTTAATATATTGTTAGATTTAATTACTAATGTGTTAGTGGTTTTTCTGTCTCATGAGATATTGGTCTATAGTATTTTTCTTTAAATGTCTTTATTTTTGGTATTAAGGTGAAACTCAACTTATAAGATATGTTGAAAAGTATTCCTCCTTCTTCTATTTTCTGGAATTGATTGTGAAAAATCAGTATTACTTCTTTCTTAAAGGTTTGGTAGAATTTACCAGTAAAAACATCTGAGTTAAGAATGGTGATTTCTCTTTTTTAAGGGTTTTTAACTAGTAATTCAATTTTTAAATAGATATAGGACTATTAGGCTTATCCATTTCTCCTTGAGTGAATTTTAGTAGTATGTGTCTTTTAAAAGTGTTGCTGTGATGGTAGGGCATGGGGGAGGGGAAGCATTATATAATCTTCTGATAAGATCTCATTCTTTTAGTGGGCCTGTGTCTCAGAGTTATGACAAGTGTTTCTATCTTTTTCCTCCAAGATATAACTTTTTTCTGCCCTTGTTCCCTCTGTCTTCCTTGGCTCAGTGGCCCCAATCTATTTCCTTAAACCCCTGTCTTCTATTGACTATGTTTTTCTCCCCTTTAGGTGAAACACAAAGACAGAAAGGCTGAAGAGGGCCAGAATGGAGTAGAATTCACTTCCCCCTGGTGGGATAAACTTTGAGTTCACTCTGGTGAGTCTTTCTGATGGAAAATAGGCTTATGTTATGAAGAAGAGTCTGGGATGTTTCACAATTGTTACTTTTCCCTTCTGCCTTCTAAGGATAAGGCTCCACGCAGGAGAACATGGTAGGGAAACTGGTAGGGTTCCTGAAAGAAAAGTTCATGAAAATATGGAACCTTCTATGATCGCAGCCCAAAGGAGTTCCTTACTCTCATGTTAGCCCACACTCAGCCTCCAGCAATTCATTAAATTTACTGGTAAATAAGTGGTTTTACTGTTTATGGCATCCAGCTACTTCTGTTCCAAGTAAGCATATCGCAAATGTTATATATCTCAGAATGTGCCTTTCTCCCAGATTTCAGTATGGTGTCTTGCCCTATGACACCAGTTGTCTTTTGAGTCAAAGAAAATTATTGATTTTCAGTTTCTCCAGCTTTTTCTTATTGTGTGGATGGAAGTGATGACTTCCAAGCTCTTTGCTTGTTAGGGTTAAAGTCATCTTATTATTCTTTTTATGGCTTCAGACTCTATAATTATATGCACAGTTTCATTCCTGATATTGATGATTTGTATTTTTATCATCTTTTAAGAATTAATATTTAATTGCATATGTAAAACATAAATGGCTTCTGAAAATTTACAATATTATATAATAATAATGTCCCAATTCACTACTTGCATCCATTCTAGTCCTCAACTGCCTTTATCTGTAACTCTTTCATTAGATTTGTGCATACCCTACTATACATGTATTTGTAATTATATCTTAATAGGAAAAAATTAACATCATTTGCCACATAAAAGAAGGTGTTAAATTATATATAATTCTCTAATTTTTAAAACAATTTATATTTTCCCAATCTATAGTAATATGTTTAGATCTAGCTCGTTCTTTTTGATGGATACATACTATTCTATTTTGGCAATAGACCATAGATTTATTCACTTCCTCTTTATAGATTTCTTGTTTCTTTCCAGATTTTTTAAATGACAGAATATAATTCAATGAATAATGGAAAAGCTCCCTGGAAGTATGAGCAGTACCTTGTTTTTGAGCACAACTAAGGGATATCTATAAGTGATGAAACAATTATTTGCTTAGTAACCTTTACCCGAAGTTTGATAATTATAGAAAATATTCTTACCATTTTAATCCAATACACCATTACTGAAATAATTACAGGTCTTTATGGTGGAAGTCTCATCTCACATGGTTTTATGGAGATTTAAGGGGGTAAAGAAACATCTTTCATTAAAAATTTACCTGTTGCACTGTAGACAGGAATATGAGTTCTATTGAAGAAATGGCCTGTGAAAGGATGAGGATTGGAATTTTTGGAAATCCATTGAAATAAAAATAAAATTAGTGTATGAGGCTTTTTATCAAGTACAAATGTTGTTTTGTACAACTTTTGTTGTTTCTTGTGAAGTGCCCTGAAGGTTTCTTTATGGATGCAAAAGTTTTGTAAATTATTTATTTGTTCAAGGAGGAATTGAGAGATGGCCCTCCACATGGGAATAGGTTTTTGTATTTTTGGACATATGATAGAATTGAACCAAGTAAAACAAGTCTAAAATTTATATTTTAGTGTAAATCTGTGGCAATTTCATGATCTTCAGGCACTCATTGCCATTTTTATTATATACTTATAACAATCCCAAAGGGCAAGACCTCTGAAGATAACTATGAAACTTTGCTGAAGAACATGAGAAAACCTGTATAATTATAAATTACAAAATGTAAAGTTATAAATTATATTAAAAATTTGTTTAGTTGTAACTTGTATAGGTACAATTTAATCTGGAAATTAATGTCATCTGAATAGATTCTGGAATATTTTTAATCTGAGTTTGACAAGGGTCTTCATTCATCTAGAGAAGGAAAATTGCAAAGTTATGATGTATTTTTAAAAGAATATGCGATGAACCATGAGAGACCATGAACTCTGAGCAACAGACTGAGGGTTTTGGAGGGGTCGGGGTAGGGGGTTGGGCGAGCCTGGTGGTGGGTATTGAGGAGGGCACGTATTACATGGAGCACTGGGTGTGGTACATGAACAATGAATCTTGTAACACTGAAAATAAAAGTATTTGGAAAACAAATATGTAATGTATTAAAGCAAAAAAAAAAGAATATAAACTTAGACTTTTTTTTACAATATATTTGTTTATTCTTATTTTTATAAAATATTTGCCTCAAGGAAGACTTTCTAAAGCTTATAGCTCACAATAAGATATTGTACTGTTTAGCAAAAGACAATAAATATTGGTATCATTATCTACTTACCTATCTATCTATCTCTAACATCTATCTAAATATCCATGTATTGAGTAAAGAAAATGGTGTTCCTACTGGCACAGAATATAAAATGGAAGATATTTTGAAGACTATAGTCAAATCTGCTTAAAATGGAAGCAGTGATGGAGTGAGAGGATGGGATAATTCAATCTTTTTATCTTACGGATGTTTCTAATATTTTCTGCACATGTAATACTTTTGTAATCAGAAAAATAACTGAAACTAAAAATTTAAAATATGTTCCTTTAAACTAATTTACAAAGATTATTTAGACCCATATGAACAAGGGAAGATGCTTTAAAATGGTGGCTAACTGAACATAATAAAAAATTAATTAATTAAAATAATAATAATAATAAAATAAATTCCAGTTAGTAAACATAGAGTATAATATTAGCTTCAGGTGTAGAATTTAGTACACACAACACCCAGTGCTCATCACAAGTGTCCTCCTTAATCTCCATCACCTATTTCACCCATCCCCCTTCTCTGATCAACTTTTCCCAAAAAGGGGGAACAAATATTTAGTCAAACATTCTAGGAAATAAAAGCTTTCAAGGTTTGCAAATTTAAATAAATAAATCAATAAATCAATAAAATGCTGTTTAGCTCACTAGAAGAACTATTTTTAAACAGTATGTAAACATGTATTTAAATAAAATAAAAATTTGCAAGTATGTAAACCTGAATTTTTACACCAACCACCTCGCTGTGATGGAATTTCTGATGATACAGTATATATTTTCTTGATAGTCTTCAATATCTTATTTGATTTTTTAGTGAGCAATTTTACAATCAGAAAAAAAAGGCTAAAGATAGTGTGTCTTTTGTTAGCACACACGCACACATAGCCATGTCTTTACATGAGGGTGAAATTTTTCATGGCCTGGAGAGTACTTCCTATTGTGGCTCCTTGCCTGCTGACTGGGTTGTTTCTAATACCTGGATGTTCAAGTCACAGAGCTACCTTCAGTTAGGAGGTAATCTTATCCATATATCAATATTTTCTCAGAAGAAAGAGAAAGAAAAATAGAAAGGGGGGTAGAGATAATTTTTTTGTCAAATTTCAAAGTGTAATTTATGTACAATAAACTCTACTAATTCAAAGTATAGAGTTCATTGAGTATTGAAAAATATATACCTCCATGTAACCACCATCAAATTTAAGAGAGAAAACATCTCCATCAACCCCAAAAGTTCCCTTTGCCTCTATGCAGTCAATACTGCCTCCACCCACCCTAGCAACCAGTAATATGATTTTGGCTATTATAGAGTAGTTTATATTCTCTAAAACTCTAAGTAAATTCTAAAAGTGTGGAGTGAGTCATGTGGCCAATTTATGTTTACATTTTCTAATGAAAATCTCAAACATGCAAACACACCAATATATTTCATCCCTGGAAAACAATTGCAGCTAGAGAATGAGACTGTATATCTCATTACTACTGATCCTTTTCTGAATTCAATTTGGCTACAGGTTTAATTCTAGTCTAGCCCAGACCTTATCTTATGTATCACATTGGGTACAAGATAACTGCTTCTTCCTGTATATTTCCTGATTATAGATCCTGTTTCTACATCCTTTGCCTAATGAGAGCAGAAGTTCCCATTGAGAGACGGACTATATTTTCTCAACTATTGATTTTGAGTTTGTCCATTTTGTTACATTGGCCAATGATATGTAAGTGGTGGTGACATTATCAGAGGCCTGAAAGAGCACTTTTGTATTTCAGCCTTAATTCTTGAACTTTGGCATCACCATGAGCCAAGACTAATATAACGGGGCATAAAAGATGAGTGTACCAGAGCCAGACATTCCTAGGTTTCTGAAATGAGGCCTATCCAAATCAGCAAATATTTCTGGATATTTCATATCATTTGAAACATACAGTATATGGCTTTTTTCACTGGCTTTTTTTACTTGACAAAATGTGTTCAAAGTTCATCTATATTGTAGCATGAATCTGTACTTCATTCTTTATATGGTCAAATCATATTTCACTGTATAGATAGAACACATTTTATTTACCCATTCATCAAGGGACATTTGGGTTGTTAAATTTATTCCTAAATATTTTATTTATAAAGAACTGATTTTTTCATTTTATTTTTGGATTTTGCATTGCTAATATAAAAAAACACAACAGATTTTTATATATTGATCTCATATTCTGTAATCTTACTGAACTCAACCTTAATGATTTATTTTGGATTAGTTAGGATTTTTTTTATTATTTAAGACAATGTCTTCTGCAAATGGAAGTAGTTCTATTCTTTCCTTTTCAATATGCATGCCTTTTATTTCTTTTTCTTGGCTAATTGCCTTGCCTAGAACTTCCCAATATATTGTTAAATAGAAGTGGTAAGAGCAGGCATCCTTGTCTGCTCTTGATCTTAAGAGGAAAGCTTTCAATCTCTCACCAATAAGTATGATGCTAGCTATGACTTAAATCCAATCTCTTATTTATCACTGTCCTTTCTTTTTGTCCAATATGTTGAAAACTGTTATTTCATTTTCTTTTCTGATTATTTTGGTTGTTTCACAGGCATGTGTGGTAGACTGAATTAGGGATCTCTAAATACCTCCACATCCTAACCCCCAGAATCTGTGAATATATTACCTTATGTTGCCAAAAAAAAAAAAAAAGGCTTTATGGGTGTGATTAAGTTAAGGATCTTGAGTAGAGAGATTATCCTGCAATATTTTGGTCAGCCCCATGTAATTACAAGTGTCCTTATAAGAGAGAAGGTGATGTGAAGATGGAAGTAGAGAAAGATTTGAAGATGCCACCCTACTGGCTTCAAAGATGGAAGAAGGAGTCATAAGCTACTGAAGTAAATATATATAGTTCTAGAAGCTATAAAAGACAAGACAAATTCTTACCTAGAGCCTCTGGAGGATCATGGCCTTGCCAACACTTTGGTTTCATCCTGATGGAACCCATTTCAGACTTCTGACCTCCAGAACTGTAAAATGATAAACGTGTGTTGCTTTAAACCACTACATTTGTGGTAATGTGTTACAGCAGCAATAGGACACCAATACAGAAGGTAAATTTTGTTCCTGTTACTCTATCATCTGTGGAAACAGAAAGCAATAATATTCATTCTACATAAATTATTCCTGAGGAAAAAGAAGAGACAAAAACAATTCCCACCTCATTACATGAAGCCAGCATTACCCTGAAATCAAGAAAGAAAACTAATGATATGATATAGGAACTATAGCCCAATGCCTCATTGATTTAAATGTGTTTTTTAGCAGATTAAAGCAACAATACATAACAAGAATAATATAATATGATCAAGTAGAGTTCATCCTAGGAACAGACGTGTGATTAACTTGCTTCCCTTCCTCCAGATACATGTCTCCAGGTGGCACTCCTTATGAGCATGACCTAACAGCGGACCAGGTAGCAAATTAGAAACAGAGTTAGCAGAGTCCACACTTGTGTCACAGAATAGAGTCAGAAATGTAAAGCTGAAAGATTTAAATAGGCCTTATACCCCTGCTTACTAATGCATAGTTAACACAAAAGAAACAACAATAAGTACTTTAAATAATCTGCCTTTCTTAATTAATAAACAAGAAAAAATATAATAAATAGGAAACATAATAAATAGGAAAAAAACTATTACATCGGCAATATCACAATAAAAATTCAACCACTGAGACCAAAAGCTTTATTAAGGCACTTGTACTTTATGCATATAGTAATGAAGAGCCATCCACATATTTTAATTAGTTATATAATAAGTTAAAATTTTTCCTTTATAGCTGTAATTTTCCAAAGTGGTGTTCAGATAACTAAGAGGTGTGCAAACAATCCACTACAGTCCAGGAAAAAATGCATTAATGTTTCTGTTATATTCATTGTATCTCAAGTTCACTTGCTTCAAAGTTTGTGCATTCATAACTTACCTTTCCCAAATTTCCTTAATATATGAAGATATATTATAAATGAAGATACATCTTTTAGGGGTACTACAAAAATATTTCATGGAGAGCAGCACATAGTCAAAAACAGTTTATGAACTTTGGCTTTACAGAATCTGAGATTGCAGAGCCCTCACACTATTGGGGTGTCATCCAAGGACATAGAAACAAGGGAGGAAATGGAATAACTAGTGACTCAGCCTCTTTAGTCTGTTCTCAGCAGTGGCTGCCAGCTTCCCTTCAAAACAGGAATAATCGGCCTTTGTATTTGCAATCATATATTTAATTTCTCTCTCCCCCCAACTCCCTCCCATATACACACATTCATGGTGATGAGAGACACCCAAGTTATCTTATTTTGATGCAAGTATCCCACACTTTCTGCCTGTAAACATCCAAGTTAAATGTTTTTCTCCCAGGGTAAGATAACATAGTTCAGGTGTCATAGAAACCAAAAGTACATTATGTTTCTATGGTTGACATCAGTTCTCTATGGCAACTGGATAGGGCAAATTCATCCTCAGAGGCAAAATTTTAATCTCTACCTCAGACATTTGAGCTTCCCAATCCAATAAGTGAATTGAATAAATATTAGAGGAAATACCAGAAACTTACTGCAGGGATATGCATTGGAGGGAAAATATTTCTATACAATGGTTTAGGGAATCAGTTTAAATAGAAAAGTTGACAAGTTTGGCTTTCCTGTCAGGCACACACCTGTGTTCCAGCCCCAACTCAGCATACTTTTACAAGATGTTTATAATATATGCTGGGTCTAAAGGGAGTCTCAGAAGTCACTCAATCCAAATTCCACTCTCATTTTCACATGGCACCCAATGATGCAAATTCTCAACAAGAGGGAAAATCCAGGCATATCTGAGACATTTTCATATCCCTACAGTAAGTGCCTCAGGTGTGACTCACATGGCAGAAGGGATTAGAACACTTCTGTCTACCTGCAACTAGAACCCTCACTCATAAACACACAGACAAGGGATACTTGGAACTCCAAATACCAGAAGCTGGTTTATAGATGTTCCTGTCGGCACATGCCTTTGCCAAAGATCTCTGCCTCTGTGAAATATGTAGTGCATCTCAGTCATCATAGAAATTAGATTGTCATGTAAGTCATAAGATTAACTTCTCCATCCTCTGGCACCCTAAATTATCTTTAGAGCCAGAGCCTAAAACCATAATCCTGTCACTCAAAATATCCATATGCTTAGGGGCACCTGGGTGGCTCAGTTGGTAAAGCAGCCAACTCTATTTTGGCTCAGAACATGATCTCTGGGTCCTGGGATTGAGCCCCATGTCGGGCTCTGGGCTCAAGTCTGCTTGAGGATTCTCTCTCTCTCTCCTTCTGCCTCTACCACTGCTCATGCTCTCTCTTTCTCTAAAATAAATAAATTTTTTAAATATCTATGTGCTTAAATAACAGAAATATTTACAGGATTTGTCATTATATTAAATTATGTCATGACAAAAAAATTGACAAAATCAAAGCAGCCACAATAAGAGGAATAACAGGGGCATCTGGGTGGCTCAGTCGGCTAAGCATCCAACATGATTTTGGCTCAGGTCATGATCTCAGGGTCGTGGAATTGAGCCCCTCTTTGGGCTCCATGGTTAGCAAGAAGTCTGCTTGAGATTCTCTCCCTCTCCCTCTGCCCCTACCCCTGCTTGTGCACACTCCCTCTCTCAAATAAATAAATACTTTAAAAAGGAGGAATAGCAATACAGTGATATGTTCAGGAATTAAATTCTGTATATCTGTTATAAAGATGAGGGCAGGGCCACTTGGGTGGCTCAGTTGGTTAAGCATCTGCCTTCAGCTCAGGTCATGATCTCAGGGTCCTGGGATCAAGGCCCACATCAGGCTCTCTGCTCAGTGGGAAGTCTGCTTCTCACTCTCCCTCTATGCTCTTCCTCTCTCTCTCAAATAAATAAATACATTCATTAAAAAAAAGAGAGATGAGGGCAATTTAAATGTACTAACACAGAAAAATAGTAAAATAAAGTCAAGTTACAGCTACTGTTGAAAATAGTATGAAGGTTCCTCAAAAAGTCAAAAATAGAAATAATATATGATCCAATAATTTCACTACTGGGTAATTACCCCCAAGAAAATGAAAACACTAATTTGAAAAGATATATGAACCCTTATGTTGATTGCAGCATTATTTGCAATAGCCAAAATATGGAGGTAAGCTAAGTGTCTATCAATAGACAAAAGGATAAGGAAGATTTGGTATATATATGAATGGAATAGTATGGAATGGAGTGGAATATTACACAGCCATAAAAAGGATCAGATTATGCCATTGGCAACAACATGGATGGAATTAGAGGGTATTAAACTAAGTGCTATAAGTCAGATTGAGAAACAAATATGATATGATTTCACTCATGTGGAATCCAAAATAACAAGTGAATAGGGATGCCTGGGTGGCTCAGTTGGTGTCTGCTCAGGTGTCTGCCTTCGGCTCAGGTCATGATCCCAGGGTCCTGGGATCAAGTCCCATGTTGGGCTCCCTGCTCTGTGGGGAGTCTGCTCCTCCCTCTCCTCTGCCTGTTCTCTCTCTCTCTGTCTCTGTCAAATAAATACGTAAAATCTTTAAAAAAATAAAAAACAAGTGAATAGGCAAACAAAAAGCAGAAGCAGACCTATAAATACCAAGAGCAAACTGAAGGTTGCCAAAGGGGAGGGGGGAGCAAAATGGGTGAAAGGGAGTGGGAGGTACAGGCTTCCAGTTATGGAATGAATAAGTCATGGGAATAAAAGATACAGCATAGGGAATATAGTGAATGGTATTGTGATAGCACTGTATGGTGACAGATGGTAGCAACACTTGAGGTGAGCACAATATAACATATAAAGAAGTTGAATCACTATGTTGTACACCTGAACTAATGTAACATCGTATGTCAACTAAAATAGAAAATTTTTTGAAAATCAAGTTACAGTTGGGGCACCTGGGTGGCTCAGTTGGTTAAACATCTGCCTTTGGCTTAGGTCATGATCCCAGGGTCCTAGGGTCCTAGGATCAAGCCCTGTGTGGGGCTCCCTGCTCAGTGGGGAGTCTGCTTCTCCCTCTCCCACGGCCCTCCCCCACCATGTGCATGCTCTCACTTTCTCTCAAATAAATAAATAAAATCTTTTAAATTTTTTTTTAAAAAATCAAGTTACAGGAATAAGTAAAGAAAAAGTGCGAAGCATTTAAAACACATATTGAAAATAATGCTGTATGTTTTTTCTTAAAACATAATTATTGGTAAATGCACAGATAAAAGGACTTGAAGGGTGTACAGTAAACTGTTGAAATAGTTGCATATAAAGGCAGGATAGTAGCACTATGGGAGGTTTAGTGAAATGAAACTTTAGAATTCCTTTAATTTTAAATATTTCACAAGGAAAACCAATTGATGTTTTACAAAATCTACTAAATATTACAGGCATACCTCATTTTATTGCATTTGGCTCTATTGCGCTTTACAGATACTACATTTTATACAAATCAAAGGTTTGTGGCAACCTTGCATCAAGCAGTTCTATCAGTGCCATGTTCCCAACAGCATTTGCTCAATTCAAATCTCTGCCACATTTTGGTAATTTTCACAATATTTCAAACTTATTCATTATTATTATATTTATTATGGTAGTCTGTGATCAGTGAATATGACTCACTGAAAGCTTGGATGATTAGCATTTTTTAGCAATAAGGTATTGTTTAGTTGAGGCGTGTACATTTTTTAGACATAATTCTAATGTATACAATAGAGTACAGTATAGTATAAACATAATTTTTATAAGCACTGAGAAAACAAAATATTCATTTGACTTGCTTTATTATAATATTTGCTTTATTGCAGTGGTCTGGAACTGTACCTCCAATATCTCCAAGGTATGCCTGTAGTTTTTTTTTTTCTTTTTTATAAACAAGGGAAATTTATTTCTCACAGTTCTGGAAGCTGGGAAGCCCAAGATCATGGCACTAGCAGCTTCAGTGTCTGATGTGAGCCTGCTGCCTCACTGACAGCCGTTTTCTCACTGTAACTTCATGTGGCAGAAGGGGTATGCCTGTATTTTTAAAAGCACCATACAAACACAGAGAAAGATAAGTCTGTTATATGTGAAAGAAAGAACCAGACAAATGTAGTGATTTTAATATCAGATAAAATAAAATTCAAGGAGAATAGATTTGAATGGACTTACAAGACTATTTTAAAATAGAAAAAGAAGTACTCATAACAAACTTTTATGCACCCCAAAACAAAAATTTCGATTTACACAGAGAATCTGCTAGAATTACAACAAATTAAAAATCCATACATATAGTAGGAAACTAAAACACCACTCTTTAAAATGAATCGATTGGGGTGCCTGGGTGGCTCAGATGGTTGGGTGTCTGCCTTTGGCTCAGGTCATGATCACAGAGTCCTGGGATTGAACCCCTTCATCGAGTGCTTGCTTCGGCAGCACATATACTGAACCCCCTCATCGGACTCCCTGCTCAGAGGGAGGTCTGCTTCTCCCTCTCCCTTTGCCTCTCCCCCTGATTATACTCTCTCTCTCAAAGTAATAAATAAAAAAAATCTAAAAAAAAAAAGGATTGATTAATACATATATATTGGAGAACCAGAGAGTGGACTGTTTCGAGTTGAATTGTGTCCCCCAAATAGATATATTGAAGTCTTAATCCATGGTGCCTGCAAGTGTTACTTTACTTAAAAGCAGGGTCTTTGCAGATATAATCAAGTTAAGATGAAGTCATTAGAATGGGCCCTAATCCAATGTGACTGGTGTCCTTATAAGAAGAGGAGAGGTGCCTGGGAGGTATAGTTGGCTGAGCATCCGACTCTTGGTTTCAGCTCAGATAATGGTCTTGGGGTTGTGAGATTGGGCCCTGTGTTGTCGGGCTCTG
This sequence comes from Potos flavus, assembly GCA_028534135.1. Classification (NCBI taxonomy): domain Eukaryota; kingdom Metazoa; phylum Chordata; class Mammalia; order Carnivora; family Procyonidae; genus Potos; species Potos flavus. Next base: position 35,854,171 of record CM052901.1, on the reverse strand, counting down.
AGCTCAGTGCAAAGTCTGCTTGAGATTCTTCCTCCCTCTCCCTCTGCCCCCCCCACTCATGCTCGCGCTCTCTCTCTCTCTCTCTCTCTCTCTCTCTCTCAAATAGATAAATAAATCTAAAAAAAAAAAAAGAGGAGATAGAGAACGGAGATACATTCAGGAAGAGTGCCAAGTGACAATGAAGGAAGAGATTAGAATTATGCTGCCACAAACCAAAGAATGCCTGGGGCTATCAGAAGCCAGAAAAGGCAAGAAAGGATTTTCCCCTGGAGACTTTAGAAGGAGCATAGCCCTTCTAACAGCTTGATTTCAAACTCCTAGCTTCTAGAGCTTAGAGATAATAAATTTCTGGTTTTAAGCCACTCAGTTTGTGGTTTCAGTGGTTCTGGGAAATTAATACAATGCTCTTTATCAAACTGAGAAAGTTCCCCTCTATTTGAATTTTTCTGAGAGTTTTATTTCTTATCATGGATAAATGTTGAATTTTTTTTTTCTGCATAGATTGATAGGATCATATAATTTTCACTTTTTAGCCTGTTAGTATGATGGATTAAAATGGCAGATTTTTAAATATTGAACCAAACTTGCATCTCTGGAACAAGTCCTATTGTGTATAATTATTTTTCTACATTGCCAAATTACATATGCTAACGTTTTATAAGAAATTTTCATCAGTGTTCATGATGGATATTGGTATAGTTTCCTTTTGTATGCTGTCTTTGGCTTTTCTATAAGTATAATATTAGCTTCATAAAATAAATTGGGAAGTGTTTCCTCCACTTTCATTTTTTGGAAAAGATTGTATATAACTTGTATTAACTTTTCTTTAAACATTTAGCAGAATTCTCCAATGAAATCATCTTGGCCTGGAGATTTCTTATTTGGGAGGTTTTTACAATAGACTTTATTTGTTGTGATGAGCACCAGGTGTTGTATGGAAGTGTTGAATCACTATATTGTACACCTGAAACTAATATTACACTGTATGTTAACTAAGTGGAATTGAAATAAAAACTTTATTTTTTCTTTCTCCTAATTCTTATTTCAATTCCAGTTAGTTAGCAGTCAGTGTAATATTAGTTTCAGGTGTAGAATTCAGCGATTCATCACCTCCGTACAACAGCCGGTGCTCATCAGAAGTGCCCTCCTTAATCCCCATCACCTATTTAGCTATCCTCCTACCCACCTTTCCTTCAACAGCCCTCAGTTTGTTCTGTATAGTTAAGAGTCTGTTTCTTGGTTTGCCTTTTTTTCCCCCTTACGTTTATCTGTTTTGTTTCTTAAATTCCACATATGAGTGAAATCAAATGGTATTTGTCTTTCTCTGACTGACTTAGTTCACATAGCATAATACTTTCTAGTTCCATCCATGTCATTGCAAATGGCAAGATTTCTTTCTTTTTGATGGCTGAGTAATATTCCAGTGTGTGTGTGTGTGTGTGTGTGTGTGTGTGTGTGTGTGTGTGTGTATACATACCCCAACTGCTTTATCTATTCATCAGTCGATGGACATTTGGGCTCTTTCCATAATTTGGCTATTGTTGATAATGCTACTATAAATATCTGTGTGCATGTTTCCCTTTTAATCAGTACTTTTGCATCCTTTGGGTAAATACTTAGTAGTGCAATTGCTGAGTCGTAGGGTAGTTCTATTTTTAACTTTTTAAGGAAACTCCATACTGCTTTCCAGTGTGGCTGCAGCAGTTTGCATCCCACCAACAGTGTAAGATGGTTCCCTGTTCTCCGCATCCTCACCAGCACCTGTTGTTTCCTGTGTTGTGAATTTTAGCCATTCTGACTGGTGTCAGAATGACTGACTGGTAATGAGTAATGATGAGCATCTTCTCATGTGTCTGTTAGTCATCTGTATGTCTTCTTTGGAAAAATGTCTAGTTGTGTCTTCTGCCCAGTTTTAACTGGATTATTTGTTTTTGGGGTGTTTAGTTGTATAATTTCTTTATAGATTTTGAATACTAACACTTTATCAGATGTCATTGGCAAATATCTTCTTCCATTTCGTAGGTTACCTTTTAGTTAGTTTTGTTGATTGCTTCCTTTGCTGTGTAAAAGCTTTTTACCTTTTTTTAAATTCAATTAGCCAACTTATAGTAAATCTTTAGTGTCAGATGTAGTGTTCAATAATTTATCAGTTGCATATAACACCTAATACTCCTCATATCACATGCCCTTCTTAACTTGATGAAGTCCCAATAGTGTATTTTTCCTTTTGTTTCCCTTGCCTCAGAAAACATATCTAGAAAGAAGTTGCTATAGCCAATGTCAAAGAGGGTACTGCCTGTGCTCTCCTCTAAGATTTTAATGGTTTCAGGTCTCATATTTAGATTTTTAACCCATTTTGAATTTATTTTTGTGTCTGGTATAAGTGGTCCAGTTTCATTCTTTTGCATGTTGCTGTCCAGTTTTCCCAACACTACTTGTTGAAAAAATTGTCTTTTTTCCATTGGATATTCTTTCCTGCTTCATCAAAGATTAGTTGACCATATAGTTGTAGGTCCATTTCTGGGTTTTCTATTCTGTTTCATTGATCTGTGTGTCTGTTTTTGTGCCAGTACCATACAGTCTTCATGACTACAGCTTTGTAATATAGCTTAAAGTCTGGAATCATGATGCCTCCAGCTTTGCTTTGCTTTTTCAGGATTGCTTTGGCTATTTAGGGTCTTTTGTGGTTCCATACAAATTTTAGGATTGTTCGTTCTAGCTCTGTGAAAAATGCTGGTGGTATTTTGATAGGGATTGCACTAAATCTGTAGATTGCTTTGGGTAGTACAGACATTTTAACAATGTTTGTTCTTCCAATCCATGAGCATGGAATGTTTTTCCATTTCTTTGTGTCCTCTTCAATTTCTTTCATATGTGTTCTATAGTTTTCAGAATACAGATTTTTTACGTCTTTGGTTAGATTTATTCCTAGGTATCTTATGGTTTTTGGTGAAATTGTAAATGGGATCAATTCCTTGATTTCTCTTTCTGCTGCTTCATTATTGGTGTATAGAAATGTAACAGATTTCTGTATGTTGATTTTGAATCTTGTGACTTTACTGAATTTGTGTATCAGTTCTAGCAACTTTTTGGTGGAGTCTTTCAGGTTTTCTATATAGAGTATCATGTCATCTGCAAATAGTGAAGGTTTGACTTCTTCCTTGCCAATCTGGATGCCTTTTATTTCTTTTTGTTGTCTGATTGCTGTGGCTAGGACTTCCAATGCTATGATAACTAACAATGGTGAGAGTGGACATCCCTGTCTTGTTCCTGACTGTGGAAGAAAAGCTCTCAGTTCTTCTCCACTGAGGATGATATCACCTCTGGGTTTTTCATATATGGTCTTTATGATGTTGAATTAATTGTACTTTGTTGAGGGTTTTTATCATGAATGGATATTGTACTTTGTCAAATGCTTTTTCTGCATCTATTGAAAGAATCATATGGTTCTTATCCTTTGTTTTATTAAAGTGGTGTATCACATTGATTGATTTGCAAATATTGAACCACCCTTGTAGCCCAGGAATAAATCCCACTTGATCATGTTGAATGATTCCTTTAATGTACTGTTGGATTCAATTTGCTAGTATTTTGCTGAGAATTTTTACGTCCATGTTCATCAGGGATATTGGCCTATAGTTCTCTCTTTTTTAAAATTTTATTTTATTTTTTCAGTGTTCCAAGATTCATTGATTATGCACCACACCCAGTGCTTATAATTCTCTTTTTTAGTAGGGTCTTTGTCTGGTTTTGGAATCAGGGTAATGCGGGCCTCATAGAATGAATTTGAAAGTTTTCCTTCCATTTTGATTTTTTTTAATAGTTTGAGAAAAATAGGTATTAACTCTTCTTTAAATGTTTGGTAGAGGGTGCTTGGGTGGCTCAGTCAGTTAAGCGTCTGCCTTCAGCTTAGGTCATGATCCCAGGGTCCTGAGATTGAGTCCCGAATTGGGCTGGGAGTTTGTTTCTCCCTCTGCCCCTCTCCCTCACTCATGCTCTTTTTCTCTCTCTCTCAAAAATAAATAAAATCTTTTTTTTTAAACAAATATTTGGTATAATTTACCTGTGAAGACATCTGGCCCTGGACTTTTGTTTGTTGGGAGTTTTTTGATTACTGCTTCAATTTCTTTGCTGGATTTTGGTCTGTTCAAATTTTCTATTTCTTCCTGTTTCAGTTTTGGTAGCTTATTTCTAGGAATTTATCCATTTCTTCCAGGTTGTCCAATTTGTTGACATATAATTTTTCATAATATTCTCTTATAATTATTTGTATTTCTGTGGCATTGGTTGTTATTTTTCCTCTTTCATTTGTGATTTTATTTGTTTGGGTCCTTTGTTCTTTTTGATAAGTCTATTTTTTATTATTTTTTACCCAAAGAACCAGCTCCTGGTTTCATTGGTCTGTTCTACTGTTTATGGTTTCTATATCATTTATTTCTGCTCTAAACTTTATTGTTTCCCTTTTTCTGCTCCTTTAGACTTCATTTGTTGTTCTTTTTCTAGCTCCCTAAGTGTAAGGTTAGGTTGTTTATTTGATTTTTCTTGCTTCTTGAAGTAGGCCTGTATTGCTATATACTTCCCTCTTAGGACTGCTTTTGCTGCATCCCAAAGGTTTTGACCATTGTGTTTTCAAAAATATGGAATGCTTCACAAATTTGCATGTCATTCTTGCATAGGGGCCATGCAAATCTTCTCTGTATTGTTCCAATTTTAGTATATGGGCTGCCGAAGTAAGCACTTAATAAAATTTTTTAAAAAGCAAAAAAGGAAAGTAGATTTTGTTTAAGAATGGCTTTACATTTACATTAAAATTGAGAATATGGTGCAGAGTTCCCATATATCACCTCACATGGCTTCTCCTATTATTAACAGCTTACGTTATTATGGTACGTTCATTGTAATTAATGAACCAATATTAATACTCTATCTTTAACTGAAGTACATAGCTTATTCAAATTTCTTTGGTTTTTTACCTGATGTATTTCTGCTCCAGAACCCCATCCAATATTCTACATTACGTTTATTGTGTTTCCTTAGCCTTCTCTTGGCAGTGAAAATTCCTCAGGCTTTTCATATTGATGGTGACCTTGGCAGTTTTAAAGGATATTGGTCAAGTGTTTTGTAGAATACCCTTCTATCAGAATTTTTATAATTTTTAAACCATAATTAAACTAGGGTTATGGTTTTTCTTTTTTGAGGAATACAACATAGGTTAAGTTACCATTTTCATCACTTCATATCAAAGATAAATACTCTTACGTGACTTATAACTATTGATACTGACATTGATCACTTAGCTGAGGTAGAATTTGTCAAATTTCTTCACTGGAAAATTGCCCTTTATCCCTAGCCCCCTTAATATACTGTATTTTGGAAAAGGAATTCACTTCAGTCAACAGACTATATTTCAGGAGTAGGAATTTATGCTCTCCTTCTTTTAGTGCAAATTATCTATGCAAGTCATTTAGAATTTTTATGCAAGAAAAATTATGTTCTCTTTTAGTTCATTGAGCATCCTTATGATGGTTGTTTTGAATTCTTTGTCTGGTAACTCATATATCTCCATTTCTTTAGTGTGAATTTCTGGAGATTTATTTTGTTCCTTCAACTTGGCCATATTTCTTTGTTTCTTTGTATGTCTTGTTATCTTTTGTTGGAACTTGAGGATTTGAAAAAACAGCCACTTCACCTAGTCTTTACAGTCTGGCTTTGTGTAAGGATGACCTTCACCAATAAGCCTACCTTGAGATTCTGGAGGCCTCTCAATCCTACTCTGAGGGTGCATTTTTTTCTGGATTTGTATGCATAATCTCTTGTTGAAGAGGTTTCCCTGTTTCTACTCAGAAACTTCCCCTGATGTCTCTTTTTACTCCTAGAGTTTTGCTGGTGTTGTAGCAAGCTGTAGCACATGAGCTCTACCTAGTGTCTATCCTCAGTACTGTAGATTATTTGGCATTAGACCATGAAGTGATCTTTGTTCTCAGCAGCCCTCGACCTGGTGCCAATTCCTGTCAGTGTTTTGATTCATGTAAGAGAACCCCAGTCCCTAATGCAACCCCCTGAAGTCAGAATGTTGGTTGTGTCTTCCATTCTTTTCTTTCCATCCCTGGAAAGAAGCCAGGTGTTGGAAGTTTTCTCACTACCACACTGTGCTGTACCAAAGGTGGGAGCTTTGGTGAGTAACTACCAGCAATTTTCTGACTACCTTCAATGTGGTTCTTCTTAGGTATATGCTGGCCTGTAGTTCAGGAACTTCTTAACTGGTTTTCATGAAAGCAATCAGTCTGTGCAATGTTATGTTCATGTATCCATGGTGTAAGGAGGATCTGGGGCTTTCTGTTCTGCCATCTTGGTGACAATACTCCACTAACATTCTTTTAATACAGATTGGAGATATTTATTGGGATTTTGCTGAATTTATAGATTATTTTGAAGAGAATGTATAACTTCATAAGTTTTTCCTCATGTCATCCATCAGATATTCATAGTTTATTCATAATGCTTAAATGGCAATAATTATGACCTTGAAAATTGTGAAACTGCCCACTCATTTCTTTTTTGTTTTCTTTTTTTTTTTAATTTTATTTATTTATTTGACAGAGAGAGATAGCGAGAGAGGGAACACAAGCAGGGGGAGTGGGAGAGGGAGAAGCAGGCTCCCCGCTGAGCAGAGAGCCCAATGCGGGGCTCGATCCCAGGACCCTGGGATCATGACCTGAGCTAAAGGCAGACGCTTAATGACTGAGCCACCCAGGCACCCCTGCCCTCTCATTTCTTAAAGAAATGGAAAAGTTTAGACTTTCCTCTTACATTCTAAATATAAATCTGTGAACAAATGTAAGTAACTTCTCCAGTTAACAAATTTTTCACAATAAGAGCTCAATTTTGCTATCCTTTAATTAAAAATAAACCATTGCAGAGAATTTCAGTTCTGCCAAAGTGAAGTTGCCCCACTCTTCCCAGGACCTACCCATAATAGAAAAAAATCTCTGGACATAGCAAAACAAAAAAGCATAGGAAGACTCTGAAAGGAATTAAAAAGAAAGCAGACTACAAAGTTGCCTCTAGACTTAGGGAACAACACAGTAGGAAGTTCCCTCAGTTTCCTTGTTTCCTTTCTTATATCCTGGACAGGGCATTTCATAAGCCTTGAAATAAACCCACCAAAAGGCAAATTAAAAAAAATCCCAAAAAAGCCTGTTCTCCTTAGTGAAAGGACTGCAGAAAAAGTGACATAACAATAGAAAACCTTTTTTGGCAATATCTGTCCTATTCCAGCCAAACACCAATGGTAAAACAGTATTCCTCCCACCATGGTTTCAATAAATCAGAGTAAGTCATTAGGTCCCATCCTGTCCTTGCCCCCACAAAAGTAGGCATCAGCACTCAAATTTCCCCACCTGCCTCTGGCAGTATCACAGAGGGGCACAGCAGAGATCTCTGATAGTATTCGAGGGGCACAGCAGGGAAGTAATCTTCCATTCCCCATCTAGCAGAAGCTGGCAGTGCTCTGGTTCCCTAGCAATGGTAGTATTAGCAGGTTCCAGCAGCCATTCAATTCTCTACCCCACACAACATCAGTGAGACTGAACAAGGTGATACAAGTTGGAGCCGTTTGGCAATCCACTTTACCCCCAGTAGGAAGCTGAGACTTCCCCCTTCATCCAGCATCAGCAAGACTACGTAAGGGAAGGTAACATGAGGTGGACCTAGTCATTATTCTGCCCATCCTCTGCCAATATCAGTTTGGAAGTGTTCCCTCTTTTTTAAATTTTTTTAAATTTAATTTTATTTTTTCAGTGTTCTAAGATTCATTGTTTATGCACCACACACAGTGCTCCTTTTTAAATTTTTTAGAAGCATTTAAGAAAGACTGGTGTTAATTATCCCTTAACAGTTCAGGAGAATTCACCAATGAAGGTGTCTGATCCTGGGTTTTTCTTTGTTTTTGATTACTGAATCAGTCTCCTTACTCATTGTTGCTCCCTTCACATTTTCTATTTATTCATGATTCAGCCTTGATAGGTTGTATGTTCCTATGATTTTATCCATTTCTAATAGATTATCCAATTTGTTGGCATTTAATTATTCATAATAACCTCTCATAATCCTTTCTATGGCATCAATTGTTATGTCCTTGCATTTCTGACCTTATTTATTTGACCTTATTTATTTGAGTCTTCTCTCTTTTTTTCTTAGTCAAACAAAGGGCTTGTCAATTTTGTTTATCTTTCCAAAAAATTAATTCAGTTTTTTTATTTTTTCTATTTTCTATTTCATTTAATTCTGCTCTGATCTTTATTATTTTTCTCCTGATAACTTTGGGCTTAGTTTGTTCTTATTTTTCTAGTTCCTTGAGGTGTGAAGTTGGGTTGCTTATTTGAGAGCTTTTCCCCTTTTTTAATGTAGGAAATCACTATAAAACTTCCTCTTAGTATTGCTTTTGCTGCATCCCAGAAATTTTGCTACGAGTGAAAAGGCAACTTAAAGAATGTGAGATATTTACAAACCATATATCTGATAAAAGCTTAGTATCTGAAATATATAGGGAAGTCCTACAACTCAATACCAAAAACAAAACAAAACAAATATAGTAGTTCCCCTTACCTGCAGTTTCACCTTCAGTTACCTGTAATCAACTGCTGTCCAGAAGCAGATGATCCTCAATAGTAGCAGTAATACTACATCACAGTAGTAGTCTAATATTACATCACAAGGCCTACATCACTCAACCTCATTTTATCTTGTCACATGGGCATTTTATCATCTGACATCATCACAAGAAGATATTTTGAGAAAGAGAGAGTACATTCCCATCACATTTATTACAGTTTATTGGTATGATTGTTCTATTTTATTATTAGTTGTTGTTAATCTCTTACCATGCTTAATTTATAAATTAAACTCTATAGTAGGTATGTATATATAGGAAAAATGTAGTATATATAGGGTTCAGTACTATCTGAAGTTCCAAATATCCACTAGGGTCTTGGAATATATAAGGGAAGATACTGAAACACAATTTAGAAATGGAAAAAGGACTTAAATAGACATCTCTTTAAAGAAGACATTCAAATGATCAACAGGCATATGAAAAAAGTGCTCACCATCACTAATCATGAGGAAAATGTAAATCAAAACCACAATTTAATATCATCTTACTCCTGTTAGGATGACTATCTTTTAAAAAGAGATACCAAGTGTTGGCAAGGATGTAAAGAAATGAAACCCTTGTACACTGTCAGTGGGAATGTAAAATGATGCCAATGCTATGTAAAATAGTATGAAGGTTTCTCAAAAGCCTAAAAATAGAATTACCATATGGTCCAGAAATCCTACTTCTGTGTATCTATCTGAAGAAAATGAAATCAGGATTTCGAAGAGATATCTGCACTCACATGTTCATTGCAGCATTATTCACAATAGTCAAGAAATGGAAACAACATAAAGGTCCATGACAGAAGAATATATCAAGAAAATGTGGTATATACATACATAAAGTGAAATTCTATTCATCCTTAAAAGAAAAGGAAGGAAATCCTGTTTTTGGGACAAAACAGATGGACCTGGAGGACATTATGCTGGGTGAAATAGCCAGTCACAGAAGGACAAACACTGCACGATTCCACTTATACGAAGTATCTAAAATCATCAATTCATAGAAACAGAGAGTGAAATGACTATTTCCAGGGTCTGGGGGAAGGAGAAACGGAGTGTTGCTGTTCAACAAGTATAAAGTTTTAGTTAGGCAAGATGAATAAGTTCTACAGATCTGCTGTACAACATTGTACTGACAGTTAACAATACTGTATTGTGTACTTAAAGAAGTTCATAAGAGGGTAGATATCATGTTGCATTCTTACCACAATAAAAAAAAAAAACAGAAGAAGAATTATTTGTTGTCAGTAATTAGTTTGAATGTAAACAGATTAAGCCCTTAAATAAAAGGTTGAAATTAGCCAGTGGGTTTTTAAAAAACATGATCTGATTATATTCAGTTTAGAAGAGACACACTATAGACAAATCAACAAACTGAAGGTTTTGGAGGGGAGGGGGGTGGGGGGTTGGGCGAGCCTGGTGGTGGGTATTGAGGAGGGCACGTATTGCATGGAGCACTGGGTGTGATACATGAACAATGAATCTTGGAACACTGAAAAAATAAAATAAAATAATTGGGGGAAAAAGGGGGTAGAAAAATTTCATACAAATAGTAGCCAAAAGAGAGCTGGGTTGCTATACTAATATCAGACAAAAAGAACTTTAAAAGATGTTAAAAACAAGAAAGGACATTATTTATTCATAAAAATGTCAATCAGAATGATATAGCAATTAGAAACATATACCCACATAAAAACAAAGCCCCAAAATATAGGAAGCAAAAATGGACAGAATTGAGGGGAGAAATAGTTAATTCTACAATAACAGAGGTTTCAATTTCCCACTTTCAAAAATGCAAAGAACAACTAGATAGAAGATCAAAACGGAAATAGAGGCCTTGAAAAACACACACAAAAAAAACAATTAGATTTATTTTTTTTCCCCCAAATACTTTTATTTTATTTTTTCAGTGTTACAAGATTCATTGTTTATGTACCACACCCAGCGCTCCATGCAATACGTGCCCTCCTCAATACCCACCACCAGGCTCGCCCATCCCCCCCCCCAAAACTCTCAGTCCCTTGTTCTGAGTTCACAGTCTCTCATGGTTCTTCACCCCTCCGATTTCCTCCAATTCATCCCTCCCCTCCCTCTCACAATGTCCTCCATGAAAAACAATTAGATTTAATCGACATATGCAGAACACCCCACTCAACAGCGATATCAGAATACACGTTCTTCTTGGTGTACATGAAACATTCTCCAGTGTAGATCATATGTTAGGCCACATAACAATTAATATATTTTCTTCTTTTTTCTGTTTTTAATTAAATTCAATTGGCCAATATATAGTACATCATTAGTTTTGATATAATATTCAATGATTCATTAGTTGCGTATAACACCCAGTGCTCATCACAATTAATGTACTTTAAAAATGAAATTAGGGTTAGGGTTGGAGAGGATGTGGAGAAAGGAGAACCCTCTTCCACTGTTGGTGGGAATGCAAGTTGGTGCAGCCACTTTGGAAAACAGTGTGGAGATTCCTCAAGAAATTAAAAATAGAGTTACCCTATGACCCTGCAATCGCACTACTGGCTATTTACCCCAAAGATGCAGATGCAGTACAAAGAAGGGCCACATGTACCCCAATGTTCATAACAGC